>OY282643.1:85040758-85395758 GCA_958299015.1 Tetanocera ferruginea
AATTAAAATTAAAATTAAAATTAAAATTAAAATTAAAATTAAAATTAAAATTAAAATTAAAATTAAAATTAAAATTAAAATTAAAATTAAAATTAAAATTAAAATTAAAATTAAAATTAAAATTAAAATTAAAATTAAAATTAAAATTAAAATTAAAATTAAAATTAAAATTAAAATTAAAATTAAAATTAAAATTAAAATTAAAATTAAAATTAAAATTAAAATTAAAATTAAAATTAAAATTAAAATTAAAATTAAAATTAAAATTAAAATTAAAATTAAAATTAAAATTAAAATTAAAATTAAAATTAAAATTAAAATTAAAATTAAAATTAAAATTAAAATTAAAATTAAAATTAAAATTAAAATTAAAATTAAAATTAAAATTAAAATTAAAATTAAAATTAAAATTAAAATTAAAATTAAAATTAAAATTAAAATTAAAATTAAAATTAAAATTAAAATTAAAATTAAAATTAAAATTAAAATTAAAATTAAAATTAAAATTAAAATTAAAATTAAAATTAAAATTAAAATTAAAATTAAAATTAAAATTAAAATTAAAATTAAAATTAAAATTAAAATTAAAATTAAAATTAAAATTAAAATTAAAATTAAAATTAAAATTAAAATTAAAATTAAAATTAAAATTAAAATTAAAATTAAAATTAAAATTAAAATTAAAATTAAAATTAAAATTAAAATTAAAATTAAAATTAAAATTAAAATTAAAATTAAAATTAAAATTAAAATTAAAATTAAAATTAAAATTAAAATTAAAATTAAAATTAAAATTAAAATTAAAATTAAAATTAAAATTAAAATTAAAATTAAAATTAAAATTAAAATTAAAATTAAAATTAAAATTAAAATTAAAATTAAAATTAAAATTAAAATTAAAATTAAAATTAAAATTAAAATTAAAATTAAAATTAAAATTAAAATTAAAATTAAAATTAAAATTAAAATTAAAATTAAAATTAAAATTAAAATTAAAATTAAAATTAAAATTAAAATTAAAATTAAAATTAAAATTAAAATTAAAATTAAAATTAAAATTAAAATTAAAATTAAAATTAAAATTAAAATTAAAATTAAAATTAAAATTAAAATTAAAATTAAAATTAAAATTAAAATTAAAATTAAAATTAAAATTAAAATTAAAATTAAAATTAAAATTAAAATTAAAATTAAAATTAAAATTAAAATTAAAATTAAAATTAAAATTAAAATTAAAATTAAAATTAAAATTAAAATTAAAATTAAAATTAAAATTAAAATTAAAATTAAAATTAAAATTAAAATTAAAATTAAAATTAAAATTAAAATTAAAATTAAAATTAAAATTAAAATTAAAATTAAAATTAAAATTAAAATTAAAATTAAAATTAAAATTAAAATTAAAATTAAAATTAAAATTAAAATTAAAATTAAAATTAAAATTAAAATTAAAATTAAAATTAAAATTAAAATTAAAATTAAAATTAAAATTAAAATTAAAATTAAAATTAAAATTAAAATTAAAATTAAAATTAAAATTAAAATTAAAATTAAAATTAAAATTAAAATTAAAATTAAAATTAAAATTAAAATTAAAATTAAAATTAAAATTAAAATTAAAATTAAAATTAAAATTAAAATTAAAATTAAAATTAAAATTAAAATTAAAATTAAAATTAAAATTAAAATTAAAATTAAAATTAAAATTAAAATTAAAATTAAAATTAAAATTAAAATTAAAATTAAAATTAAAATTAAAATTAAAATTAAAATTAAAATTAAAATTAAAATTAAAATTAAAATTAAAATTAAAATTAAAATTAAAATTAAAATTAAAATTAAAATTAAAATTAAAATTAAAATTAAAATTAAAATTAAAATTAAAATTAAAATTAAAATTAAAATTAAAATTAAAATTAAAATTAAAATTAAAATTAAAATTAAAATTAAAATTAAAATTAAAATTAAAATTAAAATTAAAATTAAAATTAAAATTAAAATTAAAATTAAAATTAAAATTAAAATTAAAATTAAAATTAAAATTAAAATTAAAATTAAAATTAAAATTAAAATTAAAATTAAAATTAAAATTAAAATTAAAATTAAAATTAAAATTAAAATTAAAATTAAAATTAAAATTAAAATTAAAATTAAAATTAAAATTAAAATTAAAATTAAAATTAAAATTAAAATTAAAATTAAAATTAAAATTAAAATTAAAATTAAAATTAAAATTAAAATTAAAATTAAAATTAATATTAAAATTAAAATTAAAATTAAAATTAAAATTAAAATTAAAATTAAAATTAAAATTAAAATTAAAATTAAAATTAAAATTAAAATTAAAATTGTGTGAGCCGTGGAATTACGGAGCTGCAGTTATTGAGCAGGGAGACGGAGCAGCGTCGACTCGGATCCAGAGGAGCGGTTCAGATTCAAGAGAATCTCAGGGAGGATTTTGTTTTGTGTGGTCAATTCTTGTAGTTGAGAAGATTTAGTTGTGAATCGAGCCTCGTTCCTCGCGAACAGGTGAACTTATTGACTCCAGCCGGTGGAGTCGTGTGAGGGTTCAAGTGACCTCCTTGGACCCGCAATTAGAGTGCACCCCAAAACCTAGATTTGTTGTCTCGTACTTCCGTCTAAAATTGTTCATTTTGGGTGTTGTCTGATTCCTTTCAGGTTTTGCTCAGGTCCTTCGCTCAGGAACTTCGACATTTACCTTGTATTGCTCAGTTCCGCGCTCGCTTAGTTTTATTTTGTGTGAACCCGCCCATCTCCGACTGAGCAGGTGGCATCTCTGTTCGCTGGCCTTTTTTGACAGCTATACGTTCCACTTTGTTTCGTTTACCTTTTTTTTGCCGGTCGGTTTCGCTAATCAATTTAATTAAATCGCGTAAAATAATTAAAAAAAAGGATAATAAACCTAAGTGAAACAAGTGTAGAACGCCAAAAAGTGTCGCGACAAGGTCGCCAGCAGTGGGAACTTTGGACATTATGCTTACCTCAGAAGGAAACTGGACCTCAGTTTGCAACACGGCATGTTCGATAATGAAAGAATTGCGCCGAGTAGAAAGACTTCGCAACGCTATAAGAAGTATAGAGGAGTAAACAATACTCAATAGGGCGTATCGAATTACATTTTTTTTTGAATTTCACATTCTAAGAGGTCTCAAAAGTTTCATGTGGTTGTCAAGATCTGCCAAAAAAAATTTATGAAAATAAAAGGACATCTTCCTGCCCCGCAAGGACAAAGTTGTTTTTTGAGAAAAACAGTAAAAAATAACTAACAATCTTAAAATGCTTTGATTTTTGTAAAAAAAAACTACATATGTCTAAAGGAAAAAATTCAAATACAGTTTAACTAGCAATTTCTTACCGAACACGATGATACTCACGATTTTTACCCACAGTATCCTGTTTGAAGGATATTCGAAGCGAAAGTTATACTCGAGATGGTACATAACTTTTGATTGTAACTAATGAGTCTTAATTTTGATGGCATTGATTATACTGTTGTAGTATTTCTTAAATATGATGAATTAATAATTTGCATAGTTTTTGGATATCAATTCTCATGTTTTAGAGAAATGTATACTAGAACGCAATTTTTTAACTTCTTAAAAAAAAAATTATTATTAGATTTTATATCTCGGGCATAAGAAGTGGTGTCGAAGATAATTTTCTCAATTTGGATTATTCAAATATTTCTGTATATGACCCTACCTTAAAATATGTATTTAATATGCCAGGCTTAGACCACGATTTTTATATTTTTATACTTAAAAAAATTTTACTTCGTACCATCAAATTTCTCAATTTGAGTTTTATCTTCTTAATGGTTATAATATCGTTAAAATACATTTTATACCATTCAGTCGGTCTCAAAAGACTAAAAATTTGTTATTAAAATGTGTTTTAATGTGCTTTTTCCTGTAAGTCTCATCGCACCAGTAAACAAAAGTTTTAATCATCCAAAGTAGCAAATATGGACATTTTTACGATATGCAAAAGAAATGGAATGCATTTTCTCATATTTCTTTAAAAATTTTTTTTTATTTTAAGCAGGAAAAATCATTAAAATGTTCTAATTTCAACACCTCAACTTTCTGAATGAATAACTCATCAGATATGAAAATAATTTTTTTTATTTAAATTTTATAATAAAAAACATTATTTTTCAAATAAGTCCACGTCGTTCAAAGTGCATTTCGCCTGAAATTCGTGTTGATATGGGTTTTTAAAAAAAAAAATTATATTTTTGATAGATCTTTAAAAAAGTACCACTGAATGCAATTTTTTATAAATTTTGTTTTAATTCAAAATTTGTATTATTACCTCTAATTAATATGGTTTAATGTAAAAATGTATGAAGAGATAAGAATTATGCAAAATATTTTTTGTTTTCAAAATTTAAAAATTATCAAGGGGGTACCCTTGTGCAAAGTGAATATTCAAGTCATTTTTAATTTTGTGCTGAACATCTGGTATTTAACACAATATTTATTTAAGCACATTAATGAAGGGTAAAATTCAAAATTTTGAATTAAAAAATAATTTATAAAAAATTCCACTGAGTGGTACTTTTTTAAAGATCTATCAAAAATATCATTTTATTTTTAAAAACCCATATTACCACGAATTCAAGGCGAAATGCACTTTGAAGGACGTGGACTTATTTTAAAAATAATGCTTTTTATTATAAAATTTAAATAAAAAAATTATTTTCATATCTGATGAGTTATTCATTCACAAAGTTGAGGTGTTGATATTAGAAGATTTTAATGATTTTTTCTGCTAAAAATAAAAAAAAATTTTTGAAAGAAATATGAGAAAATGCATTCCATTTCTTTTGCATATCGTAAAAATGTCCATATTTGCTACTTTGGATGAGTAAAACTTTTGTTTACTGGTGCGATGAGACTTACAGGAAAAAGCACCTTTTTTGTATGGAAGCGCCATGAAATGTAAACTTTTTCAATAAAATATTTAAACATGAGAATAGGCCATAAAAAAATAAAACTTTTGATACCCATATTGGGTACTTTCAATGTAATAAAATTTTTTCTCTAAAGTAAATAAATGCATTTCAAAAAACAAAAATTTTATTATAAACATTAAAAAAATTTAAAAAACAAAAAAAAGGTAAGTTTACAAATTGCCTTAAATCCAACATATGTTAATATGAAATAATTGTGTCAACATACTTCTTTGATATTGACTAAACCTTTCTAAAAATTACAACAACAAAAGTACAACAAAATTTTCTTATGAAAAATTGATGCCATCGTGTGTGGTTTTGTTAACGCTTTCGTTTGGTATCAAATTTGTAAATGTTTCCATGGAAAATAGCGAAACTAAATAAAAAAAAAGGAAATTTTCGCTGATTTTTGAACGCGAGTTTGAAACCCTAAACCATCGATTGAGCACGTTTAAAAAAATACGTCGACCTTAGATTTTTGTCTTCTATCACATATCCGAAAATCATTCAAATCGGAGACTGTCACCTGGGGACCTTTCCTTGTTTGTAAACTAGGCATTTAGTGAAGAATAATGTCCCAAAATGGCATCTTTGAAATTTGGTATTTTGACGATAGATTTTATGCGACTCGGTAATGCGTTCCATAATCTGATGGCGTTTATAAAAAATAATCTAGTAGAATTTAAGACATTAAAACATGGAATGATAAGCGTTTGGTTTCTCAACGACTGGGAAAATTGTAATTTTTCAAATAAATAGCTGGGCGTTCTGTTCTGAATTAGTTTCAGTAAAAACATGCAATTCCTGGCATTGAGATAACTTATAATGTCACAACCAAGTATCAAATTCCTAAAGAGTGCTAAGTGTTCATGTGTACGCAGCCCATATACATAGCGCGTAGCGTGATTGTACGCAACTTGTAATATATGTTGTGATCCTGAATCTAATTTACTGTAGACGAGTTCAGCATATGTGATCACAGGAAGGATAAGTTGGACAACAAGCTTGCGTCTTTTGTCAACTGGTGTATAATCAGTTGACAATCTAAGATTCCGCAGGATGAAATATATTTTACGGACAATATCGTTTATGTGATCTGTGCACGTGAGAGAACAATTAATTTTAAAGCTAAGACTTCGAAAACAATAGACAAGTTTAAGGTTTTTGTCACCAATTGAAAGATCAGGAATATCCCCGTGATGAATTTTTCTTTGTATATGGGCAACACATATGATTTTAGGACATTTAACTGAAGATCATTTTGTTCAGCCCACTGGTAAATACTGTTCAGATCTTCATTTAGCATATATACCAAATCTTCCATAAGGTTTGTTTTACCAGATAGGTATATCTGAACGTCATCAGCGTAAGCATGCAGTGACGCATATGTGCAGGTATTGAAAATGTCATTGATAAACAATGAAAACAAAAGTGGACCTAGAACGGATCCCTGTGGCCACTGCAAACCAATTTCTGCTGCGAGAACCTATTATCAACTTTTACTCTTTGTACCCTGCCTGTTAAGTAGCTATTTAAGGGGGTCCTCTGGTAATCCGAAATTTTTTCGATTTTTTTTCATATTTCTATTGCTCAGATACTGAAAAACATTTTCCCAAAAGGATTTTTCAAAATTCGAAATAGTTTAGGAGATACAGGCATTTTTGTGTAGGTATGTTTTCGTCAAAATAACGCATCAGCAAAGTTGTTTATTTGCCTGCAGTCATTAGTCGAAAATTCTGTGGAATTCTTCCAAAATATGTATTGATATTACAAAATATACACACACAGTATGTATACATGCAGTATGTATACATGCATGTTTTGATTTAGGGGTTGAAATGATTTTGAGCCCAGGTGTTCACATGAAAGAAGCAAACGAACGAGATTCAGTTTATTTTCGAACGCTGAAAGCTACGCGTGCGCGATAACTGCTGTTGTAAAATAAAAGAAAAATCGTTTTGTGTTTTTTTTTTTGCTATGGATAAAAAAAGCCACCCAAACCAGCGTTGCCAGAATGTGAAAAATTAACCAAAACTGGTAAATTTTATTTTCGATGTGAAAACGTGAAATTAAGTTTCATTTTGGTAAACTTTTGCTGTGGAAACTAGAAATTTTTTTATGAAAATTTTCCAGAAACTTTTAGTATGGACTGTTTTAAAATTATAGGCCTTTTTGAATGTAATTAACTTGTTTGCTACAAAAAAAAACTTTGGCTAAGAAAAATAAGGCTCAACCTTAACTTTCGAGTTTTAGCAGATGAAGCTGCTGAATCATTTTTCTGCATTAAGGGGGGACATGACATTGGCCGTTTTTTGAAATCGACGTTTTTTTACTACTTCGACTTTTTTATAATTTTGTATTTAAGTAAATATTCTTTAGATTCTAAGAAAAAATATTTCATGGAAAAATTCTTACAGGTTCAAAAGTTACAGCCAGATTAGTGAGAGCGCATTTTTTATTTTCGCCTTTTATTTTCTTTGTTCACAAACTTTGAACGCGTTTGTTTCGAAACCATGTTTTTCGTACTGGTTGCGGCACTAGCGGGTTAATTTTTTGACGAAATTTTTTTTTTTGTATGTTTTTAAACTTGATTCGTTATCGTATGACACGAGCTTTTTTTAAATTTTTTTTCGTTTTTATATGAATTTTTAAAGTTTTTTTCTAAAAAACACTTTCAAATTTGGAACATCATCAAAATTGAAGAAAAGCTCGTAAAAAATATATTGAAAAATATATTTTTTTGAATTTTTTTTTTGTAATTTGTTCAACTCTCTACAATAATAAAGAAAATGTAGAGAGTTTTTCCAAAAAATTTGGAAAAATGTTTGTTTTTGACTGAGTTATTAATTTTAAAAAAAGGTCTGTTTTCTTGAGTTCGCGAATTTTATGTTCCACTTTAAAAAACCATGCACATCATTACTAAGCGATGCCGAATTCAATTATTTTAGTTGGCATTTATTTTTATTTTACCAACATATCGTATTTAAATTTTCTATGTTATCGAGAAAAGTTATACGTTTCGATTCTAATTGCAGCCGTCAACGTTATTTAATCATAATTTAGCTTTCATCATAATGCGGCATAATCATTAGCCCATAAAATGTTATCGGAAATGCAACTTTATGTATGCTTCTGAAATTCCTTAGCAAGTTACAATTTTATGTAAGGGAAAGGAAAATGGTTGAAGTTTGTACCATTGTAATACTTAATAATTTAATAAAATTTGTAATCTGTAAGGAAGCTCTATGGTTAAAAGGTCGCGGTTACACGTCCTGCAGGAAAACAAGATTTAGAAAACAGGTATTTAAAAGTCATATCGAGCCATAACCGCGAAAAAGATGTAACCAGCAATTTACAAAAATTAGTTTTCTTATCAAAACTAACAATTTATTTCATTATCAACAATTTATTATTAGAAAATAAAAGTTATTATAATAATTTAATTATTTATTTGTTAATATTGTGTAAAAAAATTGTCGTTACTAAATATCTTAAGTCGAAAATAATTAAAAGAAATCTGCTCCATTGAAATTTTAGTTTTGATGGTTACATCTTTTTCGCGGTTATGGCTCGATATATTTGACTTAAAATTAAAGATATGACCGTCCAAAGCCATATCTTTGGTAATATTCCAACCAACACATGAACTTCGGTAAGGCTAGGAAATTAGAATGTTCGACTGTTGAAGCTTAGTTTGCGCATGTATTGAGCTTGCAACTAGAAGATTACTTGATAACGAAGATAAAGTTTATATAAAAGCTATTGTGAAGTATTTCAGAAGTTTTATAAAGGCTTAAGTCAAAGTTTCTGATAAGCTTAAAAATGTTTGTTTACGGAAGCTTGGGAAGTTTTAATTTCGAAAGAGCTTCGGTTAAGAGAACAAATGAAATTGCTGCCTCTAAGTTGGAAAAAGATTTATAGAAATCTTTAATAGAAACATTATCGAAGTTACTTTCAATTTTGTATGAGTAGCTCTTTAAAGCCTTCGAAATTATATGAACCGAAGATAAAACATCTCGGACTAAGAAAACAAGGTTATCAAAATTCAAATAAATTGAAAAGTTAAAAGTACAGAAAAATATTGAAAAAATGCACAATGATTGGGTAAGACTATAAGCGTTATGCGATAGCAAAATAAAAATGCAAGCGACCAATCCATTCATTACTGAATCAAAACCTAAACAAACTAGCTTTTGGTCTTGGTAACCGATACAGTGATCAGTAGCCGTCACAAAACTTTTAATAGAATTATAAGAAAATTATTTTTGAAATTTAATTTCATTATTTTTCAAACTGACAATAATGAAATATCAACTTCAAAAATACAAAAAAAAAGGTAAAATTTTGTATTGAAAAATAAAAAATTATTTATTTAACTGTTCACTGGCAACGCAAAAATAAGCGAAAAGGTTAGGGTTGTTTTGAAAATGCGGTAGGTTACGGGTTCGAATAACATAAAAAGAATTTTGGGAAATTTTTTATAAAAAAAATTAATTAAATTAAAAAATGTATCTTTAAAATTCAGTTGAAGTAAGGAATAAATCTACAAAAACATTCAAATATCATACAAAAATCAGAAAATTTTTTTGTTGAAAATTTTGGAATTTTGATAAAGCTTATATCGTTAAATTTTGAACAGTTTTATGCAGTTATGAAGCTTGTATAACCAAGCACGCACTAATCTTACGGAAACTGTTTACGAAGTTTAATAAAGGATCAAGAAGCTTCTATAAAATAATAAAAAGTTCGTCCTTTTGCCGTTATAGAAGTCAATAAGCGTGCTTTCAGATACTACGTAATTTTCATAATGAGTTGCTGTAAAGCTTGCTGTTTTCATCAATATCATCACAACAAAAATGAAAAGCTTTTCAGAAGAAGACTGCTAACTTAATAACTAAAAATATAAGAATTTTTGTTTTGGATGTGAAATTTTTTTCTGAAATGTGAAATTCGTTTGAGCATTTTGGTAAAAAAACTTTTTTGGAAGTGGCAACCCTGACCCAAACGCGCCGCGTAAGTACGCGTATCGAACAAAAAAGAGGCATTTCCGTGGAAACCAGCACTCCCAAGTAGAGGACACCGACTTTGCCAGCACATCGGCCAAAAAATTGAAGAAAACGCAAGACAATGAAGTCATCATCGAAAACAACCTCCAGTTCTGTTTCTTGGAATTTTTTTCATTTTTCCAAACGCTTGCTGCTCTGGTTATCTGCGCCCAATGTAAACAAAAAATTCGATTTGGAAAAACATGTATGCGTGGAGTCGGCTTCAAAGTGAGTCTGCAGTGCCAATGTAAAGCTACACAGTATATCAATTCTTCGCCGGTGGTCGGTAAATCTTTTGTTGTAAATCGCCGGTTGATATATGCCATGAGATTGCTTGGAATAGGGAGAGAAGGTATTAATATGTTCTGCGGATTAATGGACATATGCCAAGGATTGTGCCTTGATGCGTACTATGGCACCTTGAAAAACATGCATGTGTCTGCTAAAGCAGTTTACAAGCAGTGCCTGTTGAATGCGGTTAAAGAAGAGCAGGAACAGCAGAAAGAAAAAATCCTGACTGTGACTCCTCATTGCTGACCGTTTCAGGGGATGGCACCTGGAAAAAACGGGGATTCTCGTCTCTTTTTGGTGTCACTACGCTCGTCGGTAAACATACCAAAAAAGTGGTTGACTCCGTTGTCAAATCAAGCCTTTGCCAGGCATGCAAAATGTGAGGAAAAAAAAATGACTCTGCAGACTTCGAAGAATGGTACGAATCGCACCAGAAAACATGCACAAACAACCACAGTGGGAGTGCGGGCAAGATGGAGGTAGATGCCGTGAAGGAAATGTTTGCCTCATCGATCGAAAAATATGGCATAAAATATGAAAAATATATTGGCGATGGCGACAGCAAAACCATCAAGGCCATTATAGACCTTGATCCGTATAACGGCGACCCCGTTGTCACAAAAAAGGAGTGCATCGCTCACGTGCAAAAACGCATGGGCACACGGCTGCGCAAGGCCAAAAAAGAAAACAAAGGCATCGTTGGAAAAGGCACTGGCAAACTGACAGACAAAGTCATAAGCGAGCTGACTACTTACTATGGACTTGCTATTCGACGTAATAAGGACTCTGTGGAAAACATGAGAAAAGAAATATGGTCAACATATTATCACAAAAGTTCAAGTGATAGTAATCCACAACATATGTATTGCCCACCTGGTGAGTCCAGCTGGTGCGCCTATCAAAAGTCAGCAGCAGAAGGCTCATTAGCCTCATTTCACCACACGTACGCCCCACTTGATGGAAAGGTTCTGCAAGTAATGAAGGCCATATACGAAGCGTTATCATCCGACGATCTACTCAACCGATGCACTGGAGGTGAAACGCAAAATTGTAACGAATCGTTCAACTCGCTTTTGTGGACCTTTGCGCCGAAACATATCCACTGTGGTGCTACCACAGTCGAAATCGCAAATTTTCTGGCAACCTGCATTTTCAACGAAGGCTTCACAAGTATTTTAAAAATAATGCCAACAATGGGTATTGTCATCGGCCCACAAGCCGAGATGTATGCTGAATCTCGCGACGGAAAACGACTTCAACGCTCAGAGCTAAAAACGTACGCATCATCGAAAGAGGGTCGCACAGCCCGCAGAGCCCAAAAAGCCATGGAAAACTCGTTTTATGAGATGGAGGAAGGCACACTTTATGGGGCTGGAATTACCGATTAATATTCGTAAGTATTGTATTAAAAAAAAAAGTCATTTGTGTGCCTCAAAATTGAAGTCAAAACTTTAAACGCGTTTTTCTCGAAACCATGTTTTTCAAAACTTTGCACACGATAACTCAAACAGTTTTTGACCGATTTTGATATATGAGGCATGAAACGACGCAGAATTTACGCCGCTATAGCCCCTACCTCAAACTTAGCTCAAACCGAAAAAATAATGTTTACTATTTTTTTCTACACTAGACTACAAAAAAAAGGTCGAAATTCGATTTTTCATTTTCAAAGTGGCGGCTCCCCCCCTAAAAAAATTTCGATTTTTGTTTCCGAGGTAGGGGCTATAGGGACATTCATTCTAAGTAACTGAATATTTTTTTTTTTTCAGACGATGTTTACTCTTGGAATCGTGCGCAATTTGGACCCACCTTTTTTCCGGAGAACCTCGTTACCAGGCCGAGAACTTTCTGAACGGTCCATAAATTCACTTTTTCAAAATTTTGTATTTTTTTCAATAAATTAAGCTACCCAAATCAAAAAACGGAACTAAAATATCTTTACTCGTTCTCTTTCCACAATATTTTGAAAAAAGGCTAAAATTTGGCAAAGATTACCAGAGGACCCCTTTAATAATTTTACAGCATTGCCACTAAATCTATAAAAGTGTTTTAGCTTGTCACAAAGAAGTGTATGATTAAGAGAGTTACTCTACCATCATCATAAAAGGATCTGATGTCATCCAAGACTTTTAGGGTAGCCGTCGAGCAGTTATGACCTGCACGAAACCCAGATTGTAGAGGAGATAAAAGATTATTAAATGCTAAAAATGACGATATTTGGTCAGCCATAATAGCTTCACAAACCTTCGATAGGGACGAGAGGATGCTTATAGATCTGAAATCTTTGGGTTCAGAAGCTGAAGTTTTTTTTGCCACAGGTGTAATTAAAGCAGTTTTCCAAGAACTAGGAAAGGAAGATGTAGTAAAGCAATAATTTATTATATGGGTAAGAGGGCTCAGAATATGAGCTAAAATAATTTTAATAAATTTTATATTAATACCATCTTCACCAACGGCGTTCGATTTTACGTTCATTACAGACTTTGCTACATCATTTTACGTGGAAAACTGAAAATATTGTTGCGAAGGAGACTCTGCAGATTCAAAAGTAATATTTTGCAGAGAGTTGGTGTTGAGGAGAAAAAAATCAGAGAATATCTGGATCAATCGGGCAGTCGGAGGTTTGCTTATTGCCAATGCTTAGTTTTTTTAGGTGACTCCACAGAACCTTAGGAGGAAGAGATGCTTTCAGTTGGGCACTACAATAATTTATTTTCGACTGCCTAATAATCGACACCGAGGCATTTCTGGCACACCTATAGTTTTCCCATTTCTCAGCTGAAGAGTTTCTTTACCATACACTTCGTAACTTGTTTCGCTTTTTTATAACATTCTGGACGTTACTTGTAAACCAAGGACAGGAAGCATTTTTAATAGTGACAGTCTTTAACGGTACATGCTTAGCAAAAATATCATTAATTGCATTAGTGAAGGTACACAGTTTATCTTCTACAGACAGACAAAACCAAACCTCGTTCCACGGAATTAAAAGTACATCACGATACAAAGACGAACAATCAATTGACTTAAAATCATAGTAAGAGAATGTGTTTGGCACTAGAGAACGCGACAAGTTTATATCAATTGTACAGAAAATAAGGTCATGGTCAGATATGAAATATATCTGGTTGAACAATAAGACAGTCGAGACATCTGACACAATGAAATAATCAAGAAGACTAGGATTATCATTAGACGAATAACGTATGGGCATGGTATCATAAACTACGGACAGACCGACGGATGAGAGATTGTCAAACATTGGACTACTGAAACAATCATTACTTAAAAGGTTAACATTATAGTCACCACATATAACAAAATAATTAAAATCAATGGATATATCAGATATTCCAGAAAAACACGCTTCTAAACTATTACTCTTACGAGGATTATACACATAAGAAACAAAAACTTTTAAATTACTATCACACATATTCAAATATTCAATACAGCTGTCAATAGACGTATTAATTAGTTTAGGATTTAACGAACTTCGGAGTAAATCGCAACACCACGGCCCATTTATGGCGTCTTTCATTTCTAAAAAATGTGAAGTTTTTCATACTGTAAACCGAGTCCATCACATCAGTGCTAGGCCAAGTCTCAGATACACAAATGACATCAACGGAAGAGCCCTTAAAAACATATTTCATGTAATCTAGCTTTACGGAATTTAAACTTCGTGCATTGAAGTGCTCAACTTTGAGACCATTGTACCTTTTACACAACACTTCTACAAGTACTTTTTTATTAACGCCATCACAATAATAATTATTATCACCCATAGCAGGAAATATCAGAAACACAAACAACAAACACACCAAACACATTTTTGAATCTCTTGATCACAACACAAATATTTAATAAACAGTTCACTTCAATGAATTTTAAAATAAAAAGATAGAATGACAGAGTTAAAACGAGAGAATAGAATGTAGACAACGAAAATAAATTATATAAGAGATGAGAAGATAAGATTAATAACATTTTACAATATATAATAAATTTATTTAGTAAAATTAAGGATATTAGGAATATTAAAATTTTAAAAAAATTAAAAAAATTAAATGTGACGAAAGTTGGCGACACTTAAGAGTCACGAAAGCTCTCAGCATCTCCATCCTCCAGTTCGCTTGACACTATGTTATTGAGTTCATTTATGTCTGAGACCACAATACTCGCATGAGTCTAGCAATGGCAGCATTAACTTTCCCGATCTTCGTTACCCAGTTTTTCTCAATCTCATCGATTGTTTTGATGACTTCTTTTCTTATTTTTGCTTACCCACGTGATCATCCAGATCTTTAAGTGTGAGGGTAGAACAATTTGTGTTGGTGGGTGCCGGAGAGTTGTTGTTTGTTGGAGTCTGGAGTACTTGCTTTGAGTGTAATGTCTTAGCTCTAGTAGACATTGTTATTAATTTAATTTATTTTATTTTAATTTCTGTTTTAACTTTTAAATATAATGTTGAGGGAAATTACGAACTTTAAGCACATTTATATGTTTTTGTCACCGCACTTGTGTATTTAAATAAGCAGGAAAACTATTTAAATTTTAAATTTTGTTTCAGTAGATAAAAAATACGTCCGCACTCGATTCTGACTCGATTCTTTTCAAGAGAATACAAAAGAGAATACAACAAGAGAATACAAATGCAAATTATTAATTCATGATATTTATGGAATACATCAACACTATAAACAGTACCACCAAAATGTATAACCAATGCTTACAATCAAAAGTTTTGTGCTATCCCACGTACAACTTTCGCTTCGAATATCCTTCATAACAGGACACTGTGGGTAAATATCATGAGCAACACCTTGTGGCAAGAAATTGTTAGTTAAACTGCATTTACTTTTTGCTATTACTTTTGCTTTAAGACATATGTGGTTTTTCTTAAAAAAATCAAAGCATTTTAAGATCGTTATTTTTTATTGTTTTTCCCAAAAAAAGAACTTAGTCCTTGCGGGGCAGGAAGATGTCCTTTATTTTTTATAACATTTTTTTGGGTGATCTTTACAAGCCTATGCTAATTTTGAGACCCCTTAAAATACGATCTAAAGTTTCGATACGCCCTAATCCTCAACCTTGCCAGGAGGTTTGAACATAAACGGTAATTTTGCTAGGGACCATAGTTTACATTGCGTTTGCGTCATCTCCTTACAAGAAGAGACCGCAGGGGTCAGACCATGCGTGCAGCTATAAAGCACAGTGCAATTGTGTAGCGCGAGATATTGTTTCGCAATGGAAATAAACAAATTCGTGCTAGTAATTATTTGTATGTGTGCCGCCACTTGGTGATATGTCGCGATAAAATATATAATAAAATATATAATAAAATTTTTGTGGTGGCAGAGAATATGGCCCCTGCTGCCTTAAGTTGAAGCCACGAGTCGTCGGCGCGGAGTAACTTCATTAAAATATCTTATGTAAAGAATAAAAAACTCATTTGTAAATAAACTCGCCTATAAATAAAAAAGGAAAAAGACTGTTTATATTTATTACAATATAATTTCCACATATATGCTTAGTGTAAGCAGGCATGCGCGGCATCTAGGCTCCCATGTTACAGCAGGCAATTAGAGACGCCTGGCGAGAGCTGATGAAGTCGGCCGAAGCCCTACCACGGGTTGTCATGGCCACCTACGTAAGTAATCGATTGGAGATTCAATTTTCATAATATGAGCTATACAATGATTTTTAAAATGAACGTTCAAAACCAACGAACGATCACGAGTGAGCAAACCAGCAACGATTGTTTGTGATTTTTAAACTTAAATTTTTTGTTTGTGATTTTTACGAACATTGAAAATTATGGTTTTGTTTTTGGCGTTATGTTTGCACCCATGAGAAGTTGAAAGTATTTATTATATTATAAATCGTGAATAGTTGTGAAAATAATAGTATTTTGATGCTTCTTCGCACCCTGCTTGTGTGGAACGTAGTCAACTTAGTGAACCCAAAGCTCGCACATCTACTTCTTCAATGTGCTGAAAAAAGTATTATGCTATGTCTACACAGAGAGTTAAGTTAATTTTAACTAACATTTAACCGAAGTTGTTCACACAGAGATACCGTAGCAGAATTGAGTTAAATTTGCCGACAATGCGCTGGTGTCTCTGCGTACACATGCGTTTTTTTCTTGCTATGCGAAAGCTCTGCCCATATTTAGATGAAAACTACTTTCCCCACTATTGCCCAAATCCTTTTCGAAGTTCTTTTACTCAGTTTTTAAAGAAAATAACAACATATAGTGAAAAAAATATATTGTATAATTAACGAATCAGCTGTTCTCTTTTAACAGTTCTTGTAAAAAAAAAGTTTCTTTCATGAAAGATAAACATTTATATTATTTTGTATTGTACTTTTAGGCACTTTCTACATTGAGTCATAAAAACTCAGAATATATAATGAGTTAAGTTGAGTTAAATCGTACATTTTTGTACTGGTAACGCAAGTTTATTTCTCGTTAAATGGGAAAACTCAGCTTTGTACTGGTAACTCAAACTTAACTCTCTGTGTAGACGTAGCATTAGCATGTATCTGTATCGCTCTACTCATGTGCAACGAAATATGAGAAAATAATGACATCGCTTCAAAAGCCACACCAAAAAATTACTCACTGAATAAACATTAGTTTTCTACGACTACGCTTGGACTTTCCGACCACAAAAAAGGAAATTTTGCCTGATAAGAAAACCGAAGAGAAAAAGCGCTAACAAAAATGCGTCCAAAAACACGATTTTTTAAGCAACATCGCAATTGTTAACCATTTTTAATTTATATTTGGCATTCACTCACACGATCGTTAACAGAAACAATTTCTCGGCAAGTTTTAACTTGACTTGTAGTAACTTGATTTGTTTCTACCCTACAAGTCACGATTTGCTTCTGAAAAACTAATCATAACGGTACTTCCAACGTAGAAACGAGAAATGCGGTGCGTGCGTTGCGATACGTTTTATACGGGCAGATTGCAAAATTAAACATATGTTGAGAAGTGTAGATGTCCAACTTAGGCACGATCTTGCGATAAATGCGTGCGTTGCGATGTCTCCGCATTGCACGCATTGTTTACAAATCAAATAAGTTTGAAGCAGCGGGATTTGCCTCAATTGTCGTCTGAATGATTCATGTTTTCAAAAACACAAAACTCAGGAGAAGTAAGATCAGATGATCCTGGGGTCTAACGGAATTTAAAGTTTCGTGATTGCTTGTTAGACAATTTTCGCAATTCTGTCAAAACAACCATGGTTATGTAACAAGGAGCCCAATCTTGTTGAACCACACAGAGGTGAAAGGGATTCTCTTTCGACGTAGTTCTGAAAACAAAACCCCATTCAACATCTTTATGTATCGCAGCCAGAGCTGTAAAAGAATGCATTCAATTTGATTGCTTTTAAAAAAACTTGAATTAGTGAATAACGAAATAAGAATGCATTTAATGAATGCAAAATTGATCCATGAATAAAATTTTGAATTCACAATCAATTTTAAAAAATTGATTAATTATTCATTTATATTATTCATTTGTCATTATTCTGAATAATGCATTCATTTTGTTATTCAAATTAATGCTATTCATAAAGAATGCTATTCACAAAGAATGCAATTCACAAATAATCGTCATTCATTTTGCATTCATGCATTAATTTGTTATTCATTACTTATTTTTTATTCATTATTCATTTATAATTCATTATTCAATTTTTATTCATTATTAATATTTTATTCATTATTCATTTTTCATTAATTGTTCATTTTTTATTCATTATTCATTATTCACTTTTTATTCATTATTATACTGGGGGGCATACTGCGTAAGGGGTATATTAATTTTGTCACGACGTGTGTAACGCCCATAAGGAGGCGTGGTAGGTATAGAAAAGTATATATATTCATGATCGGTATCACCACCTGAGTTGATTGAGCCATGTCTATCTGTCTGTCCGTCTGTCTGTCCGTCTGTCTGTGGACACGATTACAACCGTAATTTTGAAGCTATCGTACTGAAATTCGGGGTTTGAACTTTTTTTTAAAAAACTAAGATCAAGTTAGAGAATGAGAACAATTCAATTTAAAAAAATTGATTTACTTATTATTCATTTCTATCATTCATTTGTCGTTATTCTGAATAATGCATTAATTTTTTTATTCAAATGAATGCTTTTCATAAAGAATGCTATTCGCAAAGAATGCAATTAACAAAGAATCGATATTCATTTTGCATTCATGCATAGATTTTTTATTCATTATTAATTTTTAATTCATTATTCATTTTTTATTCAGTATTCATTATTTATTCATTATTCATTTCTGATTCATTATTCAATTTTATTCATTCTTAATTGTTTATTCATTATTCATTTTTTTATGGCCTGTGGTGTTAATTTTGCAACCAAAGTAGTATATTTTTAATTTGGTGCAACAGCGTAACTACAGGGAGCTTGGGCTAATTTGTTTTATAATTTTAATTGAAGTAAAATTTCAGTTTTAAATTCGCAACTGGGTAGCTTCACTTGAATAGAGTGAAAATAGTATTCTCTCATGAATAAAAAATTAATTATGATTAAAAAAATGTATAATGAATAAAAAATGAACAATGAAAAAAAATGCATAATTAATAAAAAATTAATAATGAATAAAAAATGAATACATGAGTGCAAAATGAATAACGATTCTTTGTGAATTGCATCCGCAGTATCGTCCTAACAATACTTAAAAAAAATATGAAAATTCTTATTTATGAATAACATACTTTTTTGTAGCCAGACACTAGAACGCATTATCGTGTTGTATTTGGACACTTTCCACATTCTGCGCTGCCGTCGAAGCCAACTGGCTTGATTGTCCGTTTCGTTTATGATGCGGGGTTTGTGTGACATATTTTTGCATAGAAGATGTTATTGTATTGTGGATTTGTGTTTGTTTTTATTTGCTTTTATTGAATTAACTTTTTGCATGTAGATGCGATGTGCTTACGCTCACATATTCCACAAAACGTGCAGCCCTAAAGAACAAAAAAAAACAAATCATCCTGAAAACAAAACAAAAACAAAACACCAAAGAAAAAATAAAACCATCTAACATAAACATCAACTCGAGAAACGAAGTTTGTACTGATGACACAAACCCAATTCCATAAACTTCCATTCCATGAAACAAGTTATACGCCAAATAATTACTTTTTGCCTGCATTTCAAGTTTCTACATTTAAAATTTTGTACATATCAAGTCTACATTTCAAGTTTTCTACATTTGGCTACTTAATTTTTGCTGCCTATGATTCACAAGTTTATTGTTTGCTTGCCTCGACTTGCAGGAAAAAATAAAGTAACTTGAAACAGTTAATGAGTCCCATCATGCAGATCTCTGTACATTATCTCAACCGAAATTTTGGACTATCGATTGTGGTCTACCATCTATAGTCTCGATAGTCGTAAAAAATAATTTCGATAGTTTCTCGATAGTGTAAATTATATTAAATAAAATTTAATAACAATAAAACAAAATATAATCAGAAAAAAAATAAGAATAAATAAAAAGCATTAAAAGCATCTTGCTGTAAAACAAACGAAAAGTGTATTTCACGAAGACTTCGTTCAAAAGCCAATAACACTGGTTTACAGCCATAAAAAGCCAAAATTTCCAAACAAAAGACAAAATAGTTGCAAATTTCGTTAAGAAATCAAAATATTTTGTTTCTTTTGATATTTTTTACTAAAAGCCTTTATTTTTCCAAAAAAAATAAGCTATTGTTGAAGAAAATCTATTGAGAAATGAAAAAGTTGTGTTCAATGGAACGAAAGCACCCGTTATGTTTTTTTTACAAATTTTATTGTCATATAAATAAATTGGGTTATTGTACTATAATTTTTTATTTTTCATTTTTATTGCTCATAGGAATCAAGTCAAGAGTTTTGCGAAAGAAAAGATAAGAACAAACACGCTACAATAAAAACAGGTAGGCTCACGACTGAGAGTGCAAACGTCGAAACCGTCACAGCTAAACACCTGATTTCGACTCTCATGGCTATACGAAAGAGAGCCTACCTGTTTTTATTATACCATGTGAATACGTATTTTGTGTTTTTTTGACAGTTATTTACAGTTAATACAGTAAGCCAAGTATTTTGTGTCAATCGTGCAAATTAATATTGTCTGAATGGAGCTCGGGTAAAAAACGATACATGAAATTCGATGTTCCGATGATCTGGAGACAACCGTTTTGCCACCTAAACGATTGCTATTTTTGTCCGGCCAAAGTGACTGGTGTTGGAAAACACAAAAGAGTGATATACGCCACTGTCCCGACTGTTTCATTGCCAGTATCTCATTCTGACGATATTCCATATCCTACTTGTCCCGATTCAACATGTGAAAACAATAGAAAATCCGTAAATTCAGTAAAGTCGCAAGGAACCACAGGTGGTAGTGCTATTACAACTGAAAGCACAACTCACCTTTTATCGCAAGCGCAGCTGAATGATTGGATAAGAGATTTGGAACTGTCAAAGGAAAAATCGGAATTGCATGCTTCTCGTATGCAACAATTCAACTTTTTGAAACCCGATGTTAAGGTGACATACTGCAGAAATCGTAAAAAACCGCTTGCTTTACACTTTACTAAGAATGACAATATCTGCTATTGCGTAGACATTCCTGGCTTATTTAATACCTTCGGTCAGCCGTACATTTCCAAAGAGTGGCGGTTTTTATTGATGGAAGCAAAGTGAGCTTGAAGGCAGTATTACTTCATATAGGAAACAAAAAGTCATCGATTCCGATCGCACATGCAGTCAACAAAAAGGAAACGTACGAAACAATGGGTAAGCTATTGACATGTATTAAATATGAACAACACGACTGGAAAATATGTTCTGATTTCAAAGTCGTTGGTATGCTTTGTGGTTTACAGAGTGGCTACACAAAGTACTACTGTTTTCTCTGCAAGTGGGATAGTCGAGCACGTGAACACCACTATTACAAAAAGGACTGGCCAGAAAGAATTGAGTCGAAAGTTGGAGAGAGCAACGTCAAAAACGTTCCACTCGTCAAAAAGGAAAACATAATTCTCCCACCGCTGCACATCAAACTTGGACTTATGAAAAACTTTGTCAAGGCGTTAGACAAAGAAAGCGAAGCATTCACATATTTGAAAACGATTTTTCCAAATCTTTCTGATGCCAAGATAAAAGAAGGTGTCTTCGTTGGACCGCAAATAAAAAAGGTGTTAAACTATCTTCAATTCGCAGACTATTGTCACCAGTTGAGGCAGCGGCGTGGGATTCTTTTAGGACGACTGTTTCTAGCTTCCTCGGGAACAATAAGAGTGAATCTTACGAGAAAATAGTCAACGAGTTGCTCAAGAACTATAAAAAGATGGGCGTAAATATGTCTCTGAAAATTCACTTTCTGCACTCCCATTTGAATTTTTTTCCGAAGAATCTCGGTGACGAGAGCGATGAACATGGGGAAAGATTCCAACAACAGATGAAAGCAATTGAGAATTGGTACCAAGGGTTTTGGGACGAAGGAATGATGAGTGACTATTGTTGGTTTTTCATCAGAGAAACCGATCCCAAATTAAATAAACGACAAAACAAGAATTCTAATCATTTTGAATTTCTGAATGATAAATAAAAATTATTTACAATGTAAATAACAATAAAAATGATTTAAGGGAACAATAAAAATTATAAATAATAATTATATACCATTTTAAATAATGTAAAAATAATGTAAATTATTAAAAGAACAATAAAAATGAAGAATATATGATTTTATTACAACAACCTTAAGTTCTCATTTTTTTTTATGGCAATAAAATAAGTCCAAATGCATAAAATGATAATCATCACACAATTTGGGTGATTTCGTTCCATTGAACACAACTTTTTCATTTCTCAATAGATTTTCTTCAACAATAGCTTATTTTTTTTTTGGAAAAATAAAGGCTTTTAGTAAAAAATATCAAAAGTAACAAAATATTTTGATTTCTTAACGAAATTTGCAACTATTTTGTCTTGTTTTTGGAAATTTTTCTGAAAAATAAAAAAAATCCCCGAAATTTGAATTTGTTCCGCCAAAACTAACAGCTCGACCAAAAAATGATGTGTGCATTGTTTGTAAGAAATTTTATTAGCTTTTATTTGATATATCATTTCTTTGATTACTGTTGTTGGTTCTGGAGATATATGCAATTAAGTGGAACCAACTTTTTTTTTCGTTGAAAACCCTACAGTGGGCAATATCTCGAAAACGGAGTGACAGAAAAAAAAAAATTTTTTTTTTTTCGGAATTAGCGACCGATTTTACATGAGAAAAGGATAGTGGCATTCAAAGTACAAACAACTTTTCGTTATGTGTAAATCAGTGTAATAAATATTACTAGGACCCTAAACAGATATACATAAATATTGTAAAAAATATTAAACAGCTTATATAAAACGTATTAAGTACACAACTATTTTGAATTGACAATAAATAAATATTAATAACCTATGTAAATATGCAAGGAATTTGAAGAAATGAACTGTTAAATGATGCTTGTCTCTTCTCACATGTAAGTACTTTAAGTTTGAAGAAAATTAAACCTCTTCAAGGTAAAAATTTTCTTTCATAAGGGGGAAGGAAACTTACACTATAATTTGTCACATAATTACGATTATGCATAAAAATAACACAAAAATTCCTTTATTTAAGAGAATATACACAAAAACAAAAGAGAAAATAATAAAAACAAAAGTGCATCAAATAAGAAAAATAAATGTATAAAAGGAAAATATAAAAAGAAAAGGATTATAATCAGCTGTTTTTTCTTGATGAAAACGTATATCGTTAAAAATCGAGAACAGCTGAATCAGTTACGATCGAAGACGTAACAGCAGTACAAATTTGGCTTGCTGTAAGAAAATTAAGCGAAGCGTAATGTAAAAAAAACCGTCAATAAACAAATAGTCTCGTCTACAAAATTTTCACAATGGAAGTTGCTGTGAAGAAAAGTAAATACAATTTCTTAAGCACATATCACATTATTTATATATTATATTAACAATTTCTTATATATTTTTAGCACAAAGAAAACTACAAGCGAATTTGGAGAATCCAGCACGTTTGACACGCATTGGCTGCTCATCACTATCACTATAACTTTCTATTTTGGTTTTAAAACTATAAAATGGTATGGCAGAAAACATTATAAAACACCATTTTATTAAAATTTGTCACAAATTGCAAATTGCAGCAGAAGTCAACAATTACTTCAAACCAAAAATAAATGAAACAGCTGATGGAAAAAAGCAGTGCCAACGTTAAAAAATATATGATTTAACATTAAAATTTTTAAGAATGAGTTATAAAATTGAGGCATTTTGATTTGTTAATTTTATTTTATAATTCTTAAAAACGACTAGTCTGCTCGGTTCTCCTGATGAAAATTTTGTTGTAGCAACCTGTTACTTCGTGAATTATTTGGCATAAAGCTCAAAATATAATTCTTAAAGAAGACGTTTTTAAGAATTATAAAATAAAATTAGCAACTCCAAATGCCACAATTTTATAACTCATGTAAACTGGTGCGAGCTAAACCTACGAAAACATGATAAAAATTATATGTTTGCGCATATAATAAACATCTGCTTTCAAAAAATCCTTCTTCACGCCTTCTATGGTTTAATACCAACAAAATGTTGGAACCTAGATGGACACGTGATAAAGAAGTAAACAAAAAGCGCAACAACAAAATCTTCGCAGAAGCAATGCAGTCACTTTTTGAAATTTTGCGACTAGCAAAAGAGTAGAAAAACACTGCTTTGATAAAGTGAAAAGTGCATTGGGTAATTCCGTTTTGGTTTTGTGGCAGTTGCACTTATTAGCTTCTCAAAGTTAGTGGACTGCATGAACTACAGAGACTACTGATGAGTCGGAGTAGCGTCCGACGAAAGCATGATCTAGTCTGCTCGGTTCTTCTGCATAGAATTTTGTTGTTGTAGCAACCTGTTACTTCATGAATTATTTGGCATAAAGCTCAAAATATAATTCTTAGAGAAGACTTTTTAAGAATTATAAAATAAAATTAATTTAAAGAATTTTAAAAAATATGCTGAAAACACTGAAACTTAATAATCTGGTAATGCTCAAAAAGTATTTGAGTAACGTAAGCGACGTAATAGATAGCAAGCCAATTTTTTCCGACATCGTTTGCAACCGAACGAGACTTTAGGTGAAGGCTTCGTTTTACAGCAAGATGCTATAAGTAATTGTGACTACTACCTGGGGTCGGAATTCGACCAATTTTTTGTTTGCCTAGCCATTTTTGTTTGTCATTTATACTTTTAAAAAATAGTAGGTGCACTCCTTCTCCGCACTTTGATCAATTAAAAAAAAAATTATCAAAATCAGTTGAGAAACACGGGGGAAAATGCTTTATAATTGTATTACCTACGCCTATTTATTTAATTGTGTGTATATATTTTAAGTTTGGATTCAATGTTGTTAGCTTTTTATACCTACTACTTATCGAGAATCTTAAAATAAATTCAAGAAAAATAAAACAGTTTGATAAAAAAATAAGTTTTGCAAATGTCTTTAGGTGAACTTACACGTCGTAATTGTTTAATTAAACAAGTTCCTTTTTAATCTTTGAAGCAATGCAGTATTATTAATTTTTTTTTAACTTTCAATAGCTTGCCACTATCCTTAGTCTCAGCCCGTTATTAAATAAAAAATTACAAATGTCGGGAAATGCCCATAAGTATCTTACAAATTACTATAAAAAGAGTATTTTAAATCTTACTTGGCAACTACAGTCATGACGGGAGAAGAAAATGAACTAAGATATTTTTCTGCATGTTGGTAAGCTCGATTAAGACGGGCATCTAATTCATGTTCTAGTTCATTAAAATGTCTTAAATACAATCTGCCATAATTTGACCATGTACGCATACCCAAAGCAGCAGGATCTTTTCTAAGGATCTGATAAAAAACTGATAGAAAATTAAAATGCTTATAGGTTAACTTACTTACATTTGCATATGCAAATAAGAAATTTATTATCTGCCACAAAAATATAGCTGGAGCCATAATCAAGTTAACAATTGCCACCCACAAAATTAAATTTGAGAGACGTTGAGCCAATTGCATTTGGTTGTTACGAACAGCGTAATCATCCCGAAGTTGCCAATTATTTTGAAACGGCGATCCTGGGCCTCCTAATAAAAACTTTATATTAAAAAATATGCGACAAATTTATAGTACATACTTACGGAACAAAATGAAATCGATATTATATGAAAGACCACGGCTAAGCGAAACCACTTCTCCAAAAATTGGCATATTAAATCTCACTGGCAATAGATTTTTATTCATTAAAGCAACCATATAGTTTTTAAACCTACATTTTTAAATACAAAAATTATTATTCGGATTTTGTTTAATACCTTGTTTTATGATTGAAGCAATCAAGTTATTTATTATTGAAGTCAACGAAGAACCATACAAAAACAAAACAAATTGGCCATTTCAGCCCTTGCAAGGACTTTGACCGAGCTTCTTATGATCAATTGTGAATTAGGTTTTGTGAGTTATTAAATGTTTGCACATAATTGACCGAGAACTGGACCTACATGTTTTATGCCGACTCCGAACGGCTAAAGTTAATGTTCTCAAGAAACTTTACGTGGCATTATTTACTCTCTGAGATTTGCCATTTTCTGCAGAGAGGTGACCAATCAGAAACATTTTTTATTGAAAAAACTTTTCGCCGCGGCTGGGGATCGAACCCGGGCTCCGAGCATGGTAAGCCACACACTTAACCTGTATGCCACGGTCACCACATAGTATCAACGAAGAACCATAGTACAACAAATAAGGTAGCTACAGGGCTGAGAGCCGAAAGTCAGAATTGTCAAAAGGTACTGAACGAATTAGAGCAACAAAACGAGACATCAAATAATAAATATTGATTTTGACAATTCTGACTCTGAGAGAGAGAGGATTGATAGCCCTGCAGCTACCTTGTTTATTGTACTACTTATGCGGAGAACAACAGTAACATTTTATTTGTTCATTGTACCCATGATACAATAATATTATAAGGTAGTCCAGACCTTTGACGTCTTCTCCTAACAATGAAAGTTCGTACCGTTATTTGACAATTATTACAAAAGAGAGACTTTTTGACAACAAAGCAGGCACCCAGTTGTACAAAAATCATACCATAGCAAAGCACAATTTATAAAAATGTACTTTTTTTTACTGCGTTTAATAATACTATTTAAGTTTTTCACAACTTGAAATAAGCAGTTGCATTCATATTTTCGTCGAAATCCCATCGTTTTTGTTTTCTATTTGAAAGATAAAACAAATGTAGGAGCTCAACAAACGTTTTCTTTCTTTCAAATAGAAAACAAAAACAATTTGAATACGACTTGAATTCGAATACAACGATACAACTGCGTATTTCAAGTTTTGAAAAACCTAATTGTATTACGAATAAAAATAATGAAATAAATTAAAAATGTTGAAGGGCGTATATATTGATATACAGTTGAGGTCAAAATAATAGCAGTGCTCTAAAATTCAGATATGCTTGAATAAGTAATACAAGTCTAAAAAAGTAGGATTCGGAAAACCCAATATAATTTCTATATGAGCTTTCTATATGAGACGTATAATCTCCGCACTCTGGTGTTTTAACCAAAACTAATCTAAATACGAATAATAAATTATCAAAAATTCCGTGCATTTGTTCGATACGAGTGGAACCTCATTTGGACGAGGACAAAAAAATCGAATTTGCTTACTGTAATGAATATTTTCATTGCAATTGTGAAAAATTAACAAAAACTGATTAAGATTATTCGAAAAAAAAACAACAATCAAACATTTAAGTGCAATGCTAGTCTCTCAGCTCGTCCCTCATCGCTTCACGATCTGCCGATTAAGCAGCCATCATTATCAGAAACCGCTGCAGATAAATCCATAGAGATATTTACCCCACCTTCATCTCTTAACAAAGAATCATCAACTTCGCAACCTGGTTCATCTTCGTTCTGGCTCAAACTGAGTCAAATGATGGATTTGCGCTTTGCAGAACAAAACGAGCTCATAGAAAAACAAAGAGTCTCTCACCTCTCAAATTAACGAAAGAATAACCAATGCGATACAAATGAGTGAAAAGAAAATTCTCGGTGTCCTTCACCGTAATGTGGAAGCAATGAAGTCACAAATAGTAAATTTACAGACTGATATCGTAGCCATATCATACAGAGTTAGCCTCTTAGAAAAAAATAACAACAATAGAGATCTAGAGTCCGAATTAAATTAATGAGTTAAAATCACAACTGGAAAAACAAGAAAACTCCGCCGTTGCATGCGATTTGCGTTTGCATGGTATCCCGTACGAAAACAATGAAAACCTTTTAAAAACTTTCAACATGTGTGCCATATAATTAATATTAACCCACCTAATATTAAAACAATTTTCCGAATTAAAAACAATAAAAACTCAAAAACTGACGCGGCAGTGATATTACGTCTATGTTCACCGCACGATAAAAATCTAATACTAAAGTCAATTCATGATTTTCGACGTGCCAACAACATTATCCTCTCTGTTTAATGCATGTTGGCTTTAATTCTGATGTTCCCATCCAGTGCTGCCAGGAGTCAGCAAAAATAAATCCCCATTTTTGCATACACAAAAAAAATGTTCCCCGTTTTTTATTTTGAGTTTCCCCGTTTTTTTCCCCGTTTTTAAATTTAGAAAGAAGTATCAGTTTATTAATGTTATAATATTAAATTATTTCATTTAATTATAACAAAAATAAATACTTAGATCAAATACGTACGTTTCCATAAAAAACATACAATAATTATAAGCGGTATATTGTCGATATTCGGGATAGAACCTTAAGGGTCTGAGATCAACTTAACAATCATTGCAAAAATTGTATAAATTTATTTGAAATATATACATTATTATAATGAAAACTTAAACATTCAGTATTTATTTTAATTACAAAACTTTTTGAAAGATTTAGTGTTGAGAGTTCCGGATAAAGAGCTTTGATCAAGAGAGTTCTTTATTTTTGTTTTGTTTAAAGCCTGCAGAAAAATGAACCTAAGAATAGTTCTGAACTAGTTCCAAAAGAGGCTAATACTTGTACCACTACATTACCGTTTTGCATTGAACGAGCTGACGCTTTTTACGGGTTGATGTCATAGGAAAAGACAATTGTCCCTATAAACATAATTTTTTCCCTATATCTATGCTAGTTCCATTATGAATGGTTTTAAACTGGTCCGTTTTGATACAGTCCAGAAGTGGTCATTTAAAGCCCTATTATCAGCCTTATTTGAAACACGGGTTTGTACGATATAACTAATTTAATTATTGTATAGTAATTACATAGTTTTAACTGTATATTTAACATTTACCACTTAACTATTTTCATCGAATATGTTTGCGAAACTTAAATAAAGTTCGGAATCTAAAAAAAAAAAAACGGGCCCCAACACGTTTTGAGAGTTTTTGTTTTTTGATTTTGTTAGTGCCTGCTGACAAGAAAAACTAAGTATATAAAAATAAATTCAAACTGTTCTGTGCTGAGTGTCTTTTGTAATAGTTCCAAGCTGACTCCAATTTCACTTGAAATAAACTAGTTGGTTTTTCCAATTGTCTCCAAAATAACTGCTGAGAATTAACAACGAAAAAAGCCCTTTCAGTACATGTCGCTTTGGGGAATACAATAACTAAACGAAACTATTTTTTTTTTTTTAAACATGGAAACGTGTGGAAAATAAGAGGACAAGGGGACAAATGATGACAATGTTTTTTTAACAGATTGGGTAAATTAAAGCACATAGCTTTAAAACTATCATTCGTTAAGTCAAACCTTTCCCAAATTTCTTCGCAAGCGGCAATAAGGAATTGTCTACAAGATGACATAAGAAATGACACATTTTGCTTCGACAAGGTAACTCTAAAATTTAAAGTAAGGTACTTTACGTTGTATTTTTATTTTCCCCGTTTATATCAATGAAAAACGGGGAAAATCCCGCCACCTGGCAGCTCTGTTCCCATCTATTTTAATGAAAGCTTAACAAAAGCCAACTGCGCTATTCTCAAAGCTGCAATAAAGCTCAAGAAGCAGCATCAGCTCTCTGCTGCTTACGATAGGCGTTTGATCGTACATGTTAAACGCAGAAATGATGTTAATTATGCACGCATCGACTCCTTCACATGTTAGATCAATCTTGTTCGATTGATATAAAATGACAGCTGAAGCAGTGCAGCCGAGCCAAACGTACAATTGCAACAACAACAGCAACGTTTTTTTCGAGGCGAACCGACTCATCAAACTTATGCTTAAACATTATAAATACAGAAGAGATTCTTCAATGATCGTCCACAACACACATATGGTTGAGAGTATATTAAGTTACTTATCGTTGGTATTTTTTGTTTTATTATTATTCTTTTCTTTTATTATTAATTTGCAACAGATACTTCTTCTTTACTCATATATTGGTTGAAAAACTCGCGCTGCAGTTTTGTTTTTCAGTTTTAAATTATGATCAATCAACATGATACATACAGCAATTCCAAAGACAACGCTTATAGCCTAATTCGTATCCTTTGCAAACAATGGATTAAATATTTGCCATATCAATGCTCAAAGCTTAAAAAGGAAAATAGATGAATTAAGATATTTATTCGAAAAGTCAAAAATGGACGTGATATGCGTATCTGAAACGTGGTTTTTACCGTCTTTACAAGATGATTAAAGCTTGATTAAAGTTAAAGGTTTTCGTTTATTCCGGATGGATAGAGATGGACATGCGGGGGGCGTCGCAATTTTTGTTAGAGACAGCATTGTGTGTAAACTTATTTCTAAATCTAATACTGATAGCGCTATAGAGTATATTTTTATTGACATAATTTCAGGCAATAATAAAATATTAGTGGGCTGTGTGTATAGAACAAAGCGCAACATAGATCTGCTGCCTTTTTTCGATTTCTTACAAAATGCAAGCTTGATGTACGCAAATATTATTATATGAGGTGATTTCAATTCAAATATTTTGAAAGAAAATACATTGATTGATGGTATGCTTACTTTCCTACACATTTTACCAATATGTCGAATACACTTTTAGATGTTTTTTTTTGTGAATGATCGACAAGATTACATACAGTCTCATGATCGAATTTCTATTCCGGTTTTCTCAAAACATGATATTATATTCCTATCTTACGATTTTGATCTAAATGATAGGCCACAAACGTTTTCTTATCGTGACTTTAAAAACATTAATTACGAACTATTAGTCCAATAAATAGTCCATGGTATGCTTATTTTCCTACACATTTTACCAATACGTCGAATACACTTTTAGATGTTTTTTTTTGTGAATGATCGACAAGAGTACATACAGTCTCATGATCGAATTTCTATTCCGGTTTTCTCAAAACATGGTATTATATTCCTATCTTACGATTTTGATCTAAATGATAGGCCACAAACGTTTTCTTATCGTGACTTTAAAAACATTAATTACGAACTATTAGAAATTGAAATGCTAAATGTGGATTGGGATGCTATCTTCCACATGACTTCAGTTGACGAAATGGTCTCTTATTTTGAAACGAAGGTGTACAATCTTTTCCAACAATTTGTTTACTTCGAAGTAAAACAATTAAACGCAAAGAACGACCCTGGTTTAATGATAGCATACATACAAAAATTTTAGAAAGGAATGCAGCATATAACCGTTGGAAAAGATATAAAACATCGGAACTGTATAAAAAATATCATGAACTAAAAAGTGTCGTAGCAAAAAGTATAAAATAGGCAAAAATCGAATTTTATACCGAGGTATTCGATACAGCTGTAGGAAGCAAAGCAAAATTGCAGCGCATGCGTGATATAGGCATAGGTAAACAGATTAAAGTCATTGAAGATGAAATTGATGTTGATCTGTTAAATCAAAAATTTTGTGATTTATCAATTCCGACAGTGATGTCAAATCAGTATGAGAATTTTTCTTCTGTTCTTTGTTCAGAAAAATACTTCGAATTTGTCTGCGTTAATCAGTACGATGTGTTCAAAAGTTTTTATGAAGTAAAATCTAACGCAACTGGCTTTGATGGCATACAACCTAAATTTTTCAGAATAATACTACCGAAACTTGCGCAGTATGTAACACATATCTTCAACACCATCCTGACTTCTTCGACTTTCCCGATCAGCTGGAAGTCCGCAAAAATAATACCTATTTCAAAATCTAGTAATGAGTTTTGACTAATAGCCCCCACAAGGGTCTGTCCTTGGGCCACTTCTATTTTCAATGTATATTTATGAACTATGTACAGTTTTGAATCATTCTTCAATTCACTTATATGCAGATGACGTTCAGCTTTATGCTAGTGTCCCTTTAATCGAAATTGCACAGTGTATACAAAAAACAAATATTGATTTGGAAAATATTTCTCATTGGGCGTTGAAAAAGGTCTGTGTCTGAATGCATCTAAGTCGAAATGTATAATTTCCAAAAGTAACAATAAACAAATATGAAATAATTTACGTTGGAACCGCGAAAAATCTGGGGATTACATTTAACAAAACTCTCACGTGGATTAATGTTTGGTCAACGCAGCACTTTACTCCGGAAAACATAAGAATGTTTTTCGCCAAAACATATTTGCTTCCAGCACTCTTATACGGGTGCGAAATCTTCGCTAATTGCGACCATGCTGCTAAGCGCAAATTAAATGTGCTTTATATTTATAACAGCAGCGCACGATATATTTTTTGCTTAAAAAAGTATGATCACATATCCCATCACGCGAAACAAATATGCTTGATGACTCTTGATAAACTCTTAGATTTTCGTACTCTCCTGCTTTAACATAAGATAATATATGCCAAAGAGCCATCGTATCTTTTTAAAAAACTTAGAATCGCACACTCTCAACGTTTAAAACAGCTTATACATGCGCAACACAATATATTAACATCAGAGCGACAATTTTTTATTTATGGAGTACGTCTTTGGAATTCCCTCCCACATCAACTTCGAAACATTGGCAGCACCGCGCGCTTTAAAAAAGAACTTTTAAAAAAATTTCAGGACTATGATGGTTACTTTTGCGTCACCAGTATATCTTTAAGTTTATCTATTGCATTAAAATTTTTAGTTTCTATTTGTTTAAATTTTTTTTTATGAGTTTTTGTAATTCATTTCATTGACTTCATCATTGACTTGAAAATTTCATTTTTTTTTGTCAATATACTTTATCCCATCATTTTATATCAATATAATATTTTAATTATAATTATTTCTTTTATCTTAATTTATTTTTTAAATATATGTAAACAAAAATTGGCTGATAGTGACTTATGTCAAAAATGACGGGCCCGGTTTTAATAAAGGAAAAAAATATGAAATATTATTATTCCTTAAGCTGAATTATAAAGTAGCGATGGTCACATATTCGATATTAAATGGTCCAAATAAAACTTGTTAGTTTCAAATTTTTATATAATACCTTCAAGTAAAAACGGAAATCAAAGTAGCTACATCAAAATAATTTTGAAAATTTATTGTAAAACTGAAATTTTCAAAATGAAAAATATATAAAAAGTTTTTGAAGTTTCAATAAATCAAAAAAAAAAAAATGCCTAAAAATATGCTATGAACTTTAAAAAAAAAAAAAAAAAAGCGTTCCGCACTCACATTTTACGGAATTATGTTATAGTAATTCTTGTAAACTTTAGCATAAGGATTTACACCCTGTCATGAGAATAAAAAATAAATAAATAAATAAATAAATAAATAAATAAATAAAATAAATAATAAGTGGATAGGTTATAGTTGAATATGAATTGACAATGCATCAATATTCGAAGTTTTTCGCTATAACTTCTGAACCCATTAAGAGAACATATTTATTTTATATTGTTGGAAAGCAGGGACCGTAACGATTATTAAATTTTTGCTAAAAAATCTGCAAAGAATATTTATTTTATGTCTTGTAATTTTTAACACCAAATTTAACAGGTACTTTATGTTCTTTATTTTATTTGATAAGATATAACGATTATTTTCTGCTGGATATTTTTTCCGATTCCATGATTCCATGAAATTTTTCCAAGAGAAATACAATATCTCATTATCACGACAAACAGTGGATATGAAAATTGGTATGTGGCACCTTAGCATTAAGATCTATGTATTTGGGAAAAGTGGGCGGACCACACCCAGTTTTAAAAATAATTACAAAATCTAATTGAGAGCTGTAAAATCTGCATTCATATTCAGAATTCTAAGTACAAGGGAATAACGACACAAGAACGCATTCAATGATTACAAAATTTACCCATGAATAAAATTTTCAATTCATATTAAGTTTTAAAAAAATTTATTTATTATTCATTTCGATTATTCATTTGTCTTTATTCAGAATAATGCATTAATCGTTTATTACTATTCATAAAGAATGCAATTCACAAACAATCGCAATTCATTTTGCACTCATGCATTCATGTTTTAATCATTGTTTATTCATTATTCATTTTAATCATTATTCATTTAATTCATTATTCATTTTTTGCTCATTATTCATTTTGTTATGCATAATTTATATTTTATTTATTGCTACTTTTTTATTCATTATTTATTTTTTAATCGGTACTCATTTTATATTCATTATTCATTTTTTATTCATGAGACAACACTATTTTCACTCTATCCACATGCAGCTACCCAGTTACGAATTTAAAAATTAAATTTTGCTTCTGTTGACTATATAAAACAATTAGCCCCAAGCCCTCGGTAGAAGCACTTATATACTACTTTGGTTGCAAAATTAACACGAAATAAAGGCATTAATAAAAAAATCAATAAATGAAAAAATCGTGAAATGCGACATAAATGAAAAGTATAAAAATGTAAAGGAATGTTTTTTTTGTTTTTTTTTTTTGGCCAATTTTGATGTTTAATTATGTATTTATGGAGGTTTAATGGCCTGTACTTTGTATTGCAATTTTTTACAAAAAGATAAAAACTTCAATTTTTTCCCGACGTTTCGTCACTTAATACTTTTCGATATTTAATTTTTTCTAAAAACACAGTCGTTGTGCTACCTCCAAACCGTCAACACGTTGCGAAAATAATTTCCGTAAAATTAAAAAATTAAAACTCAATCAACTCAAAAACAAATAATTTATCCTAATTTAAATTTTCGACTGCTTTTCGTTAAACCGCTTTTCTGCATTTTTCTACTGCGTTATTTTTGTCACCGCCGTCCACTGTTCGATTAACTAAAAATCGTTTATAGTCAAAGACAAATAATTGACTTAAAAAATTGTGGCATTAAATTGTTTATATTAGTTTATATTTCTAAAAAAACATATTTTTCAAGAATTATTTTTAGAGCTTGATGCCAAATAATTTATGAAGCCAAACAGGTTGCTACAACAACAATGTTCTTTGCAGAACAAACCGAGCAGACTAGACCATGGTTTCGTCGGACGCTACTCCGACTCATCAGTAGTCTCTGTGGTTTATGCAGTCCACTAACTTTGATAAGTTAATAAGCTTAACAGCACTAAAACCAAAACGGAATTACCCAAAAAGCTTTTCACTTGTTCAAGCAGTGTTTTACTACTCTTTTGCTAGTTGCAAAATTTCAAAAAATTTACTACATTTATTCTGCTTGCTTTTCGTTTAACCACTACTCTGCATTTTTTTGCGGCGTTATTTGCGTCACCGCCGTCCGCTGTTTCGATAAATTACCAAACCGCTGTTTCTGCATACTCTTTTCCGTTGCGTTTTCTGCTGTTCTTACTTCCCGACCTTCCGCAATAATAAATTAAAGCGCTATTTTGCTATTAAGTAAATGTAAACTTACCACAAAATTAAGAAACAATAGCTGCGTTTTTTCCAACATCCTAATCTAGATTTAGATTTGGTTTGCAACTCTGTAAGCTAATACAATGTAAAATAATGTAAGAAATGTCAACAACATTGTCAGAAATTGTTTACAAAACAAAGAAAAAGTCAGCAAATTAATTCTTTTCATGTGGCTAAATATAATCAGGTGCAATGGAACTGGTTATCGACAACGCTTAATTCCTACTACGAAGGCAATGCTTTGGGGAAGATTGATGGACGCTTCATTTTGTGCACCTTAGACAGTTGGCTGTTTGATCCCAAAATTAATGGAAATATTGTTCCAGCCAACATCGAAAGCATGCAGCAACATATCGACAATGAGGTGCACTTGATTACAGGCTCTTTAGATGGCGTAGAGACACCAGACGGTCAAGCAGAGTACGAGCAAAGAGAACGAGAAACAAATTTTATATATTTTATTTATAAATTTATTGCAAAAACCAAATTAAATGCTTTTCAAGCGTCGCACATCTCAGCCAACAATGTGTTTATTTGTTCCTCAGCAGCATCGATTATTTTAGCACTTAATATTGCAGCAAAACGATTGGTCAAACCATTCAGCTGCAGTGTAAAGTGACGACAAAGCACAATGCTGTTCAATTCGTTGGCTGTGCTGTGATGTTCCTTAACCAGAAGTAGTCAAGGAACAATTTTGAGAAATTTATTTATCTTAAGGGCATGTTTCAGCAAGTGCTGTTATGCCTTTCGCAAATATTTGCTGCATATCTGCTTCTTCTGCTGAAGCCTTGATCCAGTCTAGTGACGCCGCCCAGCTTTTTTGCAGCTCATGGAATGTTATTTGTTAGTCAGTATCTTCAATAGATGAAAGTATTTTCGTGCTTTTAATTGCACAAGACCTATAGAAGTAAGAAATATAGATATAAATATATTTTTTATTTTACTTCTATGACAAGACTGCAACTTCCAATTTTATTGCGCTGTCAAAGTGAAACATTTTACGTCTTGTTTTTTTTTTTTGGTTCGTTTTTACGTTCCCTGGTCGTGTTCATAGAACTATAAGTAAACAAAATCTAAATCGAAGGCAAGATTTTGTTTGTATGGAAATCGGATTTGGATGTTGGAAAAAACGCAGCTAATATATATAAATAAAAAAAAACACGAAAAAAAATAATAGTTAGTAATGGAAAATTCATGTGGAAATCCCTCCTGTACATCAAACGGCAGTAATCCCACCTTATTGTGCAAAGGAATCTGCGGAAATCTGTTCCACCCCACGTGTGTTGACTTATCCAAGAGATGTACAATAGAGTGGGTCGAAAAATAAATTTTAAAAAACCATCCCCTATTTTAAAGTTGACCTCGAGAGGATTCCGAAAAAAAAAAATTTTTTTTTTGGACCACCGGAAAAACAGCCAAAATGGTCTTTTTTGCATAACTTAAGCATTACATGTCAGATCTAAAAAAATTATATGTCGTTGAAAAGGGCTTTACGAGCACTACAATGTCTTCTTAGAACATTTTTATTTTTGAGGTCATATTCAACTATTAAGCCCCATTAGCCCGATTTACCCCCTTTAAATTTTTTTTTGTTTTTTCTCATTAGATTAAACTACTTCAAATTTATGTAATTTGTGTTCAAAAAAGTATTTATTAAGTTTTTTTTACAATTTTGTTTATATTATGTGCTTGTTCGTTGACTAAACTAAAAGTAAATTTTTTATAAAAAAAAGGATTTTATCAAATATTTGAACTATTATAACTTCTTTGTTTTTGAACTTTTTGTATGGAGGCCGACCCACTCTAATGTACAACGTACCTGCAAGAGTTCTTGGTCAATTTTAAATTCTACTGTGAAGAGCGCAAAGATATATCATTGTCGCATGTGATACAATGCAATACAATACAATGCAATACAAATACACTAACGATTCTCATAACGCCATTCTCGCTGATAATAAGCTTTTTTCAAAAAGGTATCAAAACAGCTCACCAAGTTTGATGACGTCATCAAAACTGCAGACGACAACAACTGTGCCATGGAAAACTTAAAGGCTGACTGTAAGCTTCAATTTGATACTTTGTCTAAACAAATAAAATTGCTTCAAGAGAGTGTGTGTGTAAATCAGCACAACTCGCGTTAAGCGAGTTTAAAAGTACCCTGAAGTCTGAGATGGAATATCTTAAAAAAACTGACCTCACAAAGACTATACTGGATAATATCATAGGCTTAAGAAATGATATTGATATATTCTTGCAATCATCGACCAAAAAGAATAACCCAACACATCAGCAGCCGGATCCTTTGCTAGAGTTTTTGATCCAAAAAAACTAGTGACATTATCGACGAACTTATAATCACTCGCTCTGTAAGACATAAAATAAACAAAATGAGTGATGACTTAAGTAACAGTCAAATCAAATCACAAATCCACACCTGAGGCTATAAACAATAATTCAGACTCCCCGCGCCGTAACTCATCTTCTATCTTGGAGGAAACATCAGAAGCAACTTTATCAACTTCTCCAGTTCGGTGTTCTCCTTCTTCACCTACCTCTCCCTGTAAAACACACAAGAAACTACCAAATACAAATCCAGTTGCTGCACCACGTAAAATTGTTCATCATTTCGGAACGGCATGGACTCTAGCTGATTGGGAAAAAAGGATAAAAAAGCGATCGAGTGGGAACGCTATTGAAAAGACTGCGTTGTTTGTTAAGGGTCTGCCTTTAAGAACGAGTATTTCCTGGGTATGCAAGATATTCAATAAAAAGTACAGCATCGTGATTCCAAGTGAGGATTGCCAGGTAACGTCCACAAACCGTAGGAGAAAAAGCAGAAACTTTAAAATTTACGTCCCTTCGAAATTCGCCTGGCTTTTTACCCAATCATCTAGATTAAATGATAATAAAGCTGAAGCTGATAATCAAGGAGGCCGCCTAAAATTAAAACTTATAACTCTAAATTTAACATTAAGTCTAGTTATAATAAAAACAATAGTTCTAATATTAGCAATAATAATTCCAACATTTCTCATGCTAAGAAAACTATATATAAAAATATTCCAACTTTGCCTAATCCAAAAAACACACCTTCCGAAAACAAATTACCTAACACCAGTCCTAGCTCTGATCCTAACTGGAAACTTAAAACTAATATCTTTCCAACTTTCACTCGGTAGATCAATCACACTACAAAATCTCCTAACTCGAATCACACACTTCCATCTTCTAACCCAAAACGAGTCTCATTTAATCTCAATCCTAACTCGGATGCACCATCAGATAAAAATGAGAGCAACATTCTCCACACACTCTATCCTAACTTTGTTCATTCTCATACTATAAACGCATCTCCATCCGATTTAGTCACGAATGAAGCCCATAACCAACCTGGTAGCCCTACTTCTTTCGACACTCTTCAGCCACCAAAAGTTAAACTTACTTTAAATTCTTGTGCTGACAATGAGAGCAGATATGCCCTCTCTCGTCTTAGAGAGAATAGTGTTTACAACAATGTGTGTCTATATCTTGCTTATATGCGTAAGGAACCGGTCTCCACCTGTATAGATGGTAAAACCAAGACAAACCTCAAAGTCTTGATACAGCAAGAAGCTTTACCTACTGATGTCGATGAATTACGTAAGTTATTTACCAGTTTCCACGAGCAACTCGGTTTGACGATCCACCAAGTCAAAGAAGATCTTGACACATACGGTGCTCATGTAAGGTCAAAACATGTCTCTTACCTTCAAAAGTCCTGTAAAGAGCAGCAACAATATTATTCCTAACCAACTTTCGCATAATCAAAACTCTATTCCAAGCCCACTATTTGTATCTCTGTACTACCAACACGTTAGAGGATTACGCACCAATATCTCTACAGTGTTTCTAAACTCTCTTAAACTTCCCTACGATATTTTTGCCCTAACTGAGACCAATCTTACCCAGGATTTCAAGGATACTGAGGTATTTGCGTCTGATTTCGTGGTGTTCAGAGACGATGGACTCGATAAAGATGATCTCTCATCAGGTCGTGGTGTCCTTCTTGCAATTCACAATCGCTTCGACCCATCCTTTGTAAAAAAATCCCATACAGCTAATTTTGAATTTATATGTGCCAAAGTCTGTATCGCAAAACGGTTCAAATTCATCATCTGCTGCTATATTCGCCCTTTTTTACCAGCAATTGATTCACTTTTTGATCTTATTGACCCATCTGACACAGTTATATTTCTGGGGGACTTTAATCTTCCCTGCCTTCAATGGATTCTGTCAGATGACGAGTGCCATTATTTCATTTCAAATGCTACATCTGAAAAAGAAATTCTCTTTACTAGCTGCCTTTTAGACTCTGGCCTTTACCAGTTGAGCCGAGTAACAAACAATATAGGTAGACAATTAGACCTTGTCTTTTCTTCAGATTCAGATTATTGTGTAGTCTCTGCGAGTAACCACCTACTTTTAACACTTTATCACTACCATCCTCCTTTATCTCTTACCCTTTCTTACAACAATAATATCATAAACACACAGTTTGAGCACGCGTATAGCTTCAACTTTCGAAAAACTGATTTTGTAAAACTTGAGATCTTAATCAGTAGAATCGATTTCCAACATCTTTTCGATAATGCCCATGAAAATGTTGATAATGCTGTTGCTCTCTTCTATGACAAAATTTTCGACTGCTTCACACAATCTGTCCCATTTAATAGGCAGAAGAACTTTTCGTCATCTCCTCACTGGTATAATAAGGAATTACGCTCACTTTGTAATAAAAGGAACAAACTTTGGCGCACTTTTTTAACAACTCATTCTTCTATTGACCTCACAAATTATCTTCACGCCTAAAACCATTTTTCTGCACTCTATGAACATCTATATGAGTCTTATCTTGCTCATATTCAAACAAAATTGGTGTCGGATGCTTAAAGCTTCTACAAGTTCATTAATATTAAAAGAAAATCTGACAACTACCCATCTACCCTTACTTTTTCAGATATCTCCTCAGATAACCCGGAAATAATTGCAAACCTATTTGCAAATTTCTTCAGTCAGTCATTCATAAGTCATAAGGATGAATTAGACTATGAATACTTTTCTTCACTAAGGAATTGTGCTCACACCTCGCTGACTTCTGTTGATATTACACTAACTCATGTCTTAGCAAAGCTACAAATTCTAAAAGATGATTTTTCTCCTGGACCCGATGGGTTGCCTGCTATTGTCATCAAAAAATTCACGAACTTTTTCGCTCATCCCCTTTTGACACTCTTTCAACTTTCGTACATAATCCCTTTACATAAAAAAGGACCTAAAAATGATATTTCTAATTACAGACCTATTGCAAAACTGTCATGTACTCCCAAAATTTTTGAGAGTATTATCTACGACATCTCTTCTTCCATTGCAAATCTATCTTTCCTCCTAGTCAACATAGTTTTCTCAAGGGTAGATCGACTACCACCAACCTCACACAGTTTGTTTCAAATACTTTATGCTCGTTGGAAAGTGGTTACGAAGTTGATGCAGTTTCTACCGACTTTAGTAAAGCGTTTGACAAAATCTCACACACTATCATCCTTCTTAAGCTTAAAGCCTTGGTTTTCCATCTCTGTTTATGTCATTACGTCATGTTATAATGTCATCTTTAGATTTTCCAATTCAAAATCTTTTACAGCTACCTCTGTTGTCCCACAAGGCAGTCACCTTGGTCCTCTGTTATTCGTCTTAACAGTTGCTGATGTTGTTGGTATCATCAATGAAGCCAATCTTTGTGTGTATGCTGATGATATGAAAATCTATCGGCGCATACAAACTAATGCCGACTCTCGCAAACTTCAAGACGATCTGGTCAGCTTTTCCATTTGGTGTCAAAATAATCTTCTGGAACTCAACGTCAGCAAATGCCAAGCTATAACATATTCTCGTAAACGACTCCAACTTCTTCCGAGAACGTATTACATTCTCGGAAAGAAAGTTCCCTCTGTATGCTTTTTACGGGATTAAGGCTTTATTTGCGACAAGGAACTTAACTTTAGGTCTCATATTGATAATATCATTAGTAGAGCCAACTCAGCACTTGGTTTCGTGAAACACTGGTCCAGAGAGTTCTCCAATCTTTACGTCACTAAATCTCTCTATCTTTCCTTTGTTAGACCCATCCTCGAATATGCCAGCCAGGTTTGGTCTCCCATCTACAACACCCATTCAATGCGAATCGAAGACGCTCAACGCAGATTCATTCGTTTCGCTCTTCGTGGTCTTCCCGGCTCTGACAGTTTCAACTTACCTCCTTATGCCAACCGTCTGAAGTTGATTGACATGCAAACACTTGCAAAGCGAAGGTAAGTTGCCGATGTTCTCTTCATTCATCAACTAGTATGCGGTACCATTAACTGCCCAGAACTGAATATCCTTTAATACCAACCCACGCACCCTTAGGTCTATACCTTTCTTCCACCTTAACTTTCACCGCACCGACTATGGATGCAGTGAACATATAACCAGAATGCTTCGGGTAACCAATAGCTTGATCAGTGAATTCGATTTTCACCTGTGCAGACCACTACTCCGAAACGACACTTCCTCCCCCTCTCTAATGTATTCTTCTAATTAACATATGGTACCAAATTAAGATACTCCCTGTTAATTATAAAATTTAGTTCTTAAGTATTCAAACTGCTTTATTAATTAATGTGTATTAATTAATTTTGTATATGTCTTCTTTCAGTTTATTGTCTTATCCCCTTTTTGTTGCATTCGTAAATTTTCTGAAGTTAGTCTTTAGTTTGTTTTGTGCTCTATGTCTAACATTTCCACTGTATCAAAATCAGCTGTGTGGCCTGTTTCGGATATGTGTTGTGCTATCGCTGTTGTTGTTTTTTTATGTCCAGTTTGTGTTCTGTCATTCTTATTTTGAGCGCTCTTTTTGTTGTGCCTATATATATTTTTTCACAGTTTTCTTGCTCAGTGCCTTTGCATTTTACTTCATAAACAAGTAAATGTTTTTGTTTTTGTAAAAATTTGGTCTAAAGTTTTGTTTGATCTGTACGCAAATGTTGTGTTGTTCGCTCTCGTTATGTTCTGTATGTGTCTTTTGCTCGTGAGTCTTGGTATATATGTAATGCCGTGGTTTTTTGTTTTGTCTTCTTGTTCAGGGTTGCCAGACTGTTTATCATGTTCAAGTAACTTTTATTAGTAACGTTTATTTTTCAAAATTCTTGAAGTAATAAGTGAGTTAGTCAGATGTTTAGGGTAGTCGTTGTTATTAAGTATTGTTTTAACCTGTTTTGTGTTTTGTTCTAGAAATTGTGTATCTGTCAATGTAAAAACTTTATTAATTAAATTTGTTGCTGTGTTAATTTTTTGTTGTATTGGTTGCGTGGAGTGATAATTCATTAATCTACCTGAAGAGGTTGCTTTTGAAAACCAGTCAAAAATTATTCGATTGTTTTTCCTGTGCAATTTGACGTCAAGATATGAAATGCTTTTATTTTGTTCAATTTCAATCGTGAATTGTATGTTTTTATGGTAATTGTTAAGTGTTTGTAGAATAATGTCCAAGTCTTTTTTCCTTATTATAGCTAAAATATCGTCTACATATTTGCATATGAATGCAATATTCGTGCCACTATTTTTTAGTTTTTGTATAGTGTCGTCAAGTAAAGTGTCCAAAATAATGTCTGCGATGGTCGGTGAGAGAGGATTACCCATAGGCATACCACAAATTTGCTGGTAAGCTATGTTGTCAAAGATGAAATAGTTATTTTCTTTAATACAAAATTCTAAGATGTTGAGAAATTGTTGTCTTGGAATTTTTGTCAAGTTTTTAAATTTGTCCCATTGCGCATTATTGTTTTTATTGCCAAATTTAGAGGGATGTTGGTGAACAGTGACACCATATTAAAAGACACTATTATATCTTCCTGTGTCAGTGAAAAGTTTTTGAGTTTGTCTTTGGTTGTACTACGTTTTTTATATTGTGTTCGTGAGATATCAAGTGTTTAAGAATTGTTCCTAAGTGTTTTGCAATTTTGTAACAAGGTACGCCAACTGAGGACGATATAGGTCTAAGTGGGACATCTGGCTTGTGGATTTTTGGTAGTCCATAGAGACGTGGTGCAATTGCGGACGGACTGATCAGACAAAATTTTTGATGCGTGTCAATATATTGTTGTTTGTGTAAATAATTAACAATCGTGTTGTTTTTTTTTTGTAGTTTGTTAGTTGGATCAATTCTTATTGTTTTTTATATGTATTTCTGTCGTCTAATAGTTTTTTCATTTTGTCCAAGTATTCACTTTTATACATAACTATTGTTTAGTTACCTTTGTCAGCCGTATTTAAAAATTTTGTAAATTTGTTCGCTTGTTCGAATGTTTTAAGTATAAATTTCTCATTTGCAGTGTTCCTAATCCTATTCTTAAAAAAAAACTATTCTATTTGCTGCTGTTGATCTGGCAACGCTTTTTTCCTTTTCGTCCTCTATGGTTTGTATGTATTGCTCCAGATCGGCAATAACATGTATAGGTGAGAAATTTGTTTTTGTTATTGGCAAAGCAAATTTTCGCCCAAGTGAGAGGATCCACCTGCTGTCTACTGGAAAGTCAATATTCGTGTTGTTGACGAACCAATCTTCGTTTAGTGTGAAACCAATTTTGTTGATGTTTTTGTTTTTAAGTTCTTCAATTTTATTGTTTAGTGCGTTGTTCGTATTGTCAAAAATTTGCTTATATGTGTGTGTTTGTCTTGATGTGAATTCGCTGTAGTCGTTTTCAGTTAGTGTTGATTTCATCTTCAGTTCTGCATGGAAAATATAATGTGTTATGTTTTTAATGTTTATGTTGGCCTCCTTAATTTCCATATTTATGAGTTTACAATGAAATCCATGCTCTATTTTTTCAAAAATTTGTTTTGTTGTGTCCATTAAAAACAATTTGTTTGCTCCGCACGTTGTATTTTTGAATGTTTCGGTGTTAAACCATACTCATTACATATTATTAAAATCCTGAGTTGTCCTTTCTGTTTACCTATTTAAGTTTGATGTTTTCGTAGAATCCCTTCATGTTTGTGTTTTTTAGTTCTTGAATGTTTTGTTTTTTTTTTTTGTTTGTATGTAATGCCCATAAGACGTTACCATACCCCATTAGGCGCGGTAGGTACAGAAAATTGCATATATTCTTGATCAGCATAACCACTAATTGATTTAGCCATATAAACATATTAACAGTTTATTAAAATTCTAGCTAAGATATTAACTTAAAATTATGTCAAATATCAAAAGTTAAAAGACAATTGCGGAAGAAATGAAAAAAGAAGTAAATAAATTAAGAAAGTGAAAAAAGCAATAGCTTAAATTAGAGAGAAGATAGATAATCTAATAGCTTAGATTTAAACGTGGTTGCATTGCAAATATGCTGTAAATAGGATGGAAGCGAGTTCCAAAGACGTATTGTATTAACAAGGAACTGCCTTTCCGATGCTAAGCAGGCATGTCTAAAATTGTAATTTTTCATATAAATAAAGGGGTTCCTTTGTAAAAATAATCTTATACAAGGAAACTAACGCCCTCAGGTTGAAAAGATGGTCAAAAGTCATACTGAAGATTTGTTTTGCATATTGTGATATGCTGTCGGCTCGTTTCAGTCCAAAGATATAACGAGCAATGTTGTTATAAGCACGGTGCGGATTCCCAATTTGCCGCCCCTCTCATATGCAATACAAATAAAAAACATCTTTGATATTAATATAGGGTTTTGAATGCTTAGTTTTTACTTTAGAATGTGATCTTTCATTGTTCTCAATTATATAAAAAAAAAAATTCTAATATACATATCATCAACCTATTACTAATACGACACACGTTGGGGAAAAATGGAGCAAAACGCACGCATGAGTCTATTTTTGCTCTCATTTCTATATTTACTAAAATAGCTGATATAATGACACCTGAACAAGTATTTATTGAGGAGTAACCTGGCATAATAAAATTTTGTCATTGTATACACCCAGTGGCGTAAATATCTTTTGGTTCTGGGGGGTCCGCTCAAAAGTAATTATCTGTCATACTCTTATTTAAGGTAAAACATACTTTTGAGAGAACCCTCCCCACTTAATTTTGTAGAGAATGAGTGCTACAAATAAGATCTTAAAAATTAACTTGATCTGCATCTCTAATGGTAAAAGCCAGTCAATTTTGAGTTTTATCCTAAAAATGACTAAAACAATTTTCTCAAAAAACTCTTAGAACATAATTGCCTTATAACTTTAAAAATACCAGAAAAAGGAGAATGTCACTTTTTCTTTTCATCATGTCGGTTATGATTTTTTAAAAGGTTAAAAACAAAGGTCAAAAAAGTAGAAAAATATTTTTATGAAAAGTTACATGAAAATTTTTTAAAGTAACTAGGCGCGTTAATCAAATGATATCAAATACACGATTGTCAACGCGTTTCATCGTGTCAAAATTTTTGACTTGTCTACACTTTTAACCAATCAAATTTTTTTTATTCAAAGTATTTCGTTAATGTATTTTAGTTGAAGTATTAAAATATTTTCGAATTTTGAAGCAATCTGGCAGCAGAAATGACATTAGGGACAGAATTATGGTCTTAGTCGACCCAATTGACGACCCGATTTTGTGTCGACAGTTAAAAAAAATACGTAGTGGTAAAACACGATTTTTCAAACCGAATCGCATTTGGTTTTTTTATTAAATCAATCTATCGGTTAGAATTGCTTAAAAAAAAACATCGTCATTTTAAAGAAAAGCAATTGTAACTAAAGTCACTCCGTATAACACTCTGTGCCATAACTTGAGTTATTTGTATATGAAGTTTTTTCTTATCACAAAATTCTTTCGATAATCGCAATACATTCTTTAACTTAATAGAATCAATTGACAACAACTTTAATATTTAGTAATGTTTTCATTACTCTGGGGGGTCCGAACCCGTGGATCACCCCAATACTTACGCCACTGTATACACCCTTATACTGAATGCTTATACTGTCAAGTATTTTTGAGAATTTTTTCAGATTTTTTGGAGGACGTTTAGAGGTCGCGCTAATCGGATTTTCCGTAAAAATCAGGTTTTTCTGTTATTTTTCGAATTTCAATCATAAGTTGATCAATTACAAACATTTTGTCTGTATTCGAGTCATCACTTTGAAAGAAAAATGTCCAAACTTTACTTTACCGTACATAAATTAGAAGTTTTGGCTTTTTGTTTTGTAATTTGGATGTGATACATTAAATTTTTTCGTGAAATTTTCGTAATTTTTTTTAAAAATGCTTCATAACTTTTCAAAATTCCATGAAAACAAATTAAAGTAATGATGCAGTTTGAAGTATGGTAAAATTCTAAGCAATTTAAAAAAACAATACTTGATTTTACTTGTGCCGTTTCAGAGTTATTACCATTAAAGCTGTGTTGCCATTGTTGAAAATAAAATAAAATATAAGTTTTTCGTATTTCTACAAACATATGCTTTCCTTATTTAAAGACTTTACGAATTCTTATAAGGCATTGGTTTATTTTCGTTACCACCGAATCCACAAAAACACATATAAAAATAAGAGGAATCTGTACATGGTACAAAATCATTTATTTGATTCCGTACGATGTAGCTCTATGCCCTGTAAAAGATTTCGAAAGTCCGTTTCAGAAGTTGTAAGACCGATGCAAGTGCTTGCCAAGGCCACACCACGTTCTGCGACATCATTTACCACTTGCAGTTGTTGAATTATATGCTTTGTTTCCTGGAATGATTCGTTGCTTATCTATTCTTCTGGGTCGGTTTGCAAAAAAACAATTGAGATGTTGCAGGCTTCAAAAAAAGTATGACTGGATTTAGAAATGAAATCTTGAATTTTCATACTTTTTATCATGTTTTGTGTTATATTGGCTCGTTCGGTTTTATTATTTGCCGTATTAATATTTTTTACCATCAAACGCAAAGTTTTGGTTTTTATGCGTTCATCACATAAAGCTGAGGGAGCTAGTTTCCCCGGATAGGTACCACTGATGCCCCAAAAAAGTTTTCAGCGTGGCGTTTGCAACGTGTGCAATTAAGTGCTTGTAGCTAGTCAATTTTATAATCAAATTGAGGTCATTAAGAGGAGCGTATCGAGGGCACTGACAGAGGTACCAATTTTTTATGTACACTCTTAAAATGAATGAGCTAAACTCAAGCAAGGCATCAGTCTTTGAATTGCCTACAAATGATCGCAGCTGGTTTTGAACAATGCATATTTTTAACGAGTATATAATTTTCATCATCCAGCGAGCCCTATTAATAGCTCCTAGATTTTTGATTGAATGACCGGTTCCTTAATTATCACCCAAAAAAATTAAGGCCAAGTAACCAAAATAAACCAATGCCTTATAAGAATTCGTAAAGTCTTTATATATGTTTGTAGAAATACGAAAAACTTATATATTATTTTATTTTCAACAATGGCAACACAGCATTAATGGTAATAACTCTGAAACGGCACAAGTAAAATCAAGTATTGTTTTTATTAATTGCTTAGAATTTTACCATACTTCAAACTGCATCATTACTTTAATATATTTTGATAGAATTTTAAAAAGTTATTAAGCGTTTTTAAAAAAAATAACGAAAATTTCACGAAAAAATTGAATGTACCACATCCAGATTACAAAAAAAAAGCCAAAACTTCTAATTTATGTACGGTAAAGTAAAGTTTGGACATTTTTCTTTCAAAATGATGACTCGAACACTAACAAGATATCTGTATTGACCAACTTATGATTGAAATTCGAAAAATCTCAGAAAAACCTGATTTTTACGGAAAATCCGATTAGCGCGACCTCTAAACGTCCTCCAAAAAATCTGAAAAAATTCTCAAAAATACTTGACAGTATAAGCATTCAAACAAAGGTTGAGCAAAAAATTTTTTATTTTTTGGGACACACTAATGTACACTAGACCGTATCACCTTGTATGGAAGAAAAATAAACCTATTTTGACACCGACTCAATCGCTAGACATTTAAGAGACATTTTAAAAAAAAATTTTTTTTTTTTTTAAGTGGTCCCTATGGTGCTATTTTGATTTTTTCGTTATATCTTTGGTGTTTTTCATCCGATCCGGAAAAAATTTATGTGTGTGCTTGTTGATGTAATGCAAATACATTTGCATTTTTTTCCCCTCAAAAGTTTTTTTTTCGACTAATTGCACAATCTATCTCAGTTCCTACTATGTCATCATGTTACAAAAATACAAAAAAACGAAAGCTCACAAAAAATCATTATAACCATGGGAACAAGTGAAATCGAAAAAATGCATTTTAGAAGCACTTCCGACCAATTATATGCAAAGAATAACACTTAAATATCAATAAATGAAACGAAAAATTAGTCAACTGAACTTTGTTTGCGGCATGTACTTACGGGCAACCTATAAATAGAAATATGCAATGAAATATGTAACGAAAACGAGATATACAAAATTAATGTCATTATAAGCAAACGAAAAAACTCATTTATCGAGCACGAAAAAGCTTATGTTCGTGTAATGCAATTAAATTTAGCTTTACCAAGAACAAATAAAATTTACCGCAAACAATTTTAAGTTTCCAAAACACTTTGTCAAACGTTGCAAACTTAATTCTTATGCTGTAAAAGGCCTCCAAACGTTTTATCTCTCTGCGTGTACTTAGTGTGCAAAAGCACAAATCGCCGCTGTTCAAAGACTTCTTTTGGCACGTATTTTTTTATTTTGTTCGAAATTCCCTGTTCAAAGATGTTTTTAGCCTTTGCTCAAACTGTCAATATTATTATTTCTTATAATAATAATTTATATCAAATTTTCATTCGCGTACATTGTGAACAAAAAAAAAAATCACGTTTTAGCAAAATGAATTTCCAAATGCACGACCTTGACAAAACAAAGTTGCCAACAAAAAGAAATGTTGTGGAATACGCGTTGTTTTTACAACAAGATTCAAAAATCAAACGCAGTGCATTCACCGAAAAAGTGTTCGAAGAAGTGTCCAAATTGTGGCGTTACGCAAAAATTCCAATAGTGTCCAGAACATATAATCGTAAAATGATAACAGACTTGCTTATGAAATCGTCTTTTCAAACAAAGAACCCTCGGATGTTCCATGCGAACGATTGGGATACCCTTTTCCGTATTTCGCGATGTAAGTGCTCCATTGAAAAAGATTTTCCGTGCGTGTGTGCCGATGAACACAAAATACCAGAAAATTTGAAAGGTTTTTTTATTGACCAATGTGGTGCTCGTTTGCATTTATTGCCGGATAAGGGTGATGATGATGTCTCCGCGAGTGTATTCACTGCAGACACAGGTGCTACAGCTTCATGCAGTGCAACTGAGTATGCTCCGACACCCGACAGTGAAGAGGACTACGAATTTGAAAGTAGTCAGTTGGAGGACGCAGATACACCGATGGTAGCCGTTCAATTGAAAGTATCCGACATCCGCTTGAGATATTTTTCTTCTGCACTAGATCGGAGCGATACATCAAACCGCCATGGTGCTTTGCACGCCTCGATGCTTATCAAGGATTTACAAGATGCTATTGCCGCAAAGGAGTCGGTATCCGCTGACGTACGAGAACAAATGCTGAAGATACTTGAAGACATCGTTATAGATAAAAATAAAGTTTTCCATGAGTTACTAACGTGCATCTCATTCGATGGAAAAAAAGAGCGAACTCTAAAGACGTGCAATGTCATAGAAATTGAAGAGCACACCACAATTTTGAAAGAACCAAAATCAAAATTTATCGGATACGCTACACCTTCGGAAGGTTCCGCAAGAGGTATCCAAACTGCAATTGTGGATTTTTTGCAGAAAAACAATTACAATTTAGACAATTTAGTAGCGATCAGTTGTGATGGCACAGTCACAAACACTGGCTACAAAGGGGGTGCCATAACGTATTTGGAATCGTATTTGCGCAGACCATTGCAATGGTTCATCTGTCTGTTCCATTTCAACGAGCTGCCATTTACTGCTCTGCTTAGAACATGGCTTGGAAAACAGAAGGGTCCTGGGCTGTGGCCAGGAGATATCGGTGTTGGAATAAATTGCTGCATGGATTTTCCTGTATGTTTGAAATTGAATTTCAATAACATTCTGTTTGTATAATTTTTATTTATGCTTTGTTTATGTTTTTTCTTAGCCGCTACCGAATTTCGAGCCAATATCAATGGGTGAAATGCCTTCAAACATTGATACGTGGCTAATACGAAGCGATCAAAGTTACTTATACCGCATGGTTCTTGCGGTTGATAGTGGCCACTGTGGTAAGAATTTAGCCAGCGAACAGCCCGGTGCTACCAGTACAGCGCGATGGCTTACAACAGCGTCTCGCATCTTGCGCTGGTACGTAACGCAAGCGCAGCCGTCCCAGAAATTAAGAGATCTTGCTATGTTCGTGGTCAGAGTGTATGCGCCATTCTGGTTTTTAGTCAAAAGCCAGCCACTTTTCATTCATGGCAGCCGCAATGTCTTTAAGTACATTTCATGGATACGTGATTTGCCGAACTACGTTCAGTTAGCCATCAAACCAACCATCGAAAGCAATGCCTATTATTTTCACCATGAAAATATATTACTTTCTATGATAACTGATCCGGATGCAACGGTGCGTGCAGATGGATACAGCAACATTTTGCAAGCACGTTTAAAGGCGCCAGGTCGAATTCGGCAATTTCGTGGGCCCAAGCACCAACCCTACATCAACTACAGCAGCAACATTTACACCGAAATGATTAATTGGACACAATTTGAGATCACTGAGCCACCATGCCTTCAATTTCACACCCAAGACCAACTGTCTGATATGCAATATTCTGATCAATTGATTAAAATTCCAGGTACGCACTTTCATACTTGTATAATAAATTAATCTATGCGTATTTAACTTTAAAATCTAAATCGTATATTTCATGTTATATTTTCAACAGATTATCTTTGCCACTCGCAAAACACGGAGCGTTTCGTTCAAATTGTGCACCAGTCAGCTACAGCAGTCACTGACGAAAATCGTTTGGGGCACATTTTCGCGAAGCTTGATAGTTGCGAGCGCTACAGCTACCTTGAATCTCGAAAAGATTTGGAAGATTAAAAAACAATTTTTTATGATATTAAAGTGTTATTATTTGCATATAATCGGTCGGAAGTGCTTCTAAAATGCATTTTTTCGATTTCATTTGTTCCCATGGTTATAATGATTTTTTGTAAGCTTTCGTTTTTTGGTATTTTTGGAACATGATGACATAGTAGGAACTGAGATAGATTGTGCAATAAGTCTAAAAAGAAAACATTTGAGGAAAAAAAAATGCAAATTTATTCGCATTACATCAATAAGGCCACACATAAATTTTTTCCGGATCGGATGAAAAACACCAAAGATATAACGAAAAAATCAAAATGGCACCATAGGGACCACTTAAAAAAAAAAAAAAATTTGTTTTTGAAAATGTCTTTTGAATGTCTAGCGATTGAGTCGGTGTCAAAAAGAGGTTAGTTTTGATGATACGCTCTAATGTACACATCAATGAAACTTTAAGCCCCATACTATTTATTCGTGTCCTTTGACTGGAAAAAGTGAGCAAGCAGTCGTCAGATGGGCGTGTCACCGCCCACACAATAAAAAATATTCATAGAAAAAAGCTTTGGAACAAAATGTAGGATGATAACAAAACTCAGTATGGAATAAATAATTGAAAGCTGAGCGTGGCTTTGCCCATCTAAGTCAAATTTTTGAAACAGATTATCTATGAGAGTAAAATAAGATCACTCATATTTATGATAATTGCCAAAGATCTCTACAGTGCAACAGTTTTTAAACTTTTTAGTGCTGATGCCTAACTTCAACATAAAATCAAGAATTCTGTTTTGCTTTATTGGTTAAATCTATATTATTTGAAATTAATAATTATAAAAAATTTAAAAAAAAATTAACAAAGCATTTTAAGGCTTTTATAATATAAAAAATAACAAAAAAGGTTAAAGCCAGTAGCAAACAGATTTGGTACCATTTTTTTTATAAAGCTTTATATTTTCATATATATTGTTTTGATCATTAACCGCGATTACCTGTGGAAGTTGCATTTAAAAAAAATTTATCATTTATTTATATTTTCTTAAAATGTATGCTTTTTCAAGGAAGTACATCTCCTTATTTTGTCACAGGACCAAACTTTTAGGCCTGCAAATTTAAAGTCTAGTAAAGGGGTGATTACCCCCCAAGAACTTTTAAATACTTTACTTTTTAATACTTTATTTGGAGAAAATAATTGTGCTCACAGCTTAAGGGTACTTTTATGTATACATAAGCGATTCTCAAGACGTTTTTTGAAAGAATACTACAAAAAAATGATCAGAGACATTGTTAAACTTTAGTTTTTTATTGATTTCAACAATTATAATTATTAATAATTATTATCTAATAATTATTTAATAACACTGAACAACAAAACTGAAGTTTTTACAAATCCCAAGAGGTTTCACAACGGTTTCCTTAGGTTTTGGGTTCGCTGAATCCGAATCTGAAGTCAGAATTTTCGGGTCACCCAAGGTTTTTGAGCTGCAGGGGAGGCTGAACCTTAACCCCCTACTGTTAATATGACCGACCATTACTTTTTTTACCCATTACTTTTTTAAGAGGAACATTTTTTGCCTTGGAACCCATCTCCTCCGACCCCTCCATATGGGGGCTCCTATACAAATTTTATGATTTTCATATATTTATTATATGAACTTTTTTTAATAAAACAAAAAACTCGACAAATTTTCTGTTTGCCTTTTTATAATTATGTAGAATTCTAAACATTAAATTAAGGAAATACCAAAAATAAATAGTAATAATAAAATATATTAAAAATAAACACTAAATTAATTTCAAGCAAATTTTTGTATTCCAATAAATTAATATTAATAAAATTTGTTTTTGTTTTTATATTAAATTTTCATAAAAATATATACAAAAATCTACAATTTGTATGGAAGCCCCCATACGGAAGGGTCGGAGAGGATCAGTTCCAAGGCAAAAAATGTTCCTCTTGAAAAAGTAATGGGGGTTGGTCATATTGATTTCATTAACAGTTGGAGGTTAGGGTTCTGGCATCCCTGTAACTCGAAAACGTAGGGTGACCCGAAAATTCTGACTTCAGATTCGGATTCAGCGAACCCACAACCTTATGAAACCGTTGAGAAACCCCTTGGGATTTCTTGAGTGTTGTACCGTGTAATTATTAGAGTATATAAAATAAATTTTTGTTTTTTTTTTGTTTTGTGACGTCATTTGCGGGTAGGTGACGTTTTTATGAAGCGATGCGAGAAGAGTAGGACCATTTTGCTTGTAGATTAACACGATCTGTAGTCATTATATGTAAAGCAAACACTTAAGTCGAGGTAGTGTAACATCACCTTTTTTTAAAAATGAGCCTGAAAATAAAGTTACAGCTCGTTATGTTCTCAAATTTACAGCCATTTTTTAAACAATCAACTTTAAATGCGCGTTATTTTCTTACAAATAAAAAAACTTGAAGAAATTGTATCAACTGCGCAAATAATTTGTTGCATACATTTATTTTTGTTTGAGTTAATTCTAAAGTGTTTGGAATTCTGAAATTTTTCAAGCCTACCTTAACTTCAACTTCATATAAATAGGCGTAGTGAAAACAGTTAAGAACCATTTTCTCCCGTGTTTTTCAACCAATTTTGATAATTCTTATTTTAAATGAATAAGAGTGCGGAGAAGGAGTGCACTGACTATTTTATACAACTATAAATAAGCAAACAAAAATTGGTCGATTTTCGACCCCAGGCGGTACTAGTAATTATAATTGCAACAAGCCAACCAAATTACCACAACCGACTTTCATGAAATGAACCTACCATTTTTAGTCCGATTTTAGTAAGGAACTAATTCAAATTCAATTATTTCATGAAAATGATATTAATGATATTAACACCGTTTTTACTCTTTGTAATAATGCCATTTGTTGACATTGTGGAGACAGTGGCATGCAGGTTAGGTGTGTGGCTTAGCATACTCGGAGCCCGAGTTCGATCCCCAGTCGCGGCGAAAAGTTTTTTCAATAAAAAAATTTTTCTGATCGGTCACCACCTCTCTGCAGACAATGGCAAACCTCAGATAGTAAAAATGCCATGTAATGCTTCTTGAGAACATGAACTTGAGCCGTTCGGAGTCGGCATAAAACATGTAGGTCCAGTTCTCGGTCAATTGTGTGCAAATATTTAATAACACACATAACATAAATGATCATAAGAAGCTCGGTCAAAGTCCAATCAAGGGCTGAAATGGCCAATTTGGTTTTTTTTTTTTTTAATTTTTAAAAATGAAATTTTTCCACTAATTTCTAAAACGTTTGATACGTTTCACGCTTCCTATCAGTGTAGCAACAGCTGAGCGAAGTTTTTCTACACCGACGATTAAAAACTTGGTTACGTTCAACTATGCAAGAAGAACGATTGAATGGATTCGCATTATTGCATATACTTAGAGACATTAAAATAAATATTAACGAAGTTACTGATAATTTTGCAATGATTTTGTCATATAATTTGTCTCTATCTAATGATTATCTAATAACACAGAGTAACAAAATTAAGCTTTATAAAAGGTGCAGAGATCTCGATAATTAATTCCGAATGAATTTTGGCTGCCGAATGAAGTTTCGTTTTTCTCCATCAGCTTGAGTTTTTGAGTTATAGGCAAAAGCATGAAAATCAGTTCTTTTTCTGATAATTTTCTTATATCTATTATATTGATCTACCGATGTGTATTGCTATGACTGATTTCAAAGAGAAATACTTAACTTTTAAATTTTTGCAAACTCAATAACAATATATTTGACAGTTTCGAAGATATCGACGTTCAAAGTCGAAAAAATTTCGCAAGTTTACGTAGGCTGCTCTTTTGAAACCCTGCATTTTTGATTTACAAAAACTTTTTTTAATTGGTAGAAAATCTCTGAATTTTAATAAACATTTTAGTTTTTTTATTATCTTGCATATTTTCAAAGAAATTGAAAAAACAAACATTTTTGTACATTCAATTTTATTAAAATTCTTTTCAAGAAGTACGTAAGTAGAAAATAATTTTATATAAAAGTAGTGAGCATTTGAATAAAATTGAACGTACAAAACTGTTTGTTTTTCAATTTCTTTGAAAATATGCAAGTTAATAATAAAAACTAAAATGTTTATTAAAATTCAGGGATTTTCTACTAAGTAAAAAAAGGTTTTTGTAAATTCGTTGAAAAATATCAAAAATACAAGGGATTCAAAAGAGCAGACTACGTAAATTTGTGAAATGTTTTCGACTTTGAAGGTCGATATCTTCGAAACTGTCGAATTTATTGTTATTGAATGTGCAAAAATTGAAAGGTCTAGTATATCTGCGTTGTCAGTCATAGTAATACAAATCAGTAGATCAATATAATAGATTAAGCAAAATTCATTTCAAATTCAAAATCATTTTGTATTGTTCATTTATTTTTCAAAGTGTACCATATCATAGACGAATTGTCAGAACAATGAGTTTCAAATTCCTTAAATTTTTTTTTTAATTTGAATTGAAAGAACTATGTTTTTTCATTGCACATACTTGAAAATATAATTGTGCAATTTTTTTATAATGGAATAAATGTGAAAAATTTGAATAAATCAAGCTTAAATCTAAAAAAGTTCAATTTAGAGTTTTTATTTACTTTTCGCTAAGACATTATTCCAGAAAAGAGTGAAATAAATAAATACGGAAATGTGCGTATATGTGTCTGGAAAAAATGCTTATTAAACAATTCAATAATTTCAATTCAAAAAAGTACAATTTGTCTATATGTAAAAAGACAAAATTTTCTCAAATCGAAAACGTGTGTCTTTGATAATTTACCCCCCCCCCCCCCCCCAAGATTTTTCCACATCCGCCCCTGGTTCAGAGAAACTGAAAGGTCCACTTGAACTTTTAAAATTTTTTTTTAAATTAAGTCTAGAAAACGCATTTCCAAACATTGTTAGACTTTTACGCATCTTTCTAACCATTGCTGTTAGTGTTGCCACTTGTGAGAGGAGCTTCTCTAAGTTAAAACTCATAAAAACCTACATAAGAACTACAATGAGTACGTCTCGCCTACAAAATAAAAAATTGCCATATTATGTATAGAATACAAGTTAAGTAATAAAATAGACTTTGACAATGTAATTAACGATTTTGCTAATAAAAAAGCACGAAATATAGGAATTTAATAAAAAAAAAAATGAAAAAAAAATTTTATTTGTATAAATTTCTCGTTCGGTGTCATTTAAGAATTTTTTTATCGTTGGAATTTTTTTAAAGCAATTATTAACGTTTAAGGTGGATTGATCAAAACTATATTTTTGTCTTTTTTAATTTTTAATACTTTTAATGCTTGAATACATATTTATATACATTTTAAATTAGTTTTCTTTGCCACTTCAACAGTAGATAATTTTTAAAAATCAGGCAAAACGCGAATTATATTTATTCTAATGAATAAATTAAAAAAAATAAAATTTAATTTTATTTTTAAACAATGTACTTTATTTGATGAACTTCAACTTAAGACTAACTTTCTTACAATCTATACATTCCAAGTTGACTTAAAAATATTAAAATATATAATGAATAAATGCATGTGTAGTACTTTCTTATTTCGTAACAGATGTTGTGAAATATTTCGAAAACGCAAAACACTTAAGTGGGCCATTCAATTGCAAAATGCAATACGATATAATGTTTGTAAATTGCCGACTCACATATTGTAAGTTGTTTGTACTGCAGTGAAGCAATGTGTCATTTGACACTTGCATTTAAACATTTCGTAATTTTAGGAATGAACACAAATGATTTTGTTTGTGTTAATTGATTTAGGTTGAATTTTAAGTTGCCCAATTTACTGGCAGTTTTGTTGACACTTGAGGTTTCGAATTAAGCGACGTTGGTGTCGATATGACCCCTCCCCCCTTGGTTTGAGAACTCCCCTGAGTTTGAGGGTTGGCGATATTTATTTTAAGTGTTTTGTTTTTTCTTACAATATAAATATAGAATAACATTACCAAAATTATTATTACAAGTGTAGAGATAAGTATTATAAGATTATAAGTTGTAAAATTTTTTCTGTGATATTTAAGTTCTTTTATTTTTTCAATGTTTTCTATTTGTTGTATTACAATTTCGTCAAAGGTTGGTTGAGTTTTTGAAGCATTTAATTTCTGTACTGATGGTACATTGAATCTTTCATGAAATATAAATTCTTTATTTGAAAAAATTTCTTCATTTATTTTTACTTTACAATCATTAAAAGAAATAAGGTAATTTCCATTCAGTGTGGTTTTTCTGTAATCACATGTACTATTTAAATTTGAATTTATTTGATTTTTAAGCAAAATTAATCCTGGTTTTATACTAATGATTTTTGACTGATTATTTTTGATTTTAAGACAATTATCTTTATAAATACATAATTTTGATTTTCTTAAATTTTTCATGTTTACATCACTATTATAGTCATAAAAGGTATTATTTATTTTAATTGTTTCTTGCATTTTAATAAGTAACTCTTCATACTTTGCGTTTGAAACGGGTACTACTAGTGATCTTGGAGCAGAGATTATGTTTTTGGGAATTTCTATGACAAATATAATTTCGTTATTTTTGTATTCACCTACACCTAGTCGTATGTTTCGAAGTTTGTCAATGTCAATGTTGTATTGAGTTATTTCATCGTCCGTTAAAATGTTACTTGTCATTATGTTAAGTCTTGCTGAAGCAATGTTATTTTGTATGTGCTCAATGTGATCCTCTAAAATTTTAATTTTCAATAAAAAGTCTAAATAAAGGAATTGCGCATACATTCTTGAGTTAGTTTCTTCTATGTCATTAAATTTACTATTTATTTTATTTCTGTCTGATTCTATTGTGTTTCTTAGCATTTCGAATGTTTTGTTAAAATGGTCATTTATTTGAATATTTTTATTAAGGTTTTCAATTGCCATGTGATTATTTGTGTCGATAATTTTTAAATGTTCTTCTATTTCTGTTCTATCATTGTCGTCCATAGTTCCATATAGCCATTTAAGTCCTGTTCCGAATATGTTAATAAGTCCTCTCTTCTGTCTGTGCGGTAGGATGGTTTGAATTTTACGTCTTAGTGTTCTGAGTTGTAAATTCAAAAGTTGTTTGTTTTCCAATAGTTTTAATTGTTGTATTTCGAACGTAAAGTCGTCTATAATACTTTCTATTTCAGATGGGTTAATAATGTGTAAAATCATGTTGTAGTTTTTGATAATCCGTGCGTTTTCTAGTTTTATCTCAATGAATCCGTCATCAGTCTCTATTTTGTCAACGATAAGTGTTCCGTAAGTCTTATTAATCATTAGTAGTAGGAATGAAATGAGTAATGTCCAATTGATCTGAAAATTTAGTTGGTCTTTTAATGTTTGTTGGATGAATATTTTCTATCTTTATTTTTCTATATCTTGGTTCGTATTTATGTCTGAGTGCTTTATAATTTTTTACAAATTCTTCTTGCTTATTTGATCTAAAATCTTCACGTTTTCTATTAAGTTTATCAATGGTTTGTTCTTTTTTATTTTGGATTAGCTGCCTAATTTTTTCTTTATCGATTTTACCCTCTTCTACGTCAATAGGTTTTTCTTTTAGAGTTGAATGCACTGATCTGTTATACCATTCTACACATTTAAATATACGTTCTTGCGTCGATAAGTTGGACTTTTCTGCTTCTAATGCTCTAAATTTTTCAGCAATAGTACTATGGAATCGTTCTATATCAGAGTTCCCAGTGTGACTATTAGGTTTTGTAAAATGTACTAATATTTCTTCTTGTCTCATAAATTCTTTGACATTGACAGAATTAAACTCGTTATCCATCACAAATTTGTTTGGTTTACTTTTTATTGACAAGTACAGTCTAAATTTTTCTATTAGGGTGTTGCTATTTCTATCTTCTAAATAAAGAATTACAGCAAATTTTGAAAATTTATCTATAAACGACATAAAACTATGTTTTTTGTTTGTATAGACATCTACATGTACAATCTGATTTTTGTCGGTTGGGGTTTCTGTCAGTAAGTATTTCGGTTTTAATGGTTTCCTGTCATATTTGGCCCTATTACAGATGTCGCAGTTATTTACGTATTTCTGTATTAATTTCTTTAGGTCTTTATAATAGATAAGTTTTTTCAATCCCTCGTAATTTGCTTGAATGCCACCATGTCCCGTCTCTAATTTATGATATTTTCCTATTTGTTTATATGTTTCCTCTTCGTTTGACATATCCCTGGCATGGTATGAGCATTTATAGAATTTAAGGGTTGAGCCAAAAAGTTCTAATAGTTTCTGTTGTACTATGTTATATTCATGGTCCGTTATTTCCGAGTAAATACCTGTTTTTCCTGTTTTTAAATATCTTCTTAATATGTCTGTCATGAAATTGTTTTTAATATCTTCTGGACTAATAAAAATTTTTCTTTTGTTATTTACTACCTCAATTTCTTTTACTTTGTTGTTAGTTAGGATTAGTTGTGTGTTAAATCTGTTAACTATTGTGTCCAGTATGAGAAAATGGTCATTTTGTTGCTCTTCTTGAGAGTGAATTGTAGCGTCTGTGCTCATATTTTCTTCGTTTTGAGAGTCGATTGCGTTTATTTGTCCTAAATCTGCGTTTATACGACTCATAAAATCGGCAGCTATATTTTCTTTTCCTTTTATATAGCTTATTTTAAAGTCATATTCTCCTAATTTTAGTAGCCAACGTTGTAATCTTGGATTAATATCTTTGCCAGAATTTTTTGTTTTCAACCAGACCAATGGTTGATGATCAGTTATCAGATCAAAATTTCGTCCGTAAATAAATGGTCGGAAATAGTTAACTGCCCATACAATGGCTAACAGTTCCTTTTCTGTTGTAGAGTATTTTCTTTCATGCTCGTTTAGGGTTCTACTTGCATAGCTAATTGGGTGCTCAGTTTGAGTAAGGACTGCTCCAATAGCGAAATCGCTAGCATCTGTGGCTACTTTAAAACGTTTATCAAAATCGGGGTATTTAAGAATGGGTGCTTCGGTTAATAATCGTTTCAGTTTCTGAAAAGCGTCTATGTACTGTGGGTCTTGTTTATTAATTTTAGTGTTTTTCTTTAAATATTTAGTCATTCCGTGAGCTACTTTGGCATAATCTTTTACGAACTTTCTATAATAACCGGTAATTCCTAAGAATGACTTGATTTGTTTTGTTGTTTCAGGGAGTTTTAACTTTTGAATGTTTTCAATTTTACTCTCATTCGGTTTTACTCCTTCTGTTGTTAAAATATGCCCTAAGTATTCGGTTTCTTTTGCAAAAAATTTGCACTTGTCTACTTGGATTTTTAAATTATGTTGTCTCAATTTATTAAAAATTTTATCAATGCTTTCCAAATGCTCTTCTAATGAAGTGCTGAAAATAAGTATGTCATCAAGGTAGACAACACATATTTTATTTATAAATTCCCTAAGGACTGAATTTATTAATCTTTGGAACGTAGCTGGAGCATTTTTGAGTCCAAATGGCATTCTCGTAAACTCGTAATGCCCAAGAGGAGTAGAAAATGCTGTCTTCTGTCTATCGCATTCTTTTATTAGCACCTGATGAAAACCTTTTGCTAAATCTAATGTTGTAAAATATTGAGACCTTCCTAACTTTTCTAATATATTTTCAATATTAGGGATAGGAAATTTATCACTTATAGTTTCTTCATTTAATTTCCTATAGTCGATAACGATTCGCCATTTCTTCGTCCCTGAATTGTCTGCTTTCTTTGGAACGATCCAAAGAGGTGAGTTATATGGTGAATTACTTTCTGTTATTATTCCCTGTTCTAACATTTCTTTTATTTGTTTATTAATTTCAGTTTCGTGAATTTGTGGGTATCTATAAATCTTTGAGTAAAGGGGCCTATTTGTTGTAGTCACTATTTCGTGTTGAATTTCGTGTGTATGAGTCAATTTCTGTCCTTCTTGAAAAAATAAGTCTTGATGCTTATTTATTAAGTATGTTAGATTACCTATTTCTTCAGGGTTCATATCTATTCTTTCTAATTTTTTAATAATGCTTTGGTCAATGTTCGAGTTTTCAAGTGTATGAATTTCTTCGAAATTGTATGGACATGAATTTAAAAAGGTAATTTTTACATTATTTATTTCAATGTACCCCTCTTTTAAATTAATTATTGCTTGCATTGGTGCGAGTATGTTTTGTCCAATAAGTGCATCGAATTTTTTATTTTTGAATTTTGTTAATTTCCAGCTTAGATATTTTTTTTCATTGAACTCTTTTGGGAGTTCTGTTATTATTTCGTGGCTTATGCTGGTCTGTCCGCTGAGTGTGTTAAATCGCATATTATCTTTTATTTTTATTCTTTTATATTTCGTCAGTTTGTTCTCGCTAATGAGTGTCGTTGTCGATCCTGTGTCAATTAAACATTTTATTTTTTCGTCTCCTACAGTCAGCTCTACTATCGGTAAATTAGGTCCTCCCCCGGTAATTGAAAATTTACCTCTTCCTGCTGTAAGTGGTCTACCTCCATTGGTTGTGGTCTATTATTTCTAGTCTGGCCCGAACTTCGATTGTTAAAATTTGTATTCTGATTCATATTTTGATTTGGATTCCAGTTTCGTTGGTTATTGAAATTAGGTACAGAATTTTGCCTAAAAGAATCTGTTTGTCTGTTTTGTCGGAATTGCCCCGAGTTATTATTTTGTCTAAATGGATTCTGATTCTCTACATGATTATAGTCTTGTCTTGTGTTTCGAAATTGTTCAGAATTTGTATTTCTATTATTTTTGTAGTAACTTGCTTTTTTTTCTAATTGCTCAACCATCCCCGTTTCTTGCAAAGTATAAAAAGCTAATCTTAGATTCTGTATGTTTCTGCTATGGATTATACTGGCTAAGCTAGCATCTATTCCATTTACAAACGTTTTTAGAATAATGGATTCATTAACTTGTGGTGAAAATTCTATGGGTTTAGTGACATCAAAATCATACTTAGTATTTAATTTGTCTAATATTGTTCTTAGTTGATTAAAATAATCACTTACATTGTAACATCTTGTGTTTATCGCTTGGTGGTACAGATTATGATATGTCTCTTTCACTCCGAAATTTCTTATCAGCTCCTCTTTAATTTGGTTCCACGTTGGGTGGCTCCCCAGTGTCCTAATGGTTTGCAGTGCAGGTCCTTGTATCTTCGTCCTTATATGTCTTTGGAATACAAACTCCTTTAATTCTGCGTTTTCGTTGAAAAGGGGGAGAATTAATTCTACCTCCCTTATAAAAGATGACAAATCGTACTCTCTACTTCCGTGGAATTCTTTTATTCTAGCTGCTTCCCTGATTATCTCCGAAATCGGCACTGTTGGTACTGCTTCGTTCTCCATTTTATTTAGAAATCTTATGTTCCTGCTTCTCTTTATAATTGTTAACTTAGTATTAGTTACTGAGTTAATTCTTATTGCTAGATTCTTCAGACTCTTTAATGTTTTTGAATCTTAAATTGAATTCACTTCACTTTATGGGAGAATATTCTTTAGAATATATATTTTTTTCTTTTTCACTTAAATTCACTTAAGGAATTAAAATTCTTTTGTTCTTTTGATTTAATCTTTTGATTAAAATCCTACCGACTGCGCCAATTATATTTATTCTAATGAATAAATTTAAAAAAATAAAATTTAATTTTATTTTTAAACAATGTACTTTATTTGATGAACTTCAACTTAAGACTAACTTTCTTACAATCTATACATTCCAAGTTGACTTAAAAATATTAAAATATATAATGAATAAATGCATGTGTAGTACTTTCTTATTTCGTAACAGATGTTGTGAAATATTTCGAAAACGCAAAACACTTAAGTGGGCCATTCAATTGCAAATGTACGATATAATGTTTGTAAATTGCCGACTCGGGAGATAAGGAGATAAGGGGGCGATCTTCACATGGCAACGTGTCTGACTGCCTCAACTTGGCGAGGCCAGCATTATCCATGTCGAAATCGTCTCAAGTCGACTCAAACCTCCGCGTGGTGTCTCCTGGTAACGTCAAAGTACTATCGCCCGATAAACTTTGGCGGCGAATCTGAGCGGCGGGCTTCCTTTGGCCATCAAGCAAAGGTTGTGCGTTGGGTTTGAAGCCCACCATGTAATAAAACCATTTCAATGAAAAGTTTAAGAATAAATAAAAGAATGATCCCCAAATCTGATGACGACTACCGCAAACGAAAAACTGATAATGATTTACGGATATGCACCTGGAATGTCCGAACCCTAAATTGGGATGGTGCCTCTATCCAACTGATTGATATCTTGGAAAGATATAATTCTGATATCACTGCAATCCAAGAAATGCGATGGAAGGGACAGGGTTGCTTACGGCAAGCATCCTGTGATATCTACTACAGCGGCCATGCGGAGAAGCACGAGTTTGGATGCGGATTTGTAGTTGGCAAGAGAATACGGCATCATGTCCTGCGATTCACTCCTGTGAACGAACGACTTGCCATAATCCGCTTCAAGGCAAAATTTTTTAACATAAGCCTAATATGTGCGCACGCTCCGACAGAAGAAAAAGATGACGAGACCAAAGAAAGTTTTTACGAGCGCCTTGAAGACGCATACGAGCGCTGCCCCCGTCATGACATAAAAATCGTGCTTGGTGACTTCAACGCCAAGGTGGGTAAGGAAAACATATTTGGTCCAACAGTCGGAAAGTTCAGCCTCCACGACAACACATCCGATAACGGAATGAGGTTGATTGACTTCGCCGCAGCACGAAACATGGTCGTTAGTAGCACTAGATTCAAGCATCTCAATATTCATAAGGCCACTTGGCTGTCCCCTGATCAAAAAACATGCAACCAAATTGATCACGTTTTGATTGACGGAAGGCACTCTTCCAGTGTACTAGACGTACGCACGATCCGTGGTGCTAACATAGACTCGGATCATTATCTTGTCGCAGCCAAGATCCGCACACGTCTGTGCGCAGCTAAGAATGCTCGCAATCCTACACAAAGAAAGCTAGACGTCGATAAGCTGCAGTCAAAACGGACGGCCGAAGCCTTCGCTAATCGACTCTCACTCCTGCTTCAAGAAAGCACTCCTCCTATCGACGATATATGCGGACAGTGGACGCACATATCCCACTCTATGCGTACGGCTGCCGAAGAGGTGATAGGCTACCACCGCCCTCGCCGAAACCAGTGGCACGACCAGGAGTGTCGCGACGCCACTGCAGAGAAGGACATCGCCTACAAAGCCACCCTGCAGTCGGTTGTAACGCGTGCTGTTATGGAGCGATACCGAGAGAAGAGGAGGGAAGAGAGACGCATTTTCAGGCGAAAAAAACGAGAGGCGGAAATGCGTGAGTGCGAGAAAATTGAGATGCATGGCGACAGGAATGAGACTCGAAAATTTTTCGAAAAAATAAGACGCCTGGCCGATGGTTTTAAGACCGGAGCCTCTTCCTGCAAGGATGAGAATGGGAATCTAGTGACAGATATCCAGAGTACACTGATGCTATGGAGGGAACACTTCTCTAGTCTTTTAAATGGCGACGCTGACAACAATCCCGCCAGTGGAGATGATATCCCGGAAACCCCAATCATGGATGACAGCGTTGAAGTTCCGCTGCCCGACTATAACGAGGTCTTAACAGCTATAGCTCGGCTTAAAAACAACAAAGCCGCAGGAGCCGATGGTCTGCCGGCTGAGCTGTTTAAGACCGGTGGCGAAGCTCTGTTTAAATGCATTCACAGACTTCTATGCAGAATATGGTCGGAAGAATACATTCCAGATGATTGGAACCTCAGTGTGCTCTGCCCAATCCACAAGAAAGGCGATCCCACCATTTGCGCCAACTACCGTGGGATTAGCCTTCTAAATATCGCATATAAGGTCCTGTCGAGCGTATTGTGTGAAAGACTGAAGCCCATCGTCAACCAACTGATTGGACCTTATCAATGTGGCTTCAGACCTGGAAAGTCCACCATTGACCAGATCTTCACGCTCCGACAAATCTTGGAAAAGACCCTCGAAAAACAAATCGACACGCACCATCTCTTTGTCGATTTCAAAGCCGCCTTCGACAGTCCAATAAGGAGTCACCTATACTCCATCATGTCTGAATTTGGTATTCCTGCCAAGCTAATACGTCTTTGCAGGATGACACTGTACAACACCAGCAGCGCAGTGAAAATCGGGAAGGACCTCTCCCTTCCGTTCGATACCAAGCGAGGTTTCAGACAAGGTGATTCCTTATCGTGCGACTTCTTTAATATAGTAATGGAGAAGATCATCCGAGCTGCTGACCTGAGACGCAGCGGCACAATTTTCTATAAGAGCGTTATGCTGCTGGCGTATGCTGATGATATTGACATCATTGGCCAAAATACGCGCGAAGTCAGTGCAGCATTCTCCAGGCTAGAAAAAGAGTCAAGTCGAATGGGTCTTGCAGTGAACGCAGATAAAACGAAGTATCTCGTGTCAACAAACAAACAGTCCCAGCGTCTTGGAAACCACGTCACTGTTGACAACACCTCCTTTGAGGTAGTGAAGGACTTTGTTTACCTGGGATCCAGTATTAACTCCTCCAACGATATCAGTATTGAGATTAAACGAAGGATAACTCTTGCCAACAGGTGTTACTTTGGGCTCAGTAGGCAATTGAGAAGCAGAGCTCTCTCTCGACGAACAAAACTGACGCTCTATAAGTCAATAATCATGCCCGTCCTACTATACGCATCACAAACCTGGACGTTGAGCAGCTCTGATGAAAGGACTTTGGGAGCGTTCGAGAGAAAAATCCTTCGCAAGATCTATGGTCCAATCTGCGTCAATGGCGAGTACCGAATACGATGGAACCATGAGCTGTATGAGCTATATGCCGACATCGATATAGTCAAGCGTATTAAAATAGAGCGGCTTCGCTGGCTAGGTCATGTCGAGAGAATGAACGACGAAGCTCCAGCGAAAAAAATATTGGATTCGGTACCCAGCGGTGGCCAACGCAGACGAGGAAGACCGCATCTCCGTTGGAAAGACCAGGCATTCGATAACCTGACGACGCTTGGAATTTCCAACTGGCGCCAGCAAGCGCACGACAAAAGAGGCTGGCGCAAATTCTTAGACCAGGCCAAAACCGACCAACGGTTGTAAGCGCCATCTAAGTAAGTAAGTAAGTAAATTGCCGACTCACATATTGTAAGTTGTTTGTACTGCAGTGAAGCAATGTGTCATTTGACACTTGCATTTAAACATTTCGTAATTTTAGGAATGAACACAAATGATTTTGTTTGTGTTAATTGATTTAGGTTGAATTTTAAGTTGCCCAATTTACTGGCAGTTTTGTTGACACTTGAGGTTTCGAATTAAGCGACGTTGGTGTCGATATGACCCGCGCGCATTACGATGACATCTCGACTTTTTTCTGGTTTTTTACAATGATTTAATGATTTTGGATATGTTTAATGATAGAAATCCATTTTTTTAAGGTCATAGGCCTTACCACTTTTTTTATGGACCTCCAAAGTCATGCCTAACTTCAAAAATATTTTATCAAAAATTTCACTAAACGTATCACCTTACTAAAATGCTCATAAAAACTTCAAACTGAAGTCAAAATAAATGAAATTTGCTACAATAAATCACAAAAAACTAAACTTTAAATTTGCAGGCCTAAAAGTTTGGTCCTGTGACAAAATAAGGAGATGTACTTCCTTGAAAAAGCATACATTTTAAGAAAATATAAATAAATGATAAATTTTTTTTTAAATGCAACTTTCACAGGTAATCGCGGCTAATGATCAAAACAATACATATGAATATATAAAGCTTTATGAAAAAAATGGTACCAAATCTGTTTGCTACTGGCTTTAACCTTTTTTGTTATTTTTTATATTATAAAAGCCTTAAAATGCTTTGTTAATTTTTTTTTAAATTTTTTATAATTATTAATTTCAAATAATATAGATTTAACCAATAAAGCAAAACAGAATTCTTAATTTTATGTTGAAGTTAGGCATCAGCACTAAAAAGTTTAAAAACTGTTGCACTGTTTAGAGATCTTTGGCAATCATCATAAATATGAGTGATCTTATTTTACTTTCATAGATAATCTGTTTCAAAAATTTGACTTAGATGGGCAAAGCCACGCTCAGTTTTCAATTATTTATTCCATACTGAGTTTTGTTATCATCCTTCATTTTGTTCCAAAGCTTTTTTCTATGAATATTTTTTATTGTGTGGGCGGTGACATCTGACCACTGCTTGCTCACTTTTGCCAGTCAAAGGACACGACTAAATAGTATGGGGCTTAAAGTTTCATTGATGTGTACATACCTATAGTTCTAAAATTATACCTAAAATTTGAGCTGATCAAAAAGTGACACGTCTCTTGTATAAAGCTTACAAAATGTTTCCAATGGAGCGGCACGTGTAAATTGAGATTAAATTCCTAATTATAAGTTTGTACGACCTGTAATTTCAAAGCTTAGTGGTATTGCAAATTGGGTTACACAGGAGGTGCCACGCCTATTGTATCGATTCTTTCCAAACTTCACAGCAACACTTTCAAGATCTTGCCAACATACTTAGACCAATATACATAGATTGTTCCTTTTTTTGAGTGTGAACGGACACTTAAGATTCTGAAAATCGTTAAGTGTAACGATATCTTTGTAATTTTATGTTCTTTTTTATTGTACTGCATTTTATATTATTTGTTCACCACTTTATACATCATAAATAAATTTTATTTTCAACTGTAGGGTATAAGTGTAGGGTGTATACAGTGGCGTAAGTATTGGGGTGATCCACGGGTTCGGACCCCCAGAGCAATGAAAACATTACTAAATATTAAAGTTTTTTTTTTGGATTCGCCAAGGGAGTGTTAAATTTCATGAATACGTATAGCCCGTACTATACGCATGCACGACTTACATTCTACAACAGTCCGGATTAACCGGAAAGATAGAATGCACCTACGTACTAAAACACACAACCAGTTGGCGAAGTATGAATTTCCACTAAGCACATTAATTGGCTTTTCAGCGGAACTTAAAAATTTTATACAGAAACACGAATTTATTAAGAATTTATGAATTTGAAAAAGTAACAACATCAAATAAGTAGTAAACTTTACATAAAGCTCTAAAACAAAGAGACCAAAGTAACTATAAATAATATGAATATTAGTTAGTTTGCGGCCACTATCCAACCCAAGATCCTACGTGGAAAAGAGATTAAACTCTTAAACACCAAACCAATTCCAAATATAACGCAGATATATACGTGTAAATATGTAATTTTGGAACACCGTGCTAATGTTATTAGTTGGATATGTATTTGGGCCAACGCAGGCATAAACTTGCATGGAAAAGAGATAAACTCTTGCGCACCAAACTAAGTAACTAATAAGTCAACTGAATAAGAAAAATTTTTAAATTTTTTGATTAAAAACAAACAAGTTAAAGTATACATATCGTATTCGATGGTGTTTACTTCATCACACGCAATATTATAAAGGAAAAACAACTGAAACGGTCTCGAATATATGGAATAACTTCAGCCAACATTTTAACAGAATATAACAATATTATTAACCGAGTTAATGTTTGAAACAAAATTCTAAAATGTATCAATTATTTAAATGTAAAATCATTTTTCGTTTCAAGGCATACACCGAATCACAAAAATTAATTAAGCTGTAGCTATTGTTGAAATCACTACACATACATCGTAAAGGGTCATGAAGGGCAAAATTTGAAGTGCACTGGCTCAACTTAAAAAGCACAAAATGTCTAGATCCTCTTCTTGGGATGTTAAAGTTAAGAGATGAGAGAATATATTGGGAGTCAATTTCACCACAAAGTAAGTTATATAGGAAGGTGACATTAAGCATCATTCTTCTGCTTCTCAGGGAAGGCAGTAAAATTTATTTAAGGCGGGTTTCATACGAAGGAAGAATAATATCTGGGTTCCAACGATGATGACGTAAAGCAAAAAGTAAAAACTGTTTTTGAACCGATTCTATTGCATCGATGTGGACGTGATATTCAGGGTTCCATACTACGGAAGCATATTCAAGAATAGGTCTTACGAGAGATATATATAGTAATTTAGTAGTGAAGGCATCATTGAATTCTTTCGCCCATCTTTTAATGAAACCAAGAACACCTCTAGCCTTATTTACAGCCAAATTTATGTGGAGATAGAAGCGAAGTTTTGGATCCATAATTACACCAAGATCAACAAAACTATGAACAATTTCTAAATGGATGTTATTTATAGTGTAATTTGTGCTATGAGCAGTTCTACGTGAGAAGGTCATTGATTTGCATTTTTTTGGAGCGAAGCTCCCATGGAACAGGTTGTTTGAAGCTGTTTAGAGACCTTAAACTCTCGAACGGATTGACCGATTTTAAAATTTCTTTTTCTGTACTGTTCTACGCTTCCTAACGAAGGTTGTTTTCTTAGGAAGTTTTTTCAAATTCCATTTAGTTTAAAAGTTAATTGAAAATAATATTTCCGTGAGTTTTGTTGTTGTTATTCGCTGAAATTGTTTTCTTCTAACATGCTTGTGTATGTATGTATCATTCAATGAAAAAACCGAACGACATGAAACGACAGCAAAAATCTTGCGGCGAATGTTTTCGCTGCAACAGCTATTTATCAATAAATAGTAAAATAGTAAAAAATAAGAGTAAGAATTTTATTTATGAAGGAAAATAGTTAGAAAATAAAACAAAACATGAAATCCGTTAATATTTGTATTTAATTCTTATTTTAGGCTTATTTTCTTTCATAAACAGCATTTGTTGTTGTTTGACAGACATTTGTAATTCAATAAATTCCAGCTCAGCGCTGCTAATAATTTGCTGCTAATAATTTGCTGCTAAGGAATCTTGCACATGTTAATCCAGTTTTGTTCTTTACTGTTACAGCTATAAAACATTAAACAATTTTAAGTGGGCAAGGAACAATGAGCGCGTAATTGTCGCAGAGTATTTGAAAAGAAATTTACTATTATTTTGTTTTCATCGGCAATCCATTAAATATATTTAATAATAGATTTCTTAAATGATTCTTAAAGTTATTTAAAAGCAGATTTATTTCGTTTGCAATCGAAAGCAGGCATGCACGTTAACGTTAATTTTAACGATAACCAAAATATTTTTTTCGTTTGGTTGAAGCAAAATAAATAACAAAACGGTAATTCCAAAAACGAAAAATATTTATTTCGTTTCGGAGAAAACGATATAAAATTTTTTGGTTTTTGTCCCAATCAACCGTTGAAAATAATGTTAATTTCAACAAAAAATTTCGTTTTGTTTGGTTCCGAAGAAATTTTTGTTTAAGGTGGTAGGACACTTGCTTTTTCTCATTTTTAATATATTAAAAATACAAAAAGAGCAACACACCAAACGAAGCTATATAATTTTTAGTTGGTGTGAGCAGTACGCTGCAAGTCCAAAAAAAAGCAAAACAGTCATTTTCAATGGCTGAAAACTGTTCAAAAATATTTACTCTTTCAGCCGCTAGCAGCTTAAAATCTGACAGAGGCACATTAAATTCTGACATTTCACAATATACTTTTTTTATTGTTTATATATAATAAATATACAAAACCAAATAAACACAAATTTACACAAGAACTGCAAAAAAGTTCGAATTTTAATATTTTAACAAATTTTTTCCATTTTTATGTAAAAAATTCATAATTTTTGACAAAATTCAAATTGACACTAAAATGCTAAATTCAACGGACTGCTATAATTATCCTTTTTTAAAAAGTATATTCTTTCCTTTTACCCGCTGCTTTTTTGAAGATCTTAAAAATGCGAAAAAAGCAAGTGTCATACCAGCTTTAGCATAGGAGAAAATTATAGAAAATTTTTCGTTTTTCAACGAAACGAAATTTGATTTGATAAATTTTTAACGTTATTTAAAAAACGAAATAATTTTGATAATTTATTTTTCTGCCTCAACGAAACAGAAAAAATTCTATTGATTTCGTTGTGCATGTCTGATCGAAAGATAAAAGCAGTTTTTTTATCACGGAAAAATTTGTCTGTTGCGTATTTTTTCAAGAAATTTTACACACAACTTCAAAAATCAACGAACGTTTGTTTCAACCGTTCATTAAAAATGAATTTAAATAGAATGTCCGTTCAGAAAAAAATTACTAGCAGCGTCAGTGATTTTTTTTGTTGTGCGTGCGTCATCGGTTCGGTTTGCGTTGTTGCTGTTCTACATGTTTTCGTTTTTGCGTTATCGTGGAGAAATGAAAACAATAAGAAATAAGAAAGTAAAGTAAGGAAATCAATCTGCAAGAAACATTCAAATAATTAAGTGCCGGTCGTGAACAAAGTTGTTGAATTTTTAATTCAAACGCTCATTTTGAATAAGTGATTAAAAAAGAACGTTCGCTGTTTTTTTTTTATTGTGTGAAAAAACCGAAATAATCAATTGGATTTTTATTGCCTTTAATTGTTTTTACACAACATCTTTGGATTTGAGTATTCACTTAAATATTTCTTTTTAGCATATTTCTAAAGCTTTCGGTGTTCAAAAGTAAATAAAAATAATTAAATAATTATTTTTTAGATTTAGTAAGAAAAAAAATTATAGAAGTGTTAATCTGTCAACTTATGTGAAAACGAGAAATTATGAAATTGTTAAATATTATTATTTTCGTTTTGAATTATCATATTCATTGCACCAAAAAAATATATGGCAAATTTTTTCCAAAAATTTATCACATACTCTTAGTAGGTTCCTTTTCTCCTTATAAGAATATCAGTTATTTGATTTTTTATCGCCATAATTTTGTAAAATATTATGGAGATACCAATTTTTATAAAAGCAACAATCTTAAAAATTAAGTCATTTCTTATATCATTTCTTATCATATCTCCATCTTATGTTACCTTATTTTTGTAAATGGTAACATTCCTATCATTAGAAAACTATAGAAAAGCGATTTCAAAAAATTAAATATTTTTGGAATTTTTATGCTAGAGTTGCCAACTTTCTGAAAAACTTTAATTTGGTTTTATCTCAAAAAGTGAATTTTAGTTTTTTTTTGTTATTTTAGACTGTTTGCCGTTTTAGAGGTTTAAATATAGTAATGTTTGTTTTATATATATTAATGACCTCACACGTGACTTTGGAACATAAAAATGGAAGAAAACTAGAATAAATTAAAAAATTTTAATTTTTTCGTTTAAGATAATCGAAAGAGATAATATCTCTTTTTTACAGATTTAAGAAAAAATTTTTTAAAGCGAGCGACCCAACTAATTTGTATCTTCAACGTACCTATTTATGTGGCCAGCTTAGGTACTTGCTAAGCGATTGCTACGACCTAGTTAAGTTAAGGTTTAATAGGTTGAAGTTACACCAATCCACTAGTCTGTTTAAATTAGATTGTAAAATGTGTTGTTCGTCGAGTGAATTGTAGGTAAGAAAAAGTTTCACATCGTCAGCATACATTAAGACGTCACAATGTTTAATTGCCGAGGGAAGGTCATTAATAAATAGTAAGAATAAAACCGGTCCAAGATGACTTCCTTGCGGAACACCAGATGTAACCATAATATTTTGTGATAGAGAATTTTTATATAAAACTTTTTGAAAACGTCGCGATAAATAAGATTCTATCCAATATAGCAATTTTACAGGAAACCCAATTAGCTTAAGTTTATTCAATAAGATTATGATTGACGCTGTCAAAAGCTTTGCTAAAGTCCGTATAAATAACGTCAGTCTGTTTTCCCAAAGTGAAACCTTTTATTACACGAGTTGTAAACTCCAAAAGGTTTGTTGAAGTTGATTTACCCTTTAAAAAACCATGCTGAGTGACAGAAATGGAAGATGAAACGAAGTGGGTTAGTTGTTCAGTTCAGAGTCGTCAGATGAAATTACCACCAAATTTCTCTTTTTCTCTCACTTAATTACCATAAATTACCACGCTCGAAAAATTCCTCAAAATACCACAAATTCCCACAAAATTACCACAAAATACCATAATACCTCAAATTACCACAAAATCCCTCAAATTCCCACAAAATACTACAATACAAAACAATGAGCAAACATATACATACACACATACTAATAGAAACAATTGTTTTTTTGCACTAAAGTGCATGCATTCACGTGCATTCAAAATTGAAAAACAAGCAAATAAACAAAATAGATACATATAAACCACACAATCAAGTGCATTCAGTCATTTCAACAATTTTATTAACGCATCGTCCACTTAATTCGTATTTCTGCCACGCGTGTTAAAAATGCCGTTGAGGTATTTTGTGGGAATTTGAGGGATTTTGTGGTAATTTGAGGGAATTTGTGGTAATTAGAGAAATTGTGGTAATTTAGGGTATTTTGTGGTATTTTGAGGTATTTTTTTTCCCACGCGAGAGATTTTTACCACAAAATACCATGGGAATTACCACATCCCACAATCGTTGAAAAATACCATAAACACTATTTATAGTGCTTTTCTGGCAACTTAGGTTCAGTTATGATTTTCTCAAATAATTTAGGGATTGCGCTTAATTTTGCGATGCCTCGGTAGTTAGTGACATCAATTTTGGAGCCAGATTTATGAAGGGGTATAATATATGAATCTTTCCATATAATGGAAAAATGTCCACTTTGCAGGGATATATTAAATATGTTTGATAGAGGAGCACACAGGTTGCTAGCACATTGCTTTAGAATGCAACTCGGAATTTCATCAGGGCCAGTCGAAAAAGAGCATTTAACTTGACGAAGGTTAAAAACAAAAAAAACAAACAAATTGGCCATTTCAGCCCTTGAAAGGACTTTGACCGAGCTTCTTATGATCAATTGTGTTGTGTGTGTTATTAAATGTTTGCACACAATTGACCGAGAACTGGACCTATATGTTTTATGCCGACTCCGAACGGCTCATGTTCTCAAGAAGCTTTACATGGCATTATTTACTCTCTGAGGTTTGCCATTGTCTGCAGGGAGGTGGTGACCGATCAGAAAAATTTTTTATTGAAAAAAACTTTTCGCCGCGGCTGGGGATCGAACCCGGGCTCCAAGCATGCTAAGCCACACACTTAACCTGCATGCCACGGTCACCACATGCATAACACGGACGAAGGTTATGCATAACAATAATTGAGTCTATTACTGGAGTTTCAAAAGAGCTAACTGGAGGTAAATAAGGATGCTCAGAACACATTAAATGGTATGTTGGAGTAAGTTGATTTGAAGAAGCTTGCAAATATGTTAGAAATAACATTGTCACAAGACGATTCCTCTTGATTGAATCTCATAAGGGGTGGAAAGTTGGAAGCCTTACGTTTTGAATTAACAAAAGTATAGAAGAGTTTCGGATTATCATTAAATTGAGATTTGATGTTGGCTATATAAGCAGTATAACACTGTTTATTTAATAGCTGGTATCTGCAACGACAAGATGAATAACAAGCAAAGTCTATATTAGAACCAGATTTTTATATTTTTTAAATAATCGATTTTTTAAATTTTTTAATTGACTTAAGTTCACTTGTTAGCCAGGGTGGACTTAAGGGTTTAGAATTAATTTGCTTTGTTAGGACGCACAATAAGAAGCTCCTTTGCAAAGTATCATTAAAAAACTGTACCGAGGTTTCGACGTCATAATATGAATACGGTGGTTTAATATTCTAATATTTCGCTTATCAGCTGTAAGTTTATTTTCATTTTCATGAGCAAGTAAAACTGTTATTTCAAGAGTTGGATGATGTTCATCTTCCGGAAATGATACAGGGTTTGAGTAGTGCATCTATCTACAAACACAAGGTCCAGCGTTCTATAGTTTTCATTAAAAGTATTATTGACTTGTTGAAGACACAGGTCAGATAACTTATCTAAAAAATCATTTATCCAATTACTAGTGGAAACAGGTGTAAGAAATGAAGAGTCATCTGTCGAATTCCAAGACACAAAGGATAGGTTAAAATCGCCCAACACAATAAGAACATCATTATTTTTTAACATATTATGAACTTGCTCGATGGCGTTTATATGTCTTAAGTAAATTGATATGTCACAATTAGGAGGAATGTAAGAACAGGTAAGATAAGCAATGCAATTATTTAATTTAACTGAAACACAAATAAACTCCAGTTCACTGGTGTCGAGAATTGTTAATTCATCAGATGCAAACGAGATATGAACAGCTATCAGAACACCACCACCGATCTTATTATTACGGTCTTTACGGAAAATTTGATAATTTTTACACATTATTTCAGAATTTAGAATATTAGAGCGAAGATATTCGAACTCAAAACTGTTAAGGAACATTGCAGAAAGTTTGGAATTAAGACCCCTTACGTTTTGGTACACAAGTTCTAATTTAGACTTGCGATTTGTTAATCGTTTTTTGGATGAGATTGCGGGATATTTAGCGGGCCAGGCAAGTGTGCTACATTTACTAATCGCGGATTATTTTTTAATTCGAATTGGCGTACAATTGTATTTCGCGGCCATTAACTTACATCAATAATAGTATTAAATAAATTTTCTGGAACTGTCAATCTAAAGGAAGTAGTCGGACGTGCGTTATCGTATTTGAATTTATGAATAGAAATAGAAAGAGTCGATGAACATTTCAACTTTGATTTAATGAAAAAATCTATATCATTATCTGTTGTATCAGATGCTAAGCACGAAACAAAAATTGATTTAGTTGGAGGAATAGCAATCAAAGGTTTAGGAACAGAAATATCAGAAGTAATTGCAATTTGTTGGACATCAGCAACAGTAGGAGCAAGAGAAGCAGCTTGTGCATACGATATTTCAGGCAAAGCGAGAGGTGGAGCTGATAATGGAAAAGGAGCAGACATAGACAAATTTGCCGAAGAAGAAAGAATAGGAGGAGAAGCATGTCCATGTCGTCAACGTTGTCTTGTTCTATAGAAGGTTGTGTTGGTGTCGAGTCAGTTTTCTGTTTGCTTCGAAGGGTCATATGATTCTTTTTTCGCTTTGGTGAAGGAATTGACTCATCAATATATTTAAATTCATTGAAAAGAGTTTGATATTTTAAAAATTTATCAGAAAGTGAAAAAGATATAAAAATAAATAGTGGTGAAAGTTTAAAAACAAAGAGATAAAAACTCTGAGACACCCTGTGGGAATAGCTAAAAGAAGTGCCTACAGGTATGCAACTCTATTTTACTTAACTTAAGAGAAGCTAAGAAATTCCGAAATTACGTATTTAAACCGTTTATTAAATAACACAAATTATAAATTGAAAAATAATTAAAACACGACCAGAAATTTTCGATGCTGAAAGTTCGACGGAGTTGCCAGACTGCTGCCAGGTTGTTGTCAATTGATTCTATTAAGTTAAAGAATGTATTGCGATTATCGAAAGAATTTTGTGATTAGAAAAAACTTCATAAACAAATAACTCAAGTTATGGCACAGAGTGTTATACGGAGTGACTTTAGTTACAATTGCTTTTCTTTAAAATGACGATGTTTTTTTTTAAGCAATTCTAACCGATAGATTGATTTAATAAAAAAACCAAATGCGATTCGGTTTGAAAACCCGTGTTTTGCCACTACGTATTTTTGTTAACTGTCGACACAAAATTGGGTCGTGAATCCTGTCGACTAAGACTATAATTCTGTCCTTAATGTCATTTCTGCTGCCAGATTGCTTCAAAATTCGAAAATATTTTAATACTTCAACTAAAATACATTAACGAAATACTTTGAATATACAAAATTTAATTGGTTAAAATTGAAGACAAGTCAAAAATTTTGACACGATGAAACGTGTTGACAATCGTGTATTTGATATCATTTGATTAACGCGCCTTGTTACTTTAAAAAATTTTCATGTAACTTTTCATAAAAATATTTTTCTACTTATTTGACCTTAAAAAATCATAACCGACATGATGAAAAGAAAAAGTGACATTCTCCTTTTTCTGGTATTTTAAAAGTTGTAAGGCAATTATGTTCTAAGAGTTTTTTGAGAAAATTGTTTTAGTCATTTTTAGGATAAAACTCAAAATTGACTGGCTTTTACCATTAGAGATGCAGATCAAGTTAATTTTTACAGATCTTATTTGTAGCACTCATTCTCTAGAAAATTAAGTGGGGAGGGTTCTCTCAAAAGAATGTTTTACCTTAACTAAGAGTATGACGGATAATAACTTTTGAGCGGATCCCCCAGAACCAAAAGATATTTACGCCACTGGGTGTATACAATGACAAAATTTTATTATGCCAGGTTACTCCTCAATAAATACTTGTTCAGGTGTCATTATATCAGCTATTTTAGTAAATATAGAAATGAGAGCAAAAATAGACTCATGCGTGCGTTTTGCTCCATTTTTCCCCAACGTGTGTCGTATTAGTAATAGGTTGATGATATGTATATTAGAATTTTTTTTTTTTATATAATTGAGAACAATGAAAGATCACATTCTAAAGTAAAAATTAAGCATTCAAAACCCAATATTAATATCAAAGATGTTTTTTATTTGTATTGCATATGAGAGGGGCGGCAAATTGGGAATCCGCACCGTGCTTATAACAACATTGCTCGTTATATCTTTGGACTGAAACGAGCCGACAGCATATCACAATATGCAAAACAAATCTTCAGTATGACTTTTGACCATCTATTCAACCTGAGGGCGTTAGTTTCCTTGTATAAGATTATTTTTACAAAGGAACCCCTTTATTTATATGAAAAATTACAATTTTAGACATGCCTGCTTAGCATCGGAAAGGCAGTTCCTTGTTAATACAATACGTCTTTGGAACTCGCTTCCATCCTATTTACAGCATATTTGCAATGCAACCACGTTTAAATCTAAGCTATTAGATTACACTGGTTTACAAATAACGAAAAGTTGTTTGTACTTTGAATGCCACTATCTTTTTCTCATGTAAAATCGGTCGCTAATTCCGAAAAAAAATTTTTTTTTTTTTGTCACTCCGTTTTCGAGATATTGCCCACTGTAGGGTTTTCGACGAAAAAAAACAGTTGGTTCCACTTAATTGCATATATCTCCTGAACCAACAACAGTAATCAAACAAATGATATATCAAATAAAAGCTAATAAAATTTCTTACAAACAATGCCAACATAATTTTTTGGTCGAGCTGTTAGTTTTGGCGGAATTAATTCAAATATCAGGGATTTTTTTATTTTTCAGAAAAATTTCCAAAAAAAGACAAAATAGTTGCAAATTTCGTTAAGAAATCAAAATATTTTGTTACTTTTGATATTTTTTACTAAAAGCCTTTATTTTTCCAAAAAAAATAAGCTATTGTTGAAGAAAATCTATTGAGAAATGAAAAAGTTGTGTTCAATGGAACGAAAGCACCCAAGTTATGTTTTTTTTACAAATTTTATTGTCATATAAATAAATTGGGTTATTGTACTATAATTTTTTATTTTTCATTTTTATTGTTCATAGGAATCAAGTCAAGAGTTTTGCGAAAGAAAAGATAAGAACAAACACGCTACAATAAAAACAAGTAGGCTCACGACTGAGAGTGCAACCGTCGAAACCGTCACAGCAAAACGTCTGATTTCGACACTTATGGCTATAAGAAAGAGAGCCTACCTGTTTTTATTATGCCATGTGAATACTTATTTTGTGTGTTTTTTGACAGTTTCGGCGGTCGCGCTCTGAGTCGTGGACCTACCTACCTTTATTGTACCTGCAGCACTTTCGAGAAGCATAAAAGCAAAAACATTCATGCATTATACTAAAAAACGTGGCAAACAAAGGGACGCACAATTGAAACGAAAGGAAAAAATAAGATATACTTCAAAATAAAATGAGTAAAAGACTGCGAGAATTCCAGTGTAAAAACTACCCAGATATTTTCTGCTACGTGTGCGGTGAATTTACTTTCGAAAAGAAACGAGTCAATTTTACGAATTTACTCCAAATGTCATATCTACATTATTTTGGTATTGCGGCTGAGAACATTGGTGAATCATGGACGCCAAGTATTTTGTGTCAATCGTGCAAATTAATATTGTCTGAATGGAGCTCGGGTAAAAAACGATACATGAAATTCGATGTTCCGATGATCTGGAGACAACCGTTTTGCCACCTAAACGATTGCTATTTTTGTCTGGCCAAAGTGACTGGTGTTGGAAAACACAAACGAGTGATATTCGCTACTGTTCCGAATGTTTCATTGCCAGTATCTCATTCTGACGATGTTCCATATCCTACTTGTCCCGATTCAACACGCGAAAACAATCGAAAATCTGTAGATTCAATGGAGTCGGAAGGAACCACAGGTGGTAGTACTATTACAACTGAAAACACAACTCACCTTTTATCGCAAGCGCAGCTGAATGATTGGATAAGAGATTTGGAACTGTCAAAGGAAAAATCGGAATTGCATGGTTCTCGTTTGCAACAATTCAACTTTTTGAGACCCGATGTTAAGGTGACATACTACAGAAATCGTGAAAAACCGTTTGCTATACACATTACTAAGAATGACAATATCTGCTATTGCGTAGACATTCCTGGCTTATTTAATACCTTTGGTCAGCCGTACATTCCCAAAGAGTGGCGTTTTTTTATTGATGGCAGAAAAGTGAGCTTGAAGGCGGTATTACTTCATATAGGAAACAAAAAACCATCGATTCCGATCGCACATGCAGTCAACACAAAGGAAACGTACCAAACAATGGCGAAGCTATTGACATGTATTAAATATGAACAACACGACTGGAAAATATGTTCTGATCTCAAAGTCGTTGGTATGCTTTGTGGTTTACAGAGTGGCTACACAAAGTACTGCTGTTTTCTATGCAAGTGGGATAGTTGAGCACGTGAACACCACTATTACAATTAGGACTGGCCAGAAAGAATTGATTCGAAAATTGGAGAGAGCAACGTCAAAAACGTTCCACTCGTCAAAAAGGAAAACATAATTCTCCCACCGTTGCACATCAAACTTGGACTTATGAAAAACACTGTCAAGGCGTTAGACAAAGAAAGCGAAGAATCTCGGTGACGAGAGCGACGAACATGGGGAAAGATTCCACCAACAGATGAAAGTAATTGAGAATCGGTACCAAGGATTTTGGGACAAAGGAATGATGGGCGACGAATAATGTAAATTATTAAAAGAACAATAAAAATTAAGAATATATGATTTTATAACAACAACCTTTAATTCTCATTTTTTTTTATGGCAATAAAATAAGTCCAAATGCATAAATTGATAATCACACCATTTGGGTTCTTTCGTTCCATTGAACACAACTTTTTCATTTCTCAATAGATTTTCTTCAACAATAGCTTATTTTTTTTGGAAAAATAAAGGTTTTTAGTAAAAAATATCAAAAGCAACAAAATATTTTGATTTCTTAACGAAATTTGCAACTATTTTGTCTTTTTGTGGAAATTTTTCTGAAAAATAAAAAAAATCCCCCAAATTTGAATTTATTCCGCCAAAACTAACAGCTCGACCAAAAAATGATGTTTGCATTGTTTGTAAGAAATTTTATTAGCTTTTATTTGATATATCATTTGTTTGATTACTGTTGTTGGTTCTGGAGATATATGCAATTAAGTGGAACCAACTTTTTGTTTTCGTTGAAAACCCTACAGTGGGCAATATCTCGAAAACGGAGTGACAGAAAAAAAAAAAAAATTTTTTTCGGAATTAGCGACCGATTTTACATGTGAAAAGAATAGTGGCATTCAAAGTACATATTGGCTGTAAACCAGTGTTATCTGTCTAATTTAAGCTATTGCTTTTTTCACTTTCTTAATTTATTTACTTCTTTTTTCATTTCTTCCGCAATTGTCTTGTAACTTTTGATATTTGACATAATTTTAAGTTAATATCTTAGCTAGAATTTTAATAAATTGTTAATATATTTTATATGGCTAAATCAATTCAGATGGTTATGCTGATCAAGAAAATATGCAATTTTCTGTACCTACCGCGCCTTATGGGGTATGGTAACGTCTTATGGGCGTTACATCGGGTCAAATTTAATATACCCCATACGCAGTATCCGTGGGGGTATAAAATAAGCATATTTTAAGAGTCGGAAAACTATTTTGAGCATACCGAATTGTTTGAATTTGTATTGCCTCTTCGAATTATTAACAAGGGTTTTCACGAGGCCCTGAGTAAAAGAGTAAAAAATTAAAAACATATAAATTTATCGGAGAGGACACCGAAAAATCATAACCTAAAACATTTAAGAACTAAAAAACACAAAAATTAAGGGATTCTACGAAAACATCAAACTTTAATAGGTAAACAGAAAGGACAAACCGCGCTGTTGAAAATAATTATGTCAAAATATAACACGCGGAAATAAGCCAATTCGTGGTGCCAACGGTGTCTAATATCGAGGTGACCAAACGAAGAATGTATATTTGTAAATAAATTAATATGTAAGTTTGTATATTAAAAATACAGAGTACGTTTATTTGTATGCTTTTTAGCAACAATATCTAGGTTAATTGTATAGTACCTGGGCGACCGAGCTCCGCTCAGATTCCTCCCGTATATTCAAATGTTTTACGGTTTTTAATGTATCGGAAATGCCAACTTTATCTTAGAAACAACATATAAGATCATATTTTTCAATTTACTTTAAATGCATTTTTATTTTATGATTACTTCGTTTTTCAACTAAACGAAATTTGTTTTGGTTTTATATTTTTTTTATATTTGGTTTAATTATTTTGATAATTTACTTATGCTGAACTTATGCCGGCCATTCCAAGCCTAAGTAAATTTTTTTTTTCCAAAATTAACCTCATGCTCCTTTTCCACTTACAAGAATAGAAGTTATTTTTTTTTTGTCGCAATTTTTCTAAAGTTATGGAGATAGCAATTTTTGATCAAAGTAAAAATCTTGAAAATGGAGTCATTTTCAATAAATCATACCTCTGTCATTTGTTACCCCTATTTTTGTAAATGAAGTATCGTAGAAAGCAATTGAAAAGCGATTATTAATAAAAAATAAAATACTTTTGGAATTTTTTGCTAGAGTTGCCTACTTTTTCAAAAAAAAAGTAAACTGTTCATATCTCACAAAATGCATTTTCGGTTATTATTTACGTCGTTTTAACAAATTTTTGTAAGGTCATACCTACAGCCTATAATATTCATCGTTCAACCATAATATTTATACTAAAGTATCAGATATATCCTTCGCTAAACGAATATCTAATTTTGGATTTTGTTACTTTTATATTAAAGTCACAAAATAGCAAAAGCTTAGAAGAATAATCTAGATTTTTATATAAGAAAATCAATCATTAGCTGCTTGCATGTTGTGTCTGCTGCTTACCCAATAGGCAATTAAGCCAGCGCTCTTCAAACGAAGGCCTGCATTGACTGCTACTTTTAAAGACCAAACACATTCTTTCTTCGCTGCTCTTATGAGCCCTTCTTGAAGGCCTTCTTTTTCTGCACAAAAGGCAGCACAACAAACTTTTTTCCCTTCAAAGACTAACTTTTCATATACTTCAGGGCAACTTTTTCGTTCAAAGTCAAAATATATATCAATTTAAAAATATGACATAATAATGGCCCTTCTTACTGCTGTATCAAAGTTTGTAGATTGAAATTAATCTGACAGAAAAAACATACGAGAGAAGATAAATTAATAGAATTCATAAAAAAAAGAAAAGAGGTTTAAAAGAAAAAAAAATATTTTTTCAATACTTTTTGTTGACACCTTCTTTTAGCCATTCTTAAGAAGTGCTTCTATCACTTTTCTTTTCTTTTATGATTTTATCTTCTCTCCTATGTTTTTTAAGTCAGATTAATTTCAATCTATAATCTTTGATATAGCAGTAAGAAGGGCCATTATTGCGTCATATTTTTAAACTGATATATATTCTAACTTTTAACGAAATAGTTGCTCTGAAGTATATGAAAAGTCAGTCGTTGTAGGGAAAACAAATTTGTTGTGCTGCCTTTTGTGCAGAAAAGGAAGGCCTTCAAGAAGTGCTCATAAGAGCAGCGAGGAACGGATGTGTTTAGTCTTCAAAAGTAGCAGTCAATGCAGGCCTTCGTATGAAGAGCGCTGGTTTAATTGCCTATTGGGTTGTTTTTGTTTTTGCTTGTGTTGGTTTTGTTTTGAACGAACTGATTCGCAGCATTGGTGCTCTGCTCCACGTTAAGAGGGTGTTCTTAGTTAAGAGGGTGTTCCGATTAGATTTAACACTTATGAAAAAACTATTGGCATTATTTTTCGTTATATGCTATTACCCAATAGATGTCGTTTTCTATTCACTTAATATGATCTTTGCATCTAAAACAGCAACCGGTTGTTATTGGGTTGAGCAGAAATCAGCAGAGTCGTGGCTCAGTCGGATAAGCTGTTGTTGTGATAACGTTAAAAATCAAGAAGCCTGGTTTTATCCTCAGCTTGGTTGATAATTTTATTTTTTTTTAATTTTTATTATTATAATCTTATTTTATTAATTATTTAATGTAACAATTGCATAGTGCAATATTTTTATTTTTTGTCACATCCTGTTGCTTGCGATAGCATGAACACAATGTAAGCAAAATACACCTTTTATTAGTCTTTTAGTTATTTTGTATTCAATTTTTAACCTAAGTTACCATAATTCAAATTGTATTCCCAATTTTTTAAATTTACGTACAGCTTTGACTTAAAATATGTCTAGTATTTTTAATCGTATCAATTCTAAAAAAAAGGATTAACATATGTATTAGTTCAATGTATTGTTTAAAAATTACTCTAAGATTTTTAACTGTAAAGTTGTTGTACCATGTGGTCTGTTCACACCTTAAGATATTTACAAAATGTGAATTTGTCACTTCATCCTCCCCAGACGGCCGATTGAAAAAAGTTAAAACTGTTTTATTTTAAGGCCGATTAAAAAATTCTTAGAGTAAATTTGATCTTAATTTATTTCGAATTTTTATAAGGCATTTAAAGTTTTGTTCAAGTTTTTTACAGTTTTATGGTCCAAGATTCCTTTATTATATACAAAATAATTATTTGCCCTAATAAGAAAAACATTTTTGCTCCAGATTTTATAACAATATCCCAAACGGTATAGAAGTTATGAACGATTAAGTGAAATCTATATCAGAAAAAATTGAAATTACGAAAAGCATAACATTTGGCCATTATATTTTATTTTGGTGGAAACTTAATTTGTTTCTTAAAATTACAAAAAAAAGTGCACTTTTTGAGATGTGAACAAATTAGATTTTTTTTTCAAAACGTAGGAAACTCTAGCATAGGAAACTCTTACAAAAATATTTTCCTTTTTAAAATTTGTTTAAGATTTAGTGTAAATTACTCTATTTGTAAAATTTCTTTTTATATCAAAAATTGGTACATCAAAACTGTACTAAAAACGTTTCTATAAAAAAAAAATAAATGAAAAATATAACAAATTCACCAAATCACTGTTTGGTGAAGCTTAAAACATAAAAACAAGAAAAATTAATTGAGCACAGCGGGGTTCGAACTCTCAACCTTGATATTATTGGATTGAAGCTCTATTCTCTGAGCTATCACCGCTATAACAACATAAGCAAACATAACACAACATATGCGGCAGAAAAATTAACTTATTTATTAAATGCGTGAAAACTCGGAAAAACAGCTTTTCCCAGAGATGAGACCTAGCTGGATCGATTTTTCAGCCCCCTCTTCATCTATATTGTAAATTTCATCGAAATCGTTAGTGCCGTTTTCGAGAACGCAATTGCAAATATATATACAAATATTCCTCGTTTAATAGAATAAGATATCGCACACTAAAAACAAAACAGTCACAACTCAAAAACATGACTTTTCAGGAGAAGCGAAAAATAAAACCCTTTGGTTGAAACTGCAGAAGAAAACCAATTTTTATTTGAACACACAAACTTCGTTCTTCCAGTTAATGAAGAAAATAATGAACAAGATAGTGAGGTATTTGTTTTGTGAATGGATTTATAACAAAAAGTAGATATAAAAAATTTCGAGTTGTGACTGTTTTGTATTTAGTGTGCGATATGTAACTTTTATGCAATTGTCATCAAGATTGATTGCGGAAGTTAAGACCAAGTATATATTAAGATGAAAACTGTGTTATAAATAAGAGTAGAATTAATAAATACAAGAAGAGTGTTAATTAACCAATAACGAAGTGCAGTTTAATTTTAAACATTCAGGTTCCACCGATAAAGGAAAGGATTATTTGGTGAGTATAAATATAACGATGTAACAGTTAATATTTAACGTTACACAACAGAGTTGTGTGGGTTCAACGGAGAACTTTACACAACATTATGATGCAGCCGGTAGTCCTTTTAAAAAAAGGGAAGTCCCTTTTAAAAAGGATAGTCATTCAAACTCGGTTATCCGTGTTAAAATAAATAAATAATAATAACTTTTCAAAGATTCTGCGACTCCGTAGCCAATTCCTTGTAGTTGACCGGACCCTCCAGAATATGATTAAAGAGGTGTAAAACAAATAAAACATAAAAATTTGTAGATTAGATTACAAAATTAGATTCCAAAGAGAAATTATGGTATAGGGAGAGAATTGTTGTAGAACACAGAAAATTTTAAAGGCAACAAAAAGATAATGAAATCATAATAAAAAAAAAAATTCAGAATGAACATATGCGAGATAGCGAAAATAGTATCGGAGCTTGTGCCTCTCTTTTCAGGAGCAGACTCCAGTGAGCTACATGAGGAAGTGTATAAGTTTATACTTGGGACAGAATTAGCTTTCCAAGTGGTAGGACAATTGAATTTAGAAAAATTTATTCAATGTGTGAAACTAAGACTTTATGGATGCTTTATGCTTTCAAATTAGTAAGACCAAGACAATTTAATAATCTTAATGAATTATTTATACTTATAAAGAAAACGTATTTGGAAAGAAAAGAATTAGATGTAGTATGGCAGGAAATACAGAAGACATTGCAACAACCTGGTGAAGAAATACGAAAATATGCAAGACGGTTAAGTGCTCTAAAAACAACAGCAGAAGATATAATAAATAACGAATACAAAGACGGTGTGTCCGCACTTTTAAGTGAATTAAATAAAACTGTGATTACAACGTTCAGAGTAGGTCTGCAGGATTCAACTCTGAGAATATATATGCTAAGCGTTAAAACAGGAACATTTGAGAGTGTAGTGGAAGAAGCGATAAGTGCATTTGGGCTTATCGAAAGAGGGAAAAATACGAGACCAAATCAAAGGGTATTTGGTATAAATTTCAGTAAAAATGATGTGGCATGTAGGTTGGCTGATCATGAGGTTGAAGCAGGTCATAGGCCTTACTCATCATCAGAGAACCTGCCAGGAATGCAAATAACAAGAAATTATGAGAATATTAGGTCTAGAAATGTTAACTTAACATGTTCATTTTGCAGTAGAGTAGGGCACACAAGAGATGAGTGCTACGAAGTAAAAAATCAAGTTTATTGTCAGAAGTGTAGACATTATGGTCACGAATATAATTTAAACTGTTCGGCTAGCAGAAATATGAATAATAATGAAATAAAGGGAAATCAAAACAGTTATGACAGAAGTCAGAATAATTATAACATAAATCAAAAGAGCAATGGTAACATGATGCAAGAATCAAACAAATATGAGGTTAAATGTAAATGGTGTGCAAGATAAGGACACAAAATGCAAGATTGTGATTCAAAGAGAGAATACGATTCGAAAAAGGGAAACTATTGAGGGCCCAGCCAAGGCCAATGAGATGGGAACCCAAAAAATTAAGGAAAACTGGGCCAAGTAGGGTAGTCACAGATGATTTCACGTCAAAAAAGATTGTAAACATCTGTACACCAAGGAAAATGGGGAACAAAATACCAGAAAATCGTTCATCGGTAGATAAGACTAAAGTTTTGGTAACTAATGAAATAACAGAAAGCACCTCGACAGAAGATAGTACGTCAGAAGATAAGGCTAATTTTTTATTTAACAATTTTTATTCAAACATCGAAGAATTGATGGTAACAGAGCAAGAAAAAATAGTGGAGGAAGATTTAACGTCGCAAAAGATAGTAAACATCCTCACCACTGAGTCAAAGATGGAAGTATCAACAGATAGGGATACAGTAGGAAAAGAAGCTATATTAAGTAGTTCTCAGGAAAGAGATAAAGATTTAGCACACTCGTTACACAATAAGAATTTTACGTTTCAAAATAGGAACGAACAAGGTAGGAGTTTTGGTTTTCGCAAAGTCAATGATGTGTTCATAGAAATTCCCTGTAAGGATTCTATAGAAGGACGACTCATTTTACTTGTGGATACCGGGGCTGAAGCCAGTTTAGTTAAACAGAATGCATTAAAGAACAATTTGAATGAAGATACAAGGGAAACTAAACATTTGAGTGGAGCATTTGGGGGTTTTGTAGATACATTGGGGTCTGTAGAGATCCAACACGATAAGATAAAGAACTTAAGTTTTAAGTTACACGTAGTGGCACTAGAATAAGGGTTGCCTGCAGATGGTATTTTAGGTCGGGATAGTTTGTGGAATAATTCAGTTATAGATGCCATTAATAAGATGTTAACAGTCTATGGTAAACACATGGAGACTAGGGTGGAATTACCTCTAAAACAAATAAACGAGATTAGTTCTTTAAGCTACAATAATGAGATAAGTGTTAAAGCAAGAACAATACAAACGGTTAAAATTCCGATAAAAACAAATATTTCAGTTGTTGTAATCCATAAACAAGAGATTATGCCGGGGGTTTATTTAGGTGAAACGTTAGCAAATGTGAAGAATAAAATGGCATATGCAACAGTGCTAAATGCGAATAAGGATGACTGTGTCATACCTAAAGATTTTAGACCAAATTTTTCAAATTTTAAAGAGTTCATAGTGGATGCGAGCTCGTCGTATAGTGCAAGGGAAGTAGACATGAGAGAAAGGGTTAATAGATTGATAGAAACAGTTTAATTCGACAAAAGTTTAAACACTGAAGAAAGAGCATCAATAGAAAATTTAGTAACGTCTTTTCATGATATTTTTTGCTTGAAGGGGATAAATTGTCATGCACCTCTTTTTTAAAGCATGAGATTCAAATGCAAAGAGATCAAGCTCCAATTAATCAGAGACAGTATAGGTTACCACAAATGCAAAGAGAGAAGATACAAAGACAAGTAGAAAAACTTTTAGATGACGACATAATCAGGCCAAGCAAGTCCCCGTGGAATTCACCAATGTTGCTAGTTCCAAAGAAAGCCGGGGAAGACGGACAGAAAAAGTGGAGATTAGTTATTGATTTTAGAAAAGTAAACGATGCAACAATCAAACAAGTTTTCCCTATTCCTCGAATTGACGAAATTCTGGATCAGTTAGGTCATTGTAGATATTTTTCAACACTAGATCTTGCTAGTGGTTATCATCAAGTTTTAGTGAATAGCAAGGATAAAGAAAAGACAGCTTTTAGTACAACTTTTAGACAGCATAAGGTCATTATGAGTTTAACAGAATGCCGTTTGGACTAACTGGAGCCCCAGCTACATTCCAAAGGCTTATGAATCACATACTTACAGGACTACAAGGGATAGATTGTTTTGTATATTTAGACGATATTGTAATCTATGGAAAAAATTTACAGTAACATGAGGAAAGACTTGGAAGAGTTTTTCAGAAATTGAGGGAGAATTGTTTAAAGTTAAACACAGAGAAATGCCAATTTTTACGTCGTAAGATAGCATATTAAGGGTATAAATGTTCGGAAATGGGAGCTTTGCCAGATCCAAAAAAACTGGAATGTGTGAAAAATATACCAGTTCCGAGAAATAGAAAGGAAGTTCAGGCATTTTTAGGTTTAGTAATTTACTATAGAAAATTTATAAAAAATATGTCACAAATCGTGTTACCAATAAATAATTTGCTTAAAAAGGACGTAAAGTTTCAATGGACAGATAACTGTCAGCAAGCTTTCCAGACGTTGAAGGAAGCAGTTACCTCGTCTCCAGTTTTAGCTTATCCAGATTTTGAAAAACCTTTCTTATTAACTACAGACGCCAGTGGAGAGGCACTAGGTGCGGTTTTATCAAAAGGCAAAGTTGGCGAGGATAGGCCAATTGCATTCGCGAGTAGGGCATTAAATAGCGCAGAAAACGCTATTCGACAATAGAAAAAGAATTTTTTGCAATTGTTTGGGCAACGAAAAATTTAAGGGCTTATCTGTTGGTAAGGCCTTTTAAGATATATACGGATCACAACCATTGAGGGGAATAGCAAATCAGAAAGACCAAACATCGCGCTTAGCACGATTCCGGCACAAACTTTCAGAATACGAGTATGAAATTATATATAAGCCAGGTAAACGAAATTTAAATGCGGATGCGTTTAGTAGGATACCCCAACAAGAGCAGGATATAGTAATGGTTCAAACAAGGTCAAAGGCTAAAGAACAAGAAAAGGAAATTGAAACGGAAGAAACTGCAAAGAAATCTAGTGAACAATATGATGAGGTGTTAGACCAACAGAATAAAGAAATAGTAATTCCAAAAGACATTTAAAGAAGGAATATTTTAAATAATGTCAAAAATGTCAGGTTAATAAATGCTCTAAATTAACAAAAATGCCCATGGTGTTAACAGATACACCGACGCGTCCATTTGATAAAGTTTACATGGACATAAAGGGTATCCTGCCAGAGACTGGCAGGAAATAAATACATACTTACTTTTCAAGATGATTTTTCGAAATACATGGCATGTGTCGCAATACCAGATGCTGAAGCTAGTACAGTATCAAAAGCGTTCTTCGACGAAATTATAACTCGTCACAATACTCCAAAAGTTCTGATTACCGATAACGGTTCAAATTTTGTATCGAAATTATTTTCGGATGTGTGTAAAATGATAGGAATTAAGAAATTACACATAACTCCATACCATCCACAAGCTAATGGCTCATTGGAAAGAAGCCATCGTCCATTAGCAGAATACTTACGAAGTTTTGCAAAAGAGGATGGGTCAAATTGGGACCAGTGGTTAACATCTGCAATGCATGTGCACAATAACACATTGCACATGAGCACCAAACAAACTCCGTTCAAAACTTTGTATGGGTTCAATTCGGAAATGCCAACTAATCTCAAACGTAAATGTAGTCCGGTGTATAACACCGAAGATCCTTCAAAAATTCTTAAAAATCAAATCCAAAGAACTCACGAACTAGTGAGACAGAACCAGGAGTGAGCAAAAGAATTGTCAAAAATACAGTATGATAACTCCTTAAATCCTGTAGAATTTAAAATTGGTGACAAAGTACTGATGAAAAATCAGGCTAAAAAAATACATTTTCACCAATATGGATAGGTCCATATGAGGTCATAGCAATAAAAAGTCCGGTTACCACTGAGATTTTAATAAAAGGAAAAGCTAAGAAAATACATAATAATTTACTGAAGTTGTTTCACAGTCATTAAGTTATGTTATAAAAGTAAAAATTAAATTAAATTAGAATTAGAATTACATTAAAAAATTCAATCAAACATTAAATTAAACCAAAAATATGAAAATAAAATCAAACGAAAATAAATAAAATTCATTAAACAGAGATATTGAATTTTTTTTTATAAAAGTAATTATACAGTAATTAAATTATGTTATAAAAATAAAAATTAAATTAAAATTAGAATTACATTAAAAAATTCAATCAAACATTAAATTAAACCAAAAATGTGAAAATAAAATCAAACGAAACTAAATAAGTTTCATTAAACAGAGATATTGAATTTTTTTTAAAACAAAAAATTTTTGTTTTAAATTCGTTGAGATAAAGGTATTCATTAATTTTTTTTATTTAACAAAGGCATTTGAAAATTAAATTTTTAATTTTTGAAAAGAATTTTCAAACTAAAAATTAAATTAAATTAAAATTAGAATTAAAATAAAAAATTCAATCAGACATTAAATTAAACCAAAAGTATGAAAATAAATTCTAGCAAAACTAATTATTAAACAAAGATATTGAATTAAAAAAAAAAAAAAATTTTAAATTAGTAAGACAAAGGTATTCATTAATTTTTTTTAAATTTAACATAGACACTTGAAAATTGAATTTTTAATTTTTGAAAAATAAGTTTTCAAACATTAAATGAAAAGAAATTGATTTTAATCAATAAACAATATCTTAATAATTATTTGTTAATAGAGGGTTAAAATTCGAAAGATTAAAAAGTTTTCAAAGGATAAAAAAGTTCAAAAGATTAAAAAGTTCCAAGAGATATTAAACTTTTAATATCTATATATAAAGATATAAGAAATTAAATTAAAATTATTTACAAGAGAAAACTCACAAATTTAATTAACCCTACTAAAAAATAAAAATTAATATTTAAGATAAAATTATTATAAAAATCAGAACTACACATTTATTACACGAAACTTTTCCGTATCAATAACCGTGGTCCTAGTTCTGGCGGTAGCAGCAATAAAACTGAATCGATCTGGTGGACAACGTTATACAAGAGAAAGGAGCTATTCTGACGAAGTTTGAGGCCTTAGACGCAAAAGAGTTAAAAGTATCAAAGGCTAAATAATGAAGCAAAACATGTTTCAAGTAAAACACATAAGAAAGCAGAAAAAAAAAACAAGAAAATAAATTAAATTTAATAAATTAATAAACAAGCTTTTAAATTTTTGTGGAAGGTTAAGGGTTACAAAGTGTTATTAAAAATTTGAAATTACAGCGACAATTATTATTCACATTGTTTTTGCTTTCTATTTGAAAAAAAAACAAACGTTTTTTGAGCTTTTTCGTTTGTTTTATCTTTCAAATAGAAAGCAAAAACAATGTGAATACGACGAAAATATGAATACAACGATACAACTTCTTATTTCAAGTTGTGAAAAACCTAATATTATTCTTATAACTGTTTTAACAACAAATTGTAGTTAAGCGGATTAAAAATTAATAATTTAACGATTCTAACAAATAACTGTGAATTCAACTTTATAAAACAAACATTAATAAAAAATATTGCCCACAAATATTTTTGGATGGTACCTACTTTCGTAAGAAAAACTTTTTGAAAAGTATAAATATGAGTAATAATAGTTGCGTTCCTTTCGCATCAAAATAATACAGATTATTATTTTTTACATGCAAAGCAAAATCAAAATTAATAATCCTGTAACAATTTGGACTATTTTTGCTAGCGTCTTAATACCCTAAACCTGTAAAGTCAGGCGATATTAGCTATGTGCCAACGTTTATAATACTCTGAAATAAGCAAGTACGATAAATAAAAGTTCGGTAAAGAAAAGTATATATATTCTTGATCAGCGTCATCTGTCCGATTGCCTGTACGTCCGTCCGTCTGTCTGTGTTTTGTCCTTAAACACAGGATATGAATTTGTTGAGATAAAATCATGAAACTTGGTATTGTAGTGTTCGGGTTTTAAATGTTTGCTTTTATAATTTTTAAATTGCTTATTTAAATTATTTTTCGATATTTAAATCGCGGTGTTTTTTTTAGTGTGGTATAAGGCCCTACCTAATAGTTTGCCGGCGCTTAAAAACGCCACTGGCCTATTTATTTATATTATTAGCCTGAGCAATTAAATGCTCAAAAGGCTTTGTATTAAAAGATAGCAGTTGAATGCTTGATACTTAATATTTATTTTTGAGGATTGCACCTCCTTAAAAAGCAAAATAACAGTATTTTGATAATGGTCAAATTGAGTTAAAAATGCTTAATATATAATAACTTAAAATAAATAAATAGAGCCTCAATTTTTACATAAATAAAAGTGTTATACTTTTTGAGTATAATCATAACATAGTGATGTGCTTAAAATTAGTGTGATAGTGCAGGCGGTTATAGGGTATTCTACACCCCCATCCTCAAGATAAAAATTATTTGATTTTAAGATAATAATTTTTTTTAAATTTTTCATATATTATACAATTCAAAAGATAAATGTGAGTTTAAAACTTACTTATAACTAGTTAAACAATTCAATAATAGTATTATGTACTATATATGTGATACTTTTACTTTGATTATTAAATTCATTAAATCCATTTTTTTAATAAATTATTATGATATTCTTTTATTTTTCCATTTACATCTATAATTGAATTTACTCCATTTTTATCAACTATTCTATATGGACCATGATAAGGTGGTTGATTTTTCTTTTTATTCATCTTTTTTATTATTACATTATCACCGATCTTTAAATTTAACGGGTTAAAATTTTCATTATTTTTTTATTCGATTTTCTTTTGATATTTTTATTAATTCTTCAGTCTTTTTTAAAGAATATGAATTATCATTTGGAAGGTTCGCTAACCTGCCAAAAATGAGTTCAAATGGCGTGTAATTTGTATCAACATGAGGTGTAGTGTTGTAAGCAAATGTGAAGTATGGTATCCATTGATCCCATTCGTCACCTTTACAAAAATTTAATAAGTATTCATTTAATACTCTATGATTACGTTCTATCGAACCAAGTGTTTCATGATGGTATGGAGTACTGAAAATTTGTTTTATCTCTAATAAGTTGCATATCTCTGATAGTAATTCGTTGGTAAACTCTGTACCTCTATCTGACTTTAAAATTTTAAAATGACCATATATTAGAATTAAGTTTTCGATAATAGTTTTTGCGACTGTTTTCGCGTCTTTTGTCTCCATTGGACAAGCAATTATATACTTTGTTAATTCACATTGCATTGTGAGTATGTATCTGTAATTATTTGTTAAACGTAAAGGGCCTACTGTATCTATCGATACGACTTCGAAACTAGTTCCTGGCGTGTTTGTTATTGTAAGTTTTTCTTTTGTATGTTTTGTTTGTTTATTTATTTTGCATTTTTCGCAATTATTTATGAACTTCTTTATTACACATATTCTTCTTCTATTTTACACATATTTTTCCATATGTATCTTTGCTTTATTTTTAAAATTGTTTTTCTAATCCCCATATGACCTCCGTGGGTCGAATTATGATATTCCTCTATTATACTTTTCTGTTTTTCTATATCTTTTACTTTTTCCGGTTCTCTATAAATCAATATCTTTAAATTTTCTTTATCTCTTTTCAAACTATTATAAATCTTTTTGAATTTTTCTTTCTCTACCGTTTTAAATATTATATCATTCGCATTTAATGCTAATTCTTCTATTCCTAACTTATGCATTTTTGACGACAGTTTCTCCAGAGTCAGCTGTGTGAACAAAGGATTATCGCTGCATCTTGCAATGACTTCATTATCTTCTATATATATTTGGGTTCCCTTAAAACCTTTTTCTGTTATAAATTTAAGCTTTCTTATTTTGTTTACATCCGATATTGATGTGCATTCCCAAGCAATTAGTTGATCAGACGTTTTACTGGAAAGACATTTTTTGTTTTTAAAATCCGAGTTTTTTGTATGGTTATTTTTATCCATACTCCTTGTTATTGCTAGTATTTTCTTGTCTTCATGTTCCAATCCAGTTGGAATCATGGCTTTAAGTGAGTTGCTATTTAAAATTATGCGCGACAATGCGTCTGCGTTGGTATTCATTTTGCCTGTTTTATATATGATCTCAAAATCATAGTCGCATAGGTCTAACCTGATTCGTGTCAACTTCGACGACGGATTTTTATGCGAAAAAAGAGACACTAATGGTCTGTGGTCTGTTACGACTGAAAATCTGCGACCGTAAAGATATGGTCTAAAAAAATTAATTGCCCAATGTATAGCTAGTAATTCTTTTTCTATAATTGGTTTATTTAAATCATGTTTTCCCAGAGATTTGCTCGCATACGAAATTGGTAAATCTGATCCGATCTCACCTTGCGATAAAACTGCGCCAAGTGCAAAATTTGAGGCATCAGTTGTTAACACAAAAGGTTTATCAAAGTCAGGGTATTGAAGTACTGGGGGATTTAGTAGTTTAGTTTTTAATGTTTCAAATGCTTTTTGGCATTTTTCAGTCCATACAAATTGTTCATTTTTCTTTAAAAGAGAATTAAGGTCTTTGGCTATATCAGCGAATTTTGGGATGAAGCGCCTATAATAGTTGCAGAAAGCAACAAATCTTCTAACGTCATCTGCGTTTGTTGGGGTTGGGTAGTTTTCTATTACCTTATATTTTGCTGGGTCAGTTCTTATACCCGTAGTGGTAATAAGATGGCCAAGATATATAACTTCCGGTTTTAAAAAAGAGCATTTATCTGGATTCAACTTTAAATTAAATTTCCTCATTCTTTGAAATATTTTCGTTAGATTTTCATTGTGATGCTTTAAACTGCATCCAAATACAATTATATCGTCTACGTATAGAAAAGCCTCCGCATCTAAACCACTTAAAGCTATTGTTAGCATGCGCTGAAAGCTGTTTGACGATATTTTCAGTCCAAATGGCAAACGTTTGAATTGGAAATGTCCATTTCCTGTTGAAAATGAGGTCAGAGGTCGTGAGTCTTTGTGTAGGTCTATCTGGTGGAATGAGCTGGTCATGTCCAATGTCGAAAAGTATTTAGCTCTTCCAAGTCTGTCAAGTACGTCTTCTATTTTGGTAAGTGGGAATTTGTCACTTACGATTTTCTCGTTTAATTTTCTAAAATCGACTACGAGTCGCCATTTTTTCTTATCATTTGTTGATTTATTCGGTACTACGAGTAGTGGAGAATTATAAGGACTGACTGAATGTTCTATTATGTTATCCCTCAAAAGTTGGTCAACCTGTTCGTTTATTTCTGTCATTTGTGTTTGTGGCAGTCTATAGTTTTTTATGTAAACTGGGTTTGAATCTGTTGTTTGTATTTGTTGCGTATAAAAATTGTTGACGCTTAAATGTTCTCCAGGGAGATGAAAAATATCCTGGTAATCTTTAATGATTTATATTATTGAGTTTCTTGCTGCTGGTCCATTGCTTTCAATGTCCAAATCGCTTAAAAGTTTGTTGAGCCTGTCCTTGTTGACTGATTTGTTTCCTTTATATTGGAAAACATTGTACTTTTTTAAAAGTTCAGTTTTTACATTTAAATTTTTCAGTATTAAATCTTCCTCTGTTGTATTCAATACTTTTACATGTGCCACGCCTTTCGCGGGCATTATGCTATTTCCTAAAAATACTCCTTTTGCTATTTCTTCATTCAAAACTATGCTATCATCCATAACTTTAATGTTTATGGGTACTATTGACTCAGACCGAGCTGGTATTAAAATATTTGTATTATATTTATCTTTTAAATTTATTGGTATGATTAATTCTTTTTCATTTATATTAAAACTAACCGTATATGTTTCAAAATCTATTTTTGACATATATTTTTCTAAAATATCTCGCCCTATGATTCCATCTGTTGCGATTGGAAAATCATCTTCAACTATATAAAAATTGTACACAATGATTTCTGATTCTACCATTAATTTCAGATTAGTTGTGCCAATACATTCAATTTCTTCTCTTGTTATTCCTGTAAGTGTTAAAATATTTCTTGTATTAACTACATCTATATTATTTAATTTACAAATGGAGATATCAGCTCCAGTATCTACCAAGAATTTTAAATCTTTATTAGTATTTTTACATTTCAAAATTATGTAATTTGATAAATTTTTTGATATTTTGCACATTAGTTTTGGCCTCTGCGGGTACCATTCTCTGTTACCCGGCCATAACCGTTTCCCTGTGTTCTGAAATTTTGGTTTGAATTTCTATTTGTGTTATTATTGTTTCTGTAATAATTTCTTTGATTATTATTTTCATAATTATCGTTTTTAAAATTGTTGTTGTAATGGTTATTGTAACCATTATTTCCAAAATTTTGGCTGTAATTGCCATTATTAGTATTTCTATGTGAAAAATTATGGCTTTGATGGCCATAAGAGTTGCCCCTGTAATTGTTGTTTTTATTATTATGATTGTTGTTATTATTATTATTAAACTGGTTTCTGTTTTGGTACCTTCTATTTCCGATACCAAAATTATTTCCATTCCGAATATGAAAAATTGCGTTGCTGTCTGTCTCTAGACTTTTTTCGACAGTCATACACCTTTCTACGGCCTCATTAAATGTTTTTGGTGGGTTTGACAACAAAATATTTGTATATTCCCTATTTACGCCTTTCAAGAAAATATTCAGAGACATACTCTCATTTACTTTATAAATTGCATTTTTTTCCAATTCATTTGGATTATTCAAAGTTTTTATCTCAAAATTACTCAATTGTTCGGAAAGTTCCACTATTTTTTCTCGAAATTCTGATATATTCAGTCTATTTTGTTTAAGTGCACTGAATTCACTTAAAACTTGCTGTAAATTCTTTGGATTAGGGTAAGCTTTTTCCAACGAATTCTTCAGCTCTAAAAATGTTGCAGGCTTATTTGAGCGTCCAAGTATGCTTCGAACTTGGGCTGATAATTTAAAATTATAGACGTATTTTATATAAATAGGTCTATCTTCATCTTTAATAAGATCATGCAATAACTCTGATTGCGTTATATAATCCGCTAATTGATCAAAACTACCCTTAAAAACTTGTAGGTTTTTACCTACTATATTTATATCAAAATTAGACATTCTTGCCAAATTTTATTTTTTCTAAGTGTTGGAGAAATCTACATTTTCAAAATTTATTTCCAAAAAAAATTTTTTTTTTTTTTTTATAATCTTCTCTCATAATTTAGCTTATTTCTTAATTTTAGTATTTCTTCATTTGAATTGACGAATTTTTGCTTTAAAACTCAAGAATTTTCTTTATATTAAATTTTCTGAACTTTAATTTTTTAATTCTAAAAATTTTTTTAGTATATTTTTATGTGTTCACCACTGTATTTTCTATTATTATATATTTTTTATTAAATTTAAATTTTTCCAACAATAGAATGTAAATTTACCATAGAAATATTGTACTTTATCGTGTTATACATATTTTAGTACATATGAAACACCCTCTGATTCTAGTACTAATCTATTACAAATATATATGCGAAAGATGCATAAAGCAACAGGTGATTGACTGACGTTTCAGTCAATGAATGAAAACAAATGCCGGTATGCGTAAATTTTTCGCGAGTGCTTTTAATTATTTAATATAGCTTTAATTGTTTTAACAAAAGTGAATAAATAAAAAAATTATTAATAAAAATGGTTCTAATGAACTACATATAATAATGTTTTTCATTTTGATAAATATAAATATAAATATAATAGTTTTCTTTTTAATAATAATAAAAATATTATTAACTTCATGTGCCGTTTGTGTGTGTATGTGAATGTTTATTATTGCTGCTCCAGCAGCTTCTCGAGCTCCAGCTCATATTCAATTTCTTCCCAGAATCTGGATGGGATTAGAAAATCTTTCGGTTTTTCCGAGTTTATTTTGGCTTTTAAATTTGCCAATTTATCCTATAATTTTAAAATTCTGTCTTCTCTCCTGGACGTTTTTGTTGGTGTTACGCCTGGATTGTGCCGCTGGTACCGCCACGGTGTCAGTTTTCTCGGACCCGGGTATGTCGGTATGTGGTGACGTTTTCTGGTGCCGCCGCCTGGTTGGACGCAATCTGCTATCGCGTACAAAATTTGGTCCGTATTGGGCAGGATCGCCATGTAGTGTTCGGGTTTTAAATGTTTGCTTTTACAATTTTTAAATTGCTTATTTAAATTATTTTTCGATATTTAAATCGCGGTGTTTTTTTAAGTGTGTTATAAGGCCCTACCTAATAGTTTGCCGGCGCTTAAAAACGCCACTGGCCTATTTATTTATATTATTAGCCTGAGCAATTGAATGCTCAAAAGGCTTTGTATTAAAAGATAGCAGTTGAATGCTTGATACTTAATATTTATTTTTGAGGATTGCACCTCCTTAAAAAGCAAAATAACAGTATTTTGATAATGGTCAAATTGAGTTAAAAATGCTTAATATATAATAACTTAAAATAAATAAATAGAGCCTCAATTTTTACATAAATAAAAGTGTTATACTTTCTGAGTATAATCATAACATAGTGATGTGCTTAAAATTAGTGTGATAGTGCAGGCGGTTATAGGGTATTCTACATCCCCATCCTCAAGATAAAAATTATTTGATTTTAAGATAATAATTTTTTTAAATTTTTCATATATTATACAATTCAAAAGATAAATGTGAGTTTAAAACTTACTTATAACTAGTTATACAATTCAATAATAGTATTATGTACTATATATGTGATACTTTTACTTTGATTATTAAATTCATTAAATCCATTTTTTTAATAAATTATTATGATATTCTTTTATTTTTCCATTTACATCTATAATTGAATTTACTCCATTTTTATCAACTATTCTATATGGACCATGATAAGGTGGTTGATTTTTCTTTTATTCATCTTTTTTATTATTACATTATCACCGATCTTTAAATTTAACGGGTTAAAATTTTCATTATTTTTTTATTCGATTTTCTTTTGATATTTTTATTAATTCTTCAGTCTTTTTTAAAGAATATGAATTATCATTTGGAAGGTTCGCTAACCTGCCAAAAATGAGTTCAAATGGCGTGTAATTTGTATCAACATGAGGTGTAGTGTTGTAAGCAAATGTGAAGTATGGTATCCATTGATCCCATTCGTCACCTTTACAAAAATTTAATAAGTATTCATTTAATACTCTATGATTACGTTCTATCGAACCAAGTGTTTCATGATGGTATGGAGTACTGAAAATTTGTTTTATCTCTAATAAGTTGCATATCTCTGATAGTAATTCGTTGGTAAACTCTGTACCTCTATCTGACTTTAAAATTTTAAAATGACCATATATTAGAATTAAGTTTTCGATAATAGTTTTTGCGACTGTTTTCGCGTCTTTTGTCTCCATTGGACAAGCAATTATATACTTTGTTAATTCACATTGCATTGTGAGTATGTATCTGTAATTATTTGTTAAACGTAAAGGGCCTACTGTATCTATCGATACGACTTCGAAACTAGTTCCTGGCGTGTTTGTTATTGTAAGTTTTTCTTTTGTATGTTTTGTTTGTTTATTTATTTTGCATTTTTCGCAATTATTTATGAACTTCTTTATCATTTTACACATATTTTTCCATATGTATCTTTGCTTTATTTTTAAAATTGTTTTTCTAATCCCCATATGACCTCCGTGGGTCGAATTATGATATTCCTCTATTATACTTTTCTGTTTTTCTATATCTTTTACTTTTTCCGGTTCTCTATAAATCAATATCTTTAAATTTTCTTTATCTCTTTTCAAACTATTATAAATCTTTTTGAATTTTTCTTTCTCTACCGTTTTAAATATTATATCATTCGCATTTAATGCTAATTCTTCTATTCCTAACTTATGCATTTTTGACGACAGTTTCTCCAGAGTCAGCTGTGTGAACAAAGGATTATCGCTGCATCTTGCAATGACTTCATTATCTTCTATATATATTTGGGTTCCCTTAAAACCTTTTTCTGTTATAAATTTAAGCTTTCTTATTTTGTTTACATCCGATATTGATGTGCATTCCCAAGCAATTAGTTGATCAGACGTTTTGCTGGAAAGACATTTTTTGTTTTTAAAATCCGAGTTTTTTGTATGGTTATTTTTATCCATACTCCTTGTTATTGCTAGTATTTTCTTGTCTTCATGTTCCAATCCAGTTGGAATCATGGCTTTAAGTATATGATCTCAAAATCATAGTCGCATAGGTCTAACCTGATTCGTGTCAACTTCGACGACGGATTTTTATGCGAAAAAAGAGACACTAATGGTCTGTGGTCTGTAACGACTGAAAATCTGCGACCGTAAAGATATGGTCTAAAAAAATTAATTGCCCAATGTATAGCTAGTAATTCTTTTTCTATAATTGGTTTATTTAAATCATGTTTTCCCAGAGATTTGCTCGCATACGAAATTGGTAAATCTGATCCGATCTCACCTTGCGATAAAACTGCGCCAAGTGCAAAATTTGAGGCATCAGTTGTTAACACAAAAGGTTTATCAAAGTCAGGGTATTGAAGTACTGGGGGATTTAGTAGTTTAGTTTTTAATGTTTCAAATGCTTTTTGGCATTTTTCAGTCCATACAAATTGTTCATTTTTCTTTAAAAGAGAATTAAGGTCTTTGGCTATATCAGCGAATTTTGGGATGAAGCGCCTATAATAGTTGCAGAAAGCAACAAATCTTCTAACGTCATCTGCGTTTGTTGGGGTTGGGTAGTTTTCTATTACCTTATATTTTGCTGGGTCAGTTCTTATACCCGTAGTGGTAATAAGATGGCCAAGATATATAACTTCCGGTTTTAAAAAAGAGCATTTATCTGGATTCAACTTTAAATTAAATTTCCTCATTTGAAATATTTTCGTTAGATTTTCATTGTGATGCTTTAAACTGCATCCAAATACAATTATATCGTCTACGTATAGAAAAGCCTCCGCATCTAAACCACTTAAAGCTATTGTTAGCATGCGCTGAAAGCTGTTTGACGATATTTTCAGTCCAAATGGCAAACGTTTGAATTGGAAATGTCCATTTCCTGTTGAAAATGAGGTCAGAGGTCGTGAGTCTTTGTGTAGGTCTATCTGGTGGAATGAGCTGGTCATGTCCAATGTCGAAAAGTATTAAGCTCTTCCAAGTCTGTCAAGTACGTCTTCTATTTTGGTAAGTGGGAATTTGTCACTTACGAAACTGCAGACAGAGTTTAGCTCCACTACTAAATTGCGCGTCGTGTTCAATGCGGCAAGAAAAACTAAATCTGGTGTCTCGCTCAACGATTGCCTTCACGTAGGTTCTAAACTACAGACAGATTTAACATCACTTTTAATTAAATGGCGAACGCATCGCATCGGTTTTATGGCTGATATAGAAAAGTGTTATCGTCAAATTTTGGTTGATTCCGCCGATGCTGATATGCAGCGCATATTTTGGCATAACAAAGATGGTGTCGCAAATAAATATCGCCTTCTAACTGTTACATATGGCTTAAATTGCTCGCCATACTTAACTATAAAGGTTCTTCACACGCTAGCTAAAGAGGAAGAAACAACATATTCGCAAGCATCACGCATACTCCGTGAATGTTTCTACATGGATGACTGTCTCCATGGAGCAGATACTGAGGAAGCTGCACTCGAGATTCAAGGTCAACTTCAAACCCTGCTTGGATCTGGCGGTTTTCTGCTTCGAAAGTGGAGTTCAAATTCGTCACAATTCTTGCGCAGCCTTAATATAAACGAAGATGAAATTGATATATGCTGCGATCTTAATTTAGACAAAGAAGCAAGGGCTCTCGGCATCTACTGGTATCGCAACACCGATACTATCGGCTACAAAATCAACATCACGCCAATTGCTGGTGACATAACAAAACGCCAACAGCTTTCTGATCTTTGCCGAATATATGATCCTACTTGCTTACTTGCTCCGGTCACTATTACTGGCAAAATTATGGCTCAACAACTTTGGTTATGCGGGTGTAAATGGGACGATCCCATACCAGCATCACAGCAGAAAAATTGGATAAAATTTCGAGATGAGCTGCCTCTTATCGAAAACATCAAGGTGCCTAGATGGGTATCAACTTCGCCTTCCACTACAAGCCATTAGCTACATGTATTTTCTGATGCATCTAGCGCTGCGTATGCCGCTGTCGCATATTTGCATGTCGAAACACCAAACGAGTCCATCAAAGTGTCCGTTCTTATGGCAAAAACTAAAGTGGCACCGTTAAAAAAGATATCTGTGCCATGCTTGGAGCTTAACGGTGCATTGCTTGCTGCAAAGGTTGCCACTAAGACACTACAAGCTCTACAATTACCCTCGATTCAAGTTTTTTGCTGGTCCGATGCCAGACAGTGCTCTGTTGGATTCGTTCATATCCGGGGCAACACAAGCAGTACATCGCCAATAGAGTCACTCAAATACAAGAGTTGACGTCGATTGACTCATGGCGATATGTGCCTTCAAAAACGAACCCAGCCGATGTTGCATCACGTGGTGTATTTCCTTCAGAACTAGCCGACCTTGATATATGGTGGTCAGGACCATCATGGCTGCACCATGACGACACTCCATAGACAAAACAACCTGCTGCACTGGACAGCGAAATTGGCACTGAAAGCATAGCCGCTCTACATGCAGTTCCATGTCGACAAAACCTGGAGAATAAGCTTGCGACTAGCCTCCTTCACAAATATTCAAGTCTGAATAAACTTCTTGCGGTCACTAGTTGGTGCAGACGATTCATTGCTGTGATAGTCAGCCAGCCACACGAGACGACGCCATGGTGCACTGCCACCGAACGCAACGCTCTTCTATATTTCAGAGTAAGCCCATCAGCAGAAAAAGTTGGTTGCTGAAGCTCAACCCTATGATCGATGAAGACGGCTTTGTGCGCATGAACGGACGCTTTAAAGATGGCATCATGCCAACTTCAGAACGCTTTCCGATAATTTTACCAAAAGTTAGTCCACTGACTACGTTGATCGTTGCTAATGCGCATGAGAAGACGATGCATGGGGCTACACAAGCAACACTCAATTATGTTCTAAGGCGTTATTGGCTCATTGACGCGCGGCGATGTCATCAAATCACATATTAATCACTGCGTGAAATGCATTTGACAAAATTCTATTGCTGCAAGTCAAATATTGGGACCCCTTCCTGTACATCGCTGCAACCCAGGGAAACCTTTTCAACATTGTGGTGTAGATTACGCCGGGCCTTACAAGATTCGCACAACAAAAGGCAGAGGACATTAAAACTACAAGGGATATGTTGCGCTTTTTATGTGTTTCATTACACGCGCTGTACATATAGAGCTCGTAAGCAACATGACCACCGAATGCTTTTTAGCCGCCCTGCGTCGGTTTTTTGCAGTACGTGGATACAGCAAAGATATCTATAGCGACTGCGCAACAACTTTTGTTGGCGCAAACGCCATACTCAAAGATGATTTTAAAGCTTTTAAGAATCAATTCGATGCCGCCGCACCACCAGGATCACCCAATTTCGGAGGCATCTGGGAAGCGGGTGTCAAAAGCATGAAACATCACTTAAAGAGGACCATTGGTGATGCGTTGCTAACCTTTGAAGAATTCTTCACCGTATTGAAGCAAGTAGAAGCAGTGCTTAATTCTAGACTTCTATCAGCGCTCTCTGATGATCCAACCGATTGTTCCGCTCTGATCCCCGGTCACTTTTTGGTGGGCGGTCCATTGACAGTGATACCCGAAGCCAACTAGCTTGACACTAATTGTGTACGCCTCACCAGGTGGAAACAGCTTCAACAAAAGCAGAACGATTTTTGGAAGCGTTGGAGCTGCGAATAACTGTCCGAATTACAAGTGCGGCACAAATGGCCTCAAACTAAAACCAATCTAAAACCCGATGACCTGGTACTTATACGAGACGAACGTGCACCCCCTTCACAATGGTTGATGGGCCGTGTTCTCGAAGTTCATGCTGGTGAAGACGACTTGGTGAGAGTTGCTACGATTCGCACTCAATCCTCTGTTATCAAACGTGCAATCTCAAAATTGGTTGTACTACCTAAAGACGATGAGGCTATTGACCAATACGGTGGGCGGTTTAGCCAACCAACACATATTTCGCCGCAGGATCTGAACCTGGACGAGGTGGGCGGAAATGTTAAGGATCTTCAAGCTCTACCAACAGCGCACTAACTGTGTCCAACCCTTTATCGTAACATATTTAGTACTATTAAATGTCATTACATTGTTTCATATTCTCTCTCTATTCTTGCACTATTCTCTTACACATTGAAGTGTCAAAGTTAGTTATTATTGAGTTGAATAAAGAACGTGTGTTAAAATCGAACGTGGGCACAAATGTTTTCAATTAACAAAGCTTATTTAAGTTTAATATTTTGCAATTTATAACTCTTTAACAGTCATCAAGATTGATTGCGGAAGTTAAGACCAAGTAGATATTAAGATGAAAACTGTGTTATAAATAAGAGTAGAATTAATAAAGACAAAAAGAACGTTAATTAACCAATAACGAAGTGCAGTTTAATTTTAAACTTTCAGGTTCCACCGATAAACGAAAGGATTATTTGGTGAGTATAAATATAACGATGTAACAGTTAATATTTAACGTTACACAACAGAGTTGTGTGGGTGCAACTGAGAACACCACCCAACAACAACAAAACAAATTTTTGAAAAAATAGAGCATGAATTTCATTGTAAACTCATAAATCTCGAAATTAAGGAGGCCAACATAAACATTAAAAACATAACACATTATATTTTCCATGCAGAACTGAAGATGAAATCAACACTAACTGAAAACGACTACAGCGAATTCACATCAAGACAAACACACACATATAAGCAAATTTTTGAAGAACTTAAAAACAAAAATTTCAACAAAATTGGTTTCACACTAAACGAAGATTGGTTCGTCAACAACACGAATATTGACTTTCCAGTAGACAGCAGGTGGATCCTCTCACTTGGGCGAAAATTTGCTTTGCCAATAACAAAAACAAATTTCTCACCTATACATGTTATTGCCGATCTGGAGCAATACATACAAACCATAGAGGACGAAAAGGAAAAAAGCGTTGCCAGATCAACAGCAGCAAATAGAATAGTTTTTTTTTAAGAATAGGATTAGGAACACTGCAAAGGAGAAATTTATACTTAAAACATACGAACAAACGAACAAATTTACAAAATTTTTAAATACGGCTGACAAAGGTAACAAAACAAAAGTTATGTATAAAAGTGAATACTTGGACAAAATGAAAAAACTATTAGACGACAGAAATACATATAAAACAATAAGAATTGATCCAACTAACAAACTACAAAAAAAGAACAACACGATTGTTAATTATTTACACAAACAACAATATATTGACACGCATCAAAAATTTTGTCTGATCAGTCCGTCCGCAATTGCACCACGTCTCTATGGACTACCAAAAATCCACAAGCCAGATGTCCCACTTAGACCTATATCGTCCTCAGTTGGCGTACCTTGTTACAAAATTGCAAAACACTTAGGAACAATTCTTAAACACTTGATATCTCACGAACACAATATAAAAAACGTAGCACAACCAAAGACAAACTCAAAAAATTTTCACTGACACAGGAAGATATAATAGTGTCTTTTAATATGGTGTCACTGTTCACCAACATCCCTCTAAATTTGGAAATAAAAACAATAATGCGCAATGGGACAAATTTAAAAACTTGACAAAAATTCCAAGACAACAATTTCTCAACATCTTAGAATTTTGTCTTAAAGAAAATAACTATTTCATCTTTGACAACATAGCTTACCAGCAAATTTGTGGTATGCCTATGGGTAATCCTCTCTCACCGACCATCGCAGACATTATTTTGGACACTTTACTTGACGACACTATACAAAAACTAAAAAATAGTGGCACGAATATTGCATTCATATGCAAATATGTAGACGATATTTTAGCTATAATAAGGAAAAAAGACTTGGACATTATTCTACAAACACTTAACAATTACCATAAAAACATACAATTCACGATTGAAATTGAACAAAATAAAAGCATTTCATATCTTGACGTCAAATTGCACAGGAAAAACAATCGAATAATTTTTGACTGGTTTTCAAAAGCAACCTCTTCAGGTAGATTAATGAATTATCACTCCACGCAACCAATACAACAAAAAATTAACACAGCAACAAATTTAATTAATAAAGTTTTTACATTGACAGATACACAATTTCTAGAACAAAACACAAAACAGGTTAAAACAATACTTAATAACAACGACTACCCTAAACATCTGACTAACTCACTTATTACTTCAAGAATTTTGAAAAATAAACGTTACTAATAAAAGTTACTTGAACATGACAAACAGTCTGGCAACCCTGAACAAGAAAACAAAACAAAAAACCACGGCATTACATATATACCAAGACTCACGAGCAAAAGACACATACAGAACATAACGAGAGCAAACAACACAACATTTGCGTACAGGTCAAACAAAACTTTAGACCAAATTTTTACAAAAACAAAAACATTTACTTGTTTACTAGCTGACCCAACAGACGTTACGTTGTCCTGTCCAAACTTCAATATGTATATATCATTGTGTTTGTTTGCGGAGTAGGTGGTTTTCGGGTAGTCCATACTCGGGCTAGACCATATTTGGAGTTTCTTTACTTGTTTTTTATTTACAAATATTGTGTTATAACATCATTAGTGTCATTAAAGCATTAATAGTTTTGTAGAGGAGCAAGTTTATAAAGTTTATTTTCATTCTAAAAACGGACATTTTTAAATTAGCTTCTAAAACGTACGTATGATTTTAAAACGATCGGTTGATAGTTTAAAATAAAAATTTAAAAAATAGCTTCTAATTATTCTTCAATTCTGAAATTTTCATTTTAAAATATTTAACGAACGTTTAATATTCATTCGCTCATTTTAAAATGTCCGTTTTGTAAATGAAAATAAATGTTAGAGGAACAAAATTTTCTCTGTGTAGAATTCGGGTTTTATGTCTGTCCAATGAAACTTAAAGTAGTTACAAAGAAACCAAACGTTCATAATTTTGTAAATTTTGATAAATTTAAGAAGTGTTAAAATGTTATATGATGTTGAAATGGATACAGTCTTGATGGTTGAAAGAGCACTTTCGCATTGGTGAACGTATCGTATCTGAGCAATGAATAACTTACCATAAAAAGCCCCGATTTAAATTAAAAAAGGAAAGTTAAAAAGAATTTCCTCATTAATAGTACGTTCACACTGATTTCTAAATGCGAATTTAGAAGTTCGAAAATTCAACCAAATGTCAAGTGTTCACATTAGGGAGAAGCGTAAAATGCGAATTTAAATTGACAAGTATGCGAACATGAATTGACAAGTATTCGAACATGCCGAACATTTATAAGGCTGTGTGCCAATCGGAAACTTTTCACTCGTGGTAGGAAGGAAAATTCTGAGTTGAACAAAATTTCTGTCTATTGAAATTGAATTGTCATTTTTACTGTGCATGAAAAGTTAACTGCTGCGTTTTCTAATACTTTTTTTATTCAAAATTATATATGTTTCATAAATACTGTTGCTTTGCGTAAAATAAGATTATTAAAGCAATAGTTGTGTAAACATGTATAAAAATTAAACAAAAAACCATTTGGTCTTTTGACAAAAATAGGTCGTCGTCAATATAATATCTATATTGTGTTAATTTGTTGAAAATGCATAACCAATGAATGCTGCTCAGTACATATGTAGTTCAAATTATTATTTTGTGATGAAATTTATTGAAATGTAAAAGACTGTTGGATGTACTGTTTGGTGTTTGACAGGTGCAGTGTAGTCGGGTTCTGTTATTAGTGATGGAAACTTTTTTAGTAATTGTGTATTTGTTGTCGACTGAAAATAAATTTGTTAATGTGGTTTCAGTAAATGCTGAGATAGTGTTGACTGCTAGGTTTGTTAATGGGTCGATGAGTTGTTTACGTTTTAGATCTATTAGAAGACAGTATTTTCTTAAAAAATCTGCACCTAAAATTGGTATGGAAATGGCAGGAATGATGAAAGGTTATTCACGTCGAAATTTTAAGTCAAACGTAAGTATTTTTTTCCGAAAGTTGAAATGGAAGAACCATTGGCCGCTGTTAGAGTGAGATCAGGTTTCTGTTTTGAAATTTTGAATTTGGAGGAAGGAAGTACTGATACTTCGGCTCCGCTGTCTACTAAAAAATTCAATTTATTTGTTGGGTCATAAATAAAGACTCTACGTGTTAGTGTGACATGTCCATTGTCAGTCGTCGCGACAATGGAGTCATTTAGTTTATTGTGTAATATTGTGTTAAGAGGTTTTGTGTTGTGTTCGTTTTGTGCATATGCTCACGGTTGTTCGTATCTACGTGCTTCCTTAGCGAATTTGTAGTGGTATCGGCATAACCAGTTTAGCCTACGTGTGCGTGATGTCGGTCTTGAGTTTGACCTTTTTCTCGCTGGTGACCGTGTTCGGAAATTATTTTGTGATTTAAGGCATTCAACTTCTAGTGACAGTTTGTTAAAAGCGCTTAATATGTTCGTCGTAGATACTGCTAGCTTTATTGGAACTGTGGCTTGTTTGTAAAATTCAAATTTCAATGTCACTTATGACTTCCCATAGCTTATCGGCCATTTTGAGAAGTTCCTCTAGCTCTGTTTGGCCTGACCCAATCAGTATTTTCTCCAAGTTTTCGTATAGATTGCTTGAAGACGGTTTCTGAATAACATCGAGTACCGTCATGATAATTTCTTGCGGAAGAGCCGTAATCAGGTATTCATATTTTGTTTTATCCATTGTAATAGATCCAGATTGAAATTGGATTTCGGCGTGTATAAAACATGCCTCTGGACAGTTTTTCCAAAACTGGGGAAGTTTTACCGATGTTGCATGAATTTCCGTACGTTTGGACCTTTCGAATGACTCTAAATTTATCGGACTCTAAATCTATTGGTCTATTTATGTGGCCATTTCCGTGTTGAGAGGGTTGAGGTGAGAAAGGGTGAATGTGGAGAGGAGGTGTATGTCTAATACTCATTATTGTTTAAGGTAACTCATTATTGTTTGAGGTGTTAAGGTAATTATATAATAAAAATATAATTTATGTTCCTATAACTGTACCTCGGTATAGTGTAGTGCCTACGGAGTAGGAAAATTTTATTTACACTGAAAAAATTACACCAAAAAAAAAATTAAACACTTTTTGATTAAGGTCCTCCATTAGGTTTTTTATCGACCTTTCGTTGACCTTAATGTATGCCCGACGCCATTTACGTCGAAATATTTCGATGTTTTTCGCAGTTTGTTTGGTCTAAAGATTTCTTATCATTAAAGCCCAATATCTTTCGATTGGACGAAGTCCGGGGCAATTCGCAAAATTGGCTTCTCTTCACCACAGGGTCATTATGGGCTTGGTACCAATCCATCGTTCTCTGAGCGTAGTGACATGTTGCTAGGTCAGGCCAAAATAGTACTGAACCTTGGTGCTGACGTATAAAAGGCAGCAAACGCCGCTCCAGACACTCTCTGATATAAATTTCGGTGTTAATTCCTTACTTCGAAGTCCACATTTGCAAATTGCCTGCCACACTATGTATTTCTTTGGAAATTTGGTATGTTTTTCGGTGGTAAATTTAGAGGATGCTCCACCCCTTCTAACCGCAGTATAGTATCCGTGTCCAGGCAACTGTTTGAAATCCGCTTTGCAGTACGTTTCATCGTCCATGATCACGCAATCGAATTTGGGCAGGACTTTCGGCGTCCTTTTCTTCTGACCTATCAGGTACTTTTGTACTTTATAGCTCCTTAGGTTGTAAAATTTTTTAATCCGTTGAACACTTGACTTCGATGTTCCCGCTTTTGCTGCCATATCACGAACCGAAGTGCCAGTGCCTGGATTCTAAGTAAACAGCCGCTTAACGTTCTAGGCCACCGCTTGGTTCGCTGGACCACTTTTTCTCCCTGAGCCTGGCGATTTTGATAAAGGGGTAAGCTGTTTGTATCGTTTTATGGTCCTTTCGACAGTTTTTACGCACACGCCAACTTCCTTAGCGATCTTTTTGTACGTGGTGTTTGGATTTTCCAGAGATTTGCAAATAATTGCTTTCTTCTTTTCTTCTTGTTCAGACGACATCTTTTCAGTAGCTCTTTTATTTTACTAATGAGTATTTGTTTTTAATCTGCAATATTTATACTTTATTTAGGTACCAAATATGTTGCTAAAGAGGTAACACTTTTTTATAAATAACCTAAAAACAAAAGGACAGTTATTTCTGGGACAGTCTTAAAGGATAAAGTGTTGTGTATATTACCGTGTGTTTCTGTTGTTGTTGTTGCTCTTGATTTTGTTGATTATTGTTGATAGTCATTCTTAAGTTGTTCTTGTTACCAAAGTCACCTTACCGGCAGGTGTAGGGTTTTGTTCGTTGTTGGTCGATGTTGTTGTTGATTTAGTAATTGTTGTTGTAGCTTCTGGAGTTATTGTTGTTGAAATTACAGATGCAGGCTCTGTCATTTTTTGTATTTCATTCATTGAGCGAATATGTTGGCATATAAGACCAAGTCTTTTGAATACCGCAAATAAGTTGGATTTCAACTATGTTAACTTATGTTGAACTAAATTTAAAAACTAGAAACTAAATTAATTGGAAATGAGAAGATAATATTCAACAAATTTATGACACATTAAAAGTGCAAACGAAATAATTATTTAATGTGAAAAGACTATTGAGAAAAAGCTATTGATAAAATATGTATTAGATGATAAATGTAAATATTCAAAGTTATGCAGTAGGGCCATAAGCGCAACCAAAGGGGGTTTCGGGGTTTAAACCCCCCCCCAAAATTTTTGTAGTACCAAGCAAAATAGTATTCAATCAAAGTGAGTCACATGAAAAACAATCACACGTTTTATGTAATGAGTGAAAACCCCAAATGTATATTTCAAATCAATTCTGGTTGATGCATAATCTACTAAGTTAGTCATATTTTCTTCAGACTGCACATTAAGCCGGATCGATTTTGTGTGGAGAAAAACAAGTGAGCCGGACACCGACTCAAAAGTAGTACAAGAAGTACTCTTAAAAACTAGAAAATATTTTTTTTAAACACCTATAAAAAATTTATTTTTCTTGATATTCAAATGCATTTAAAAGTATTGGAAAAGTACTGAGCTCTTCTTTCTTTTGGTGTATCGTATGGTGTTGTTTAATCAAAACTGAGTACTATAAAGATGCGTTTTTTATAAGTGTTAAAATTATATAAATATTCGAAAATCATGAATTTTGTACTGGAGCGCTATCTGAAGCACATTTAACTAAAAACTGGTTAAAAGAAATCGATTTGCGTACCTAAAAACTCATATGTATCCATTTCCAAAAGTTTTTTAGTGTACCATGAAAATATTTAGTTTTTTGCTTATCTTTGGTATGCATTCTGAAGGAAAAAGTTTATGAAAAAAAATTCGTTTTCTGCAGAAAAGACGTTCAGAAGAACCAAAACCGCTCCATGGGGATTTCTCCGATCCACACAAAATTATACAGAAATTGTTTTTAAGAGTCCCTCTAACTTTTAAGTCAGTGTCTAGTCAAAGTTCAATTTACTACAATTACAATTTTTATTACTACACATGTTTACATTACATTTACAATTACATTTTTACAATTTACTTTAATTTTTGTTATATTCTGATTCTGACCACTTGAAGGGTTGTTGGCAATACTTCGATTTGAGTTATTTTTTCAACTTCTGGCATGGAGAAAACTTGAAATATTTGGAAACAAATTAATTCGAAAGTAAGACATAGTAAAAAAGCCTAAATTTGAGGAAAATCGGTTGAGTCACTCGCCACTGAAAAAATCAAAGAAATTTCCCGTTAAATTTTTATTTTTCGTCCTTTTTAAAAGTCATTTTTTAAACATCGATAACACAAACTCTACAGAATTAAGTTTATAGTGAAGTCATGTGATTCATTATAAAAATAATTCCGATTGACTTCCGAAAAAAATTTACAATTTCTAATTTTCCATCGTTGTTTCCAAAATCCGTTTCATAAAATTTCTCTAAATTTTTAAATATTATCTGATATTAAGGAATTATGGCTTATTAGGTAAAAATATGTTGGTTTAATTTTTCTTATGTTCGCCTGTTCGCCTTATTCATAATCTTCCATTGAATTTTCAAAATCAGTTTCATGAAAATCCTTCATGAAAATCTGACGAAAATTGATTTCGTCAGCATTTGCGCATTGGACAAGTAATACCAAACGATTTTTTCAAATTCAGACTCTTTGTTTTTCATTCCAAGGTGTCAGAAATTTAGCGGTTTTTACTTTCGGAATTGAGCATAATTAGTGCTCACTAAAGGACGAATTTTAAAGCTAGTGCCAGCCAATTGGGTATTTTTACAACATAGTGATGTATGGATGAAAAATTTTCACTGCACTCAGTAAAAAGTTTCTCGGAATAAGTAAAAAGACATAATATTTAGAGAAATATGTTATAGAGTTTGCTCCAGAGAATGCTTTTCTCTAAATGTGGTACTAAATAATCCCTAAAAATGATAAAAAGCTTCCATGAAAAAGGGAAATATATTTTTAGAGAATAAGACTTTTTTATTTTTGAAAAAAGATTTCATTTTATTAAAGAAAATACTTCGCACAATGAATTTTTTATCAAAATTTAGTATAAAGTTTTCATTTTCTTTAAATTTTTGTCTATAAATGAGAATTTTTTGTGCGAGAAAAATACTTATCATTATTAGAGACATTGAAATATTTCCATTAGAAATAATAAGTGAAGAAATATTTATTTGAAAATGTGAAAATTTATTCTAATTGAATTATCGAAAATAGAGAAATTTTTTCATCGGAGAAAGGTAGGTATTTTTTCTGAATGTGTGGGGAGAAAAATATTGAATTTTTGCTGACCTTATTGGGACCCGAGTAAAAATGAAAATATTTTAGCTTAAGCCTTATAACCTCCGTACAACTGCCAAACAAGAAAAAAATCCATTAAACGTCCTACAACTGGTTCTTGCAAAATATTTTGGCCGAACTTATCCTAAACAACGTTGAAGCCAGTTTATTTTAAAACGACCGCTACCACTGCTGTTCACCTTCTGTACGGATAGAATGTCCTGACCGTTTTAATTTAAAAAAAAAAAAAAATGGTGCTGGTCATGACTGAAGTTTGAACAAGGAACCATTAGTGCAAAAATTGAACGCACTAACTGCTACAACTCAGTCGCTGTAATTACGTAAAATTGTTTTTATATATAAGTTCTACATTTGATAAAACCCCCCCAAAAAAAATTCCTGGTTGCGCCCCTGAGAAGGGCGTATCGAATTACATTTTTTTTTCGAATTTCACATTCTTAGAGGTCTCAAAAGTTGCATGTGGTTGTCAAGATCTGCCAAAAAAAATGTTATTAAAATAAAAGGACATCTTCCTGCCCCGCAAGGACAAAGTTGTTTTTTGAGAAAAACAGTAAAAAATAACGATCTTAAAATGCTTTGATTTATGTAAAAAAAACTACATTCGTCTAAAGGAAAAAATTTAAATGCAGTTTAACTAGTAATACCTTACCGAACACGATGATACTCACGATTTTTACCCACAGTATCCTGTTTCAGGGATATTTGAAGCGAAAGTTATACTCGAGATGGCACATTACTTTTGATTGTAACCATTGAGTATAAATTTTGATGGCATTGATTATAGTGTTGGCGTATTTCTTAAATATGATGAATTAATAATTTGCATAGTTTTTGCATATCAGTTCTCTTGTTTTAGAGAAATGTATACTAGAACACAATTTTTTAACTTTTTCAAAAAAATTAATATTAGATTTTATATCACGGGCATAAGAAGTGGTGTTGAAGATAATTTTCTCACTTTGGATTTTTCAAATATTTCTGTACATGACCCTACCTTAAAATACGTATTTACTATGTCAGGCTTAGACCACGATTTTTTTTTAAATTTTAATACTTAAAAAAAATTTATTTCGTACCATCAAATTTCTCAATTTGAGTTATATCTTCTTTATGGTTATAATATCGTTAAAATACATTTTATGCCATTCAGTCGGTCTCAAAAGACTAAACAATTGTTTTTAAAATGTGTTTTAATGAAATTATAACCATAAAGGGCACATAACTCAAATTGAGAAATTTGTTGCTAGGAAATAACTTTTTTTAAAATATCGAACAAGAAAAAAAAATCGTGGTCTTAAGCTGATATATTAAATTAATATTTTTAGGCAGTATCATGTTCAGAAATTTTCAAAAAACTCAAATTAAGAAGATTATCTTCGACACCACTTCTGAATCACTTGAGATAAAATCTTATATTAATTTTTTTGAAAAAGTTAAACAATTGCGTTCTAGCATACATTTCTCTAAAACAAGAGAATACAAATGCAAAAACTATGCGAATTATTAAATCATGTTATTTATGGAATACATCAACACTATAAACAGTACCACCAAAATTTATAACAAATGCTTACAATCAAAAGTCTTGTGCTATCCCAAGTACAACTTTCGCTTCGAATATCCTTCATACAGGATACTGTTGGAAAAAGTCATGAGTAGCACCTTGTGTGGCAAGAAATTGTTAGTTAAACTGCATTATTACTTTTGCTTTAAGAGATGTGTGGGTTTTCTTAAAAAAATCAAAGCATTTTAAGATCGTTATTTTTTATTGTTTTTCCCAAAAAACAACTTAGTCCTTGCGGGGCAGGAAGATGTCCTTTATTTGTTATAACATTTTTTTTGAGTGATCTTGACAAGCCTATGCAGCTTTTGAGACCTCTAAAAAGACGATCTACATTTTTCGATACGGCCTATTATGCAGTACAGAAGAAAAAAATAGGAGAAGAAAGAAAGCAAGAATATAGAAAGTAAGAAGATAGATTCGAGTTATGAGAAGTATTCAAAAATTAATTGTTAAGGCTCTGTGGTTGGAGATAACTTTAATGTTATTCGGTAACGAATTCCACAGTCTAATTGAACTGACGAAAAATAGCCTGCTAGAATTTTGTAGTAATGACTTGGTTTCAAGAGATTCATACTTCGAATTGACCTACAAAACTGAAGTTTTTCAAGGTAATGAGGGCAGCGCGAGTAAATAATCTCATGCAAGAATAAGCAATTTTTGACTTCAAGACATCGAAATAAGCAGCGACCAAGCAAGTTTCTGAGAAAAAATTACACATGGTCAAACTTCTTCAGTCCGTAAACATAGCGGGTAGCATTATTCAGAGCAACTAGCAGCTTGTGAGATGACCGTGAGTCAAGATTGCTATAAACGATTTCCGAGTAAGTGATGATAGGCATTATCAGCTGTAAAAATAATTTTCACCTCGTTTCAACGGGAACAAATGCTGCAGTCATTCTCAGGTTTCTTAATACAAAATAGACCTTGTTCACGCAAGAATTTATGTGATCTTCACAAGACAGAGAAGTATTTATTTGGAAGCCAAGATTGATAACCTTACTTACAACCTTTAATTCATCATTGCTTAGAAAGATTGCGGAAAGATCGAGGTTTGATAAGGGGGTATAAGAGATCGGTAAGACGTACGATTTAAGGGGATTTAGCTTAAGTTGGTTAGTTTTAGCCCATTCTGCTACATTACACAAATCTTCATTAATTCTTGCACATAGGTCTTCGAGTAACCCGACAGGTCTGGACAAATACAGCTGAAGGTCGTCAGCATATGCATGCATTTTGACGTTATTGCACTTTTTAAATACGTCATTGATGAACATAGAGAATAGAAGTGGGTCAAGAACCGAGCTTTGAGGAACTCCATTAGAAGTATGCCTATATGACGAAAAACTATTGCCCACTTACACTCTCTGTGTTCTACCGCATAAATAACTATTTAACAGTCGAGCAGATTTTTCAGAAAATCCAAAGTTATGCATGAGCTTAGTACATAGTATGCTGTGGATCACCGTATCAAAAGCTTTGGAGAAGTCTAGTAGGCAGAGCAGAGTCACATGTCTCTTATCGAACGGTATTTCAACATCGTTCATTATTTTAATCATAGCTGTAGAACAGGACGAAAACCAGACTGATGATCTGACATAAGACCGAATGTGCATGTGATTTGAGATCTGGTCCGCCATTATAGACTCTCACACCTTTGATATTGATAGCAACAAACTAATGGGTCTAAAGTCAACCGGCTTAAGTGCATTGTGTTTTTTTGGAATTGGAATACTAGTTGCTAAATTCCATAGTGCAAGGTAGCACGAGGTTGTGAAGCTGTGGTTAATTATGTGCACAAGAGGGCTGAGCACATAGGGTAATATGAGTTTAAGAAACTTAATTGATATTTCATCTTCACCAGAAGCATTGTATTTTATTTAAGCTATAGCGCGGGACTTTAATAAGAAAATCCTCGAAACGGTTTTTTAAAAAAAAGACAGAATTTTTTGCTTGTTTGATAGTTCTGTTATGTTGTGCTAAAAAAGAGCATAGCTCTTAGTGTACTTACATCACTTAATAATAATAATAATAATTCCTGAAAATTCCTGAAAATTCAATTAAAGCGAACACGAAACTTAAATTTAGTTTACATAATTTGCTTACTTAACTATATTTATTTTATATGAAGCAATCAAACAGCTCAGCAGTTGTATTTTATTTCTTTATTTATTTGGCTCAAAGAACAATAATTTAATTTGGATTCAATGCATTGGCTTGTGCCAAACATTGGTTTCGAGTTATATTTAATAATTGCTTGTTTTAATAATTCTTCTTTTTTATCCGCTGAGGTGTCTGGTGCTTTTACATACGTTACTACTCCCCCCTTTCAATTAGAATTCTCCTGAATTCTAATATCAAGTTTTATTTTTATGTTATTACGTTTAACAAAGAAAATACAACCCAAAATTATTAATAAAATATCAAGAATACAGTTGAACCCATATGAAAGTTTACTGTGGTATATTAGTTTGAAAATATTTTTATTGTTTGCTTTGTTATCTTCTACTATTTTGTCAAATGTTATCTTTTTTGTACAATTCTTAAAATATCTGTGAATATTCTCAAAACTTGAAATATTATCTACTTTAACTTTCACAACTGAAAATAAATAAAACGCACGGGTTTTAGACAAAACTTCTTTTAATCTTTTTTCGACCGACGTCAATATAAGAGTGAGGAAAGAATACAGAGTTAAAATATGTTGAGAGCGAGAGGCGCTGCTCACAAAGCCATTGATTTAACATAAACTAAAGAAAACTTAACGAACACCGCTGTACCAACAATAGCACAGGGTGTTCATTTACTGGCGTAAACATGCCGCCCGCCTTGCAGGAATGCAACGTTTACCAAGCACCTTGCCCAGATAACACCCAGCCAAAAATCGAATTTTGGGCCAACGGCATGCCAAATCCTCATGGGAAGATACCCGGCTGCATTACGCGCGCATAAACATCGCTCACAAGCAGAATGCGGACCGGCGATGACACGCAGAAGTTGGGATCAGCCAAATTCAAATTTGGAAATCCCTACCTGATCCGCTCGTTGATGGTCTTGATCGGTGTCACGACCTCCAAGCGTCGCTCAACACTAGCTGTCGTTTCAATGTGGACGCTAGACTCATGCCGACCCTGGATCACCAGAGTGCACACTCCAGTGCCATCAGCCACAGACGTCGGCAGCCTCCACTTCGAAACCAAAGCTTTGGCTATTGTCGTCTGAGGGAGACAGGCATCTAGAATTGCGCGCTCCGAGACGAGGCGACCATTTGCCAAGGTCCGCACCTGAAACGAGACAAAAAGAAAACAAGAAAGGACAAGTGGTTCAGAGAATAGTGACTTAGCTACGCAGACGGAAGTGCAATAAGCTTAAGTATAGGTCGAGTCGGAGTTTTTTAAGGAATTAAAAACACTTCGCAACAACAGAAACAGAGCATGGAAGAAATATGTCTGTAGCTTAGACTCAAATGACCTAGAAACTTACAAATGTTTGTTTCTGGAATTTGAAAATCGCTCAGCTACGTTATATAATGAATACTTAGACAATATTAAGCTGAGAATATTGTCTGATCCAAGGAAATTTTGGGGATTCATAAATACAAAAAAGATATCCGATGGATTCCCTTCATCATTTAAAACTCTTGACGGATTTACTGATGATCCCGTCATAATCTGTGGCCTATTTGCTACTCTTTTTAAAGAATCATTCTGTTCCGATTCTTTTAACCCTGATGTTGGGTATTTTGATAATATGAGTTCTTCACCTTTAGAATCTATATCCTTTACCGCTGAGGATATTTTTAATTATATTGGATCGATAGATGAAGATTTTAGCGCTGGACCCGATGGAATTCATGGCGCTGTGTTAAAACAATGCGGTTCTTTTTTGTGTCAACCACTTTCTTTGTTGATTAATATATCTATTAATTAAAGCTTTTTCCTCAATTTTGGAAAAAATCGTTTATAAGCCCCATTTATAAAAAGGGTTGCAGGAATGATGTTACTAATTACAGGCCCATTGCTAAACTATCATCGATTCCAAAACTTTTTGAGAGAGTGTTGTATGATCGGGTTAAGAGATACTGTGGAGAAGTCATAACAACTCGTCAGCATGGTTTTGTTAATGGCAGATCCACTGTGTCCAACCTTCTCGATTTTACATCTTTCTGCCTTAATACAATTGAAATAGGTAACCAGGTCGATTGCATTTACACTGACTTTAGTAAAGCGTTTGATAAATTACCACATAGTTTAATTTTATTTAAACTGAAGTTATTGGGATTTCCACAATATTTTGTTAGCTGGATTAAACGATCTTATCAAATACGATTCCGAGGGGTTCTGTCTCCTGAATTTGTTGCGGAATCAAGTGTTCCTCAAGGCAGTTACTTAGGTCCACTTCTGTTTATTTTAGCCATTAATGATGTTACCCACATTATTAAACACTCTCACCTGTTAGTTTATGCAGATGATAGGAAAATATACAGAACAATAAATGCTAAAGACGACTCCAACCTACTCCAGGCTGCCCTGAAATCTTTTGAAGTTTGGTGCTTTAAAAATAATATGTTTCTAAATCCTGTTAAATACCAAACTATGACCTTTTCGCCCAAAAGGAATAATTTAATTTTTGACTACAATATTAAAGATACTGCTTTAAGTCGTGTTGAGGCCGTCAAAGACCTTGGTATATGCATGGATTCTAAGCTAGCGTTCAACAATCATATTGATTATATTTGTAAAAAAGCATCTTCAATGCTTGGATTTATAAAACGCTGGGCCAAAGATTTCAATAGCATGATTACAACTTCTACGTTGTATTATGCAATAGTGCGCCCTCACTTGGAGTACGCAAGTCAATTTTGGTCCCCAACTTATAGTGTGCATGTTGAACGTATAGAGAGAATCCAAAAAGTTTTGTTCGGTTTGATCTTAGGGGCTTAGGTGGGAATGATTTGTTTAACCTTCCTCCATACGAGGATCGTTTAAAACTATTAAAATTGCAATCTTCAAGTGAACGGAGAAAGTCTGCGGATATCGTCTATTTACACCAACTCATAACCGGTGTATTCGATTGTCCGGAATTACTTTCCCTTATAAACTTTAACTCTAACCGTAGAAGTAGTAGAAATGCTAACAACTTAATTTATCTACCATTTAGTAGAACAAATTACATGGCTACTGCTCCCTTGAACCGCATGAGTGCCTCTGTAAACAACTGTACATTTTTTGATGTTAGTTTGTCAAAAGGTCAACTCAAAAGTAGATTGAAAGCTATTGTGCAATAAGATCTGTGTTTGTGTATGCATGGTTAGTTGTTATGTCCTGTGTTGTCCCTTAGCCCAATCCATTCTGTGGTGGGTAAATTTTTCCCAGAGTTATACAACCTCGCTCGGTTCGGACATCGGCAACGCGAACTCTGTTACCGCTACCAGAGTAAGTCTTTAATATTCGAACTAATTGCCATTCAATTAGAAATATCAATGTGGTGCATTTTAAGTGCAAAAATACAACCGTTGATATCTCTTTGAAGCTTTTTGAGATCTGTACCAGATTCTTTTGGCACATGTGGCAATTTAAACATTATATTAAGCTGGCTGTTGACAAAGACACGTTTGTTTTCGTATCGTTCAGACAAATTTTGCTATGCTTGAGCAAAACCCTCATTGGTTAAGGGAGATTGCCTAACAATCTCTTTCGCTTCACCACGAGTTTTGTTATTCAGATGGAACAGTTTTTCCACTAAAGTAAGCCGCGAGTTTGTTATATAGATGGCCGTAAACATGTCCCTGAAGGACGGCCATGAAAGGTAATCACCACTGAAAACCTCAGTATCGCATGGTGGTACAGGCATACTATGACCCAATACTGGCGCAGGCTCTGGAGCAATTGATTGCTTTGGAGTCTTCTGTTGAGAGAGCTCCGAAATTTTTCCTGCTACCCGAAGGTATGATTGGTAGCAGTTTTTGTATTTATTCTCTATGGATTCAATGTCTGAATCCTCGTCAGAAACCATCTTTTCCATGCATGTTGTAGAATACCCTATAACTGCCTGCACTATCACACTAATTTTAAGCACATCACTATGTTATGATTAAACTCAAAAAGTATAACACTTTTGTTTATGTAAAATTTAAGGCTCTATTTATTTATTTTAAGTTATTATATATTTAACATTTTGACTCAATTTGACTATTATCAAAATACTGTTAATTTACTTTTTAAGGAGGTGCAATCCTCAAATATAAACATTCAGTATTAAGCATTCATCTGCTAACTTTTAATTCAAAGCTCTTTGAGCATTCAACTGCTCAGGCTAATAACATAAATAATTAGAGCCAGTGGCGTTTTTAAGCGCCGGCAAACTATTAGGCAGGGTCTATAACACTCTAATACAAACACCGCGTTTTAAAACCGAATTATAATAATAAGCGATATAAAAACTTCGCGCACAAGAACACAAACTTAAAACAAATCAAACAAATAAATCCCGAACACTACATGGCAATCCTGCCCAACAAAGATCTGGTCCAGAAGTACGTCGAAGAGTACGTGCCCCCAGGAGGAAACACAAACGCTCCAACTTACACACCAGCAACAGTACCAGCAAAAGGCCCAAAACCATTAACATTCGAAGAATACCGGCAGCGGCAAAAAAAAACTGAAGCGGACAATCGCACCACTATACCACCGACGGCAAAGCCGAAACACCGGCGCGGAGGCAGACAAGTGAAGCTGCGTAAGAAAATTGCGACTTTGAAAGCAGTAGTGAATTTCGAGAATCCACCGCCCTACCGCATTGCCAACGTTATTTGGCTGCAAATTGATGAACACGAGAGTGAGCTACAGAAAAAAACTCCGACACATACAAACACAAAATAAAAACAGAAAAAAATTTTTTTATACACTATTATTTGATTATTTTATTATTATAGAAATAAACACAATCAAGTGAAAACTAATTATTTAAAAAAAAAACACTTGAAAAAATCCATTTTTTTTAAGCACATTTTTATATTTTTTTATACAATTAAAAACTCGCGAAAACTTTCGTACGTTTTTACTCGCGCGACCGACATTTTGATACTTATTTTCATTCATTAACTGAAAACGTCAGTCAATTGCATCTTGCTTTATGGTTCGTTCGCAGGTATAGTAGTAGAGTGCTACCATCAGAGGGTGTTTCATACATACTAAAATGTGTATGTCACTTTAATAGAATGAATTAACATGGAAGAAATAAAAAGAAGTATTCAAGTGTTGGAAAAATTTAAATTAAATATAAGCAAAAGTAAAAATAGAATATACAGTATTGTATATTCTAATTATAATGTACAAAATTTTGAAAAATTAAAACTTGAAGTAGAAGAAATTGAAAATAAAGAAAATTGTCGAATTTTAAAAGAAAAATTCCACAACTGTTATAAAGAAATAATTATAATAATAAATAGTTAAACTATTAAAGAAAAAAAAGAAAATTTGTCGGAAAAAATATTGAAAATTTAGATTTGTCTAACATTTGGGAAGAAGAAAATTTGCCAAAAATGTCTAATTTTGACATTAATATGGTAGGTAAAAACCTACAAATTTGCAAGGGTAATTTTAATCAACTAGTGGATTTTGTTACTCAATCAGAGTTATTGCATGATCTTGTTAAAGATGAAGATAGACCTATGTTTATAAAATATGTCTATAATTTTAAATTATCAGCCCAAGTTCGCGGTATACTTGGACGCTCAAATAAGCCTGCAACGTTTTTCGAGCTGAAGAATTCGTTGGAAAAAGCTTATCTTAATCCAAAGAATTTACAGCAAGTTTTTAGTGAATATAGTGCACTTAAGCAAAATAGATTAAATATATCAGAATTTAGAGAAAAAATAGTGCAACTTTCCGAACAATTAAGTAATTTTGAGATAAAAACTTTGTATAATCCAAATGAATAGGAAAAAAATGCAATTTATAAAGTAAATGAGAGTATGTCTCTGAATATTTTCTTGAAAGGCGTAAATAGTGAATATACAAATATTTTGTTGGCAAATCTACCAAAAACATTTAATGAGGCCGTAGAAAGGTGTATGACTGTAGAAAAAAGTTTAGAAACAGACAGTAACACAATATTTCACATACGGAATGGAAATAATTTTGGTATCGGGAATAGAAGGTACCAAAATAACAGAAACCAATTTAATAATAATAATAACAACAATCAAAATAATAAAAACAACAATTACAGGGGCAATTCTTATGACCATCAGAGCCATAATTTTTCATATAGAAATACTAATAATGGCAATTACAGCCAAAATTTTGGAAATAATGTTTACAATAACCATTACAACAACAATTTTAAAAACGATAATTTTGAGAATAATAAAACTGGTTTACAGCCAATATGTACTTTGAATGCCACTATCCTTTTCTCATGTAAAATCGGTCGCTAATTCCGAAAAAAAAATTTTTTTTTCTGTCACTCCGTTTTCGAGATATTGCCCACTGTAGGGTTTTCAACGAAAAAAAAAAGTTGGTTCCACTTAATTGCATATATCTCCAGAACCAACAACAGCAATCAAACAAATGATATATCAAATAAAAGCTAATAAAATTTCTTACAACAATGCACACATCAGTTTTTGCTCGAGCTGTTAGTTTTGGCGGAATAAATTCAAATTTCGGGGATTTTTTTTATTTTTCAGAAAAATTTCCAAAAACAAGACAAAATAGTTGCAAATTTCGTTTAGAAATCAAAATATTTTGTTACTTTTGATATTATTTACTAAAAGCCTTTATTTTTCAAAAAAAAAATAAGCTATTGTTGAAGAAAATCTATTGAGAAATGAAAAAGTTGTGTTCAATGGAACGAAAGCACTCAAATTGTGTGATTATCAATTTATGCATTTGGACTTATTTTATTGCCATAAAAAAAAAAAATTAAAACTAAAGGTTGTTGTAATAAAATCATATATTCTTCATTTTTATTGTTTTTTAATAATTAACATTATTTTTACATTATTTAAATTGTATATAATTATTATTAATAATTTTTATTGTTGCATTAAATCATTTATAATTCTTGTTATGTCGTTTATTTAATTCGGGATCGGTTTCTCTGATCAGAAACCAACATTAGTCGCCCATCATTCCTTCGTTCCAAAATCCTTGGTACCGATTCTCAATTGCTTTCATCTGTCCGGCCAAAGTGACTGGTGTTGGAAAACACAAAAGAGTGATATACGCCACTGTCCCGACTGTTTCATTGCCAGTATCTCATTCTGACGATATTCCATATCCTACTTTTCCCGATTCAACATGTGAAAACAATAGAAAATCCGTAGATTCAGTGGAGTCGCAAGGAACCACAGGTGGTAGTACTATTACAACTGAAAACACAACTCACCTTTTATCGCAAGCGCAGCTGAATGATTGGATAAGAGATTTGGAACTGTCAAAGGAAAAATCGGAATTGCATGCTTCTCGTATGCAACAATTCAACTTTTTGAAACCCGATGTTAAGGTGACATACTACAGAAATTGTAAAACACCGTTTGCTATACACTTTACTAAGAATGACAATATCTGCTATTGCGTAGACATTCCTGGCTTATTTAATACCTTCGGTCAGCCGTACATTTCCAAAGAGTGGCGTTTTTTTATTGATGGAAGCAAAGTGAGCTTGAAGGCAGTATTACTTCATATAGGAAACAAAAAGTCATCGATTCCGATCGCACATGCAGTCAACAAAAAGGAAACGTACGAAACAATGGCGAAGCTATTGACATGTATTAAATATGAACAACACGACTGGAAAATATGTTCTGATCTCAAAGTCGTTGGTATGCTTTGTGGTTTACAGAGTGGCTACACAAAGTACTGCTGTTTTCTCTGCAAGTGGGATAGTCGAGCACGTGAACACCACTATTACAAAAAGGACTGGCCAGAAAGAATTGAGTCGAAAGTTGGAGAGAGCAACGTCAAAAACGTTCCACTCGTCAAAAAGGAAAACATAATTCTCCCACCGCTGCACATCAAACTTGGACTTATGAAAAACTTTGTCAAGGCGTTAGATAAAGAAAGCGAAGCATTCACATATTTGAAAACGATTTTTCCAAATTTTTCTGATGCCAAGATAAAAGAAGGTGTCTTCGTTGGACCGCAAATAAAAAGGTGTTAAACGATCTTCAATTCGCAGAACTATTGTCACCAGTTGAGGCAGCGGCGTGGGATTCTTTTAGGACGACTGTTTCTAGCTTCCTCGGGAACAATAAAAGTGAATCTTACGAGAAAAAATTCAACGAGTTGCTCAAGAACTATAAAAAGATGGGCGTAAATATGTCTCTGAAAATTCACTTTCTGCACTCCCATTTGAATTTTTTTCCGAAGAATATCGGTGACGAGAGCGATGAACATGGGGAAAGATTCCAACAACAGATGAAAGCAATTAAGAATCGGTACCAAGGATTTTGGGACGAAGGAATGATGAGTGACTATTGTTGGTTTTTCATCAGAGAAACCGATCCCAAATCAAATAAACGACAAAACAAGATTTTTAATCATTTTGAATTTCTGAATGATAAATAAAAATTATTTACAATGTAAATAACAATAAAAATGATTTAAGGGAACAATAAAAATTATAAATAATAATTATATACTATTCTAAATAATGTAAAAATAATGTAAATTATTAAAAGAACAATAAAAATGAAGAATATATGATTTTATTTCAACAACCTTTAGTTCTCATTTTTTTTTATGGCAATAAAATAAGTCCAAATGCATAAATTGATAATCACACAATTTGGGTGATTTCGTTCCATTGAACACAACTTTTTCATTTCTCAATAGATTTTCTTCAACAATAGCTTATTTTTTTTGGAAAAATAAGGGCTATTAGTAAAAAATATCAAAATTAACAAAATATTTTGATTTCTTAACGAAATTTGCAACTATTTTGTCTTTTTTTGGAAATTTTTCTGAAAAATAAAAAAAATCCCCGAAATTTGAATTTATTCCGCCAAAACTAACAGCTCGAGCAAAAACTGATGTGTGCATTGTTGTAAGAAATTTTATTAGCTTTTATTTGATATATCATTTCTTTGATTGCTGTTGTTGGTTCTGGAGATATATGCAATTAAGTGGAACCAACTTTTTTTTTTCGTTGAAAACCCTACAGTGGGCAATATCTCGAAAACGGAGTGACAGAAAAAAAAAAAATGTTTTTTTCGGAATTAGCGACCGATTTTACATGAGAAAAGGATAGTGGCATTCAAAGTACAAACAACTTTTCGTTATTTGTAAACCAGTGTAATCAAAGCAATAATTACAGAAACAATAATTACACAAATATAAATTCAAACCAAAATTTCAGAACACAGGGAAACGGTTATGGCCGGGTAACAGAGAATGGTACCCGCAGAGGCCAAAACTAATGTACAAAATATCGCAAAATTTATCAAATTACATAATTTTAACATGTAAAAATAGTAATAAAGATTTAAAATTCTTGGTAGATACTGGAGCTGATATCTCCATTTGTAAATTAAATAATATAGATGAAGTTAATACAAGAAATATTTTAACACTTACAGGAATAACAAGAGAAGAAATTGAATGTATTGGCACAACTAATCTGAAATTAATGGGAGAATCAGAAATAATTGTGCACAATTTTTATATAGTTGAAGATGATTTTCCAATCGCAACAGATGGAATCATAGGGCGAGATATTTTAGAAAAATATATGCCAAAAATAGATTTTGAAACATATACAGTTAGTTTAAGTATAAATAAAAAATAATTAATCATACCAATAAATTTAAAAGATAAATATAATACAAATATTATAATACCAGCTCGGTCTGAGTCAATAGTACCCATAAACATTAAAGTTATGGATGATAGCATAGTTTTGAATGAAGAAATAGCAAAAGGAGTATTTTTAGAAAACAGCATAATGCCCGCGAAAGGCGTGGCACATGTTAAAGTATTGAATACAACAGAGGAAGATTTCATACTGAAAAATTTAAATGTAAAAACTGAACTTTTAAAAAAGTACAATGTTTTCCAATACAAAGGAAACAAATCAGTCAACAAGGACAGGCTCAACAAACTTTTAAGTGATTTGGACATTGAAAGCAATGGACCAGCAGCAAGAAACTCAATAATATAAATCATTAAAGATTACCAGGATATTTTTCATCTCCCTGGAGAACATTTAAGCGTCAACAATTTTTATACGCAACAAATACAAACAACAGATTCAAACCCAGTTTACATAAAAAACTATAGACTGCCACAAACACAAATGACAGAAATTAACGAACAGGTTGACCAACTTTTGAGGGATAACATAAAAGAACATTCGGTCAGTCCTAATAATTCTCCACTACTCGTAGTACCGAAGAAATCAACAAATGATAAGAAAAAATGGCGACTCGTCGTCGATTTTAGAAAATTAAACGAGAAAATCGTAAGTGACAAATTCCCACTTACCAAAATAGAAGACGTACTTGACAGACTTGGAAGAGCTAAATACTTTTCGACATTGGACATGACCAGCTCGTTCCACCAGTTAGACCTACACAAAGACTCACGACCTCTGACCTCATTTTCAACAGGAAATGGACATTTCCAATTCAAACGTTTGCCATTTGGACTGAAAATATCGTCCAACGGCTTTCAGCGCATGCTAACAATAGCTTTAAGTGATTAAGATGCGGAGGCTTTTCCATACGTAGACGATATAATTGTATTTGGATGCAGTTTAAAGCATCACAATGAAAATCTAACGAAAATATTTCAAAGAATGAGGAAATTTAATTTAAAGTTTAATCCAGATAAATGTTCTTTTTTAAAACCGAAAGTTATATATCTTGGCCATCTTATTACCACTACGGTTATAAGAACTGACCCAGCAAAAAATAAGGTAATAGAAAACTACCCAACCCAAACAAACGCAGATGACGTAAGAAGATTTGTTGCTTTCTGCAACTATTATAGGCGCTTCATACCAAAATTTGCTGATATAGCCAAAGACCTAAATTCTCTTTTAAAGAAAAATGAAAAATTTATCTAGACTGAGAAATGCCAAAATGCATTTGAAACATTAAAAACTAAACAATAAATCCACCAGTACTTCAATACCCTGACTTCGATAAACCTTTTGTGTTAACAACTGATGCCTCAAATTTTGCACTTGGCGCAGTTTTATCGCAAGGTGAGATCGGATCAGATTTACCAATTTCGTATGCGAGCAAATCACTGGGAAAACATGATTTAAATAAACCAATTATAGAAAAAGAATTACTAGTTATACATTGGGCAATTAATTTTTTTAGACCATATCTTTACGGTCGCAGATTTTCAGCCGGAACAGACCACAGACCATTAGTGTTTCTTTTTTCGCATAAAAATCCGTCGTCGAAGTTGACACGAATCAGGTTAGACCTATGCGACTATGATTTTGAGATCATATATAAAACAGGCAAAATGAATACCAACGCAGACGCATTGTCGCGCATAATTTTAAATAGCAACTCACTTAAAGCCATGATTCCAACTGGATTGGAACATGAAGACAAGAAAATACTAGCAATAACAAGGAGTATGGATAAAAATAACCATACACAAAACTCGGATTTTAAAAACAAAAAATGTCTTTCCAGCAAAACGTCTGATCAACTAATTGCTTGGGAATGTACATCAATATCGGATATAAACAAAATAAGAACAAAATAAGCTTAAATTTTTAACAGAAAAAGATTTTAAGGGAACCCAAATATATATAGAAGATAATGAAGTAATTGCAAGATGCAGCGATAATCCTTTGTTCACACAGCTGACTCTGGAGAAACTGTCGTCAAAAATGCATAAGTTAGGAATAGAAGAATTAGCACTAAATGCGAATGATATAATATTTAAAACAGTAGAAAAAGAAAAATTTAAAAAGATTTATAATAGTTTGAAAAGAGATAAAGAAAATTTGAAGATTTTGATTTATAGAGAACAGGAAGAAGTAAAAGATATAGAAAAACAGAAAAGTATAATTCAGGAATATCATAATTCGACCCACGGAGGTCATATGGGGATAATGCAAAATAAATAAAGAAACAAAACATATAAAAGAAAAACTTACAATAACAAACACGCCAAGAACTAGTTTCGAAGTTGTATCGATAGATACAGTAGGCCCTTTACGTTTAACAAATAATTACAGATACATACTCACAATGCAATGTGAATTAACACAGTATATAATTGCTTGTCCAATGGAGACAAAAGACGCGAAATAGTCGCAAAAACTATTATCGATAACTTAATTCTGATATATGGTCATTTTAAAATTTTAAAGTCAGATAGAGGTACAGAGTTTACCAACGAAATACTATCAGAGATATGCAACTTATTAGAGATAAAACAAATTTTCAGTACTCCATACCATCATGAAACACTTGGTTCGATAGAACGTAATCATAGAGTATTAAATGAATACTTATTAAATTTTTGTAAAGGTGACGAATGGGATCAATGGATACCATACTTCACATTTGCTTACAATACTATACCTCATGTTGATACAAATTACACGCCATTTGAGCTCATTTTTGGCAGGTTAGCGAACCTTCCAAATGATAATTCAGTAAATTCAAAATATTACAATACAGATAACTATGCGCAAGAACTAAAAGCAAGATTAGCATATTCATTAAAAAAGACTGAAGAATTAATAAAAATATCAAAAGAAAATCGAATAAGAAATAATGAAAATTTTAACCCGTTAAATTTAAAGATCGGTGATAATATAATAATAAAAAAGATGAATAGAAAGAAAAATCAACCACCTTATCATGGTCCATATAAATAGTCGATAAAAATTGAGTAAATTCAATTATATGTATATGTAAATTGATAAATTAAAGAAAATAAATATCATAATAATTTATTAAAAAAATGGATTTAATGAATTTAATAATCAAAGTATCACATATATAGAACATAATACTATTATTGAATTGTATAACTAGTTGTAAATAAGTTTTAAACTCACATTTATCTTTTGAATTGTATAATATAAGAAAAATTTTGAAAAAATTATTATCTTAAAATCAAATAATTTTTATCTTGAGGATGGGGGTGAAGAATACCCTATAACTGCCTGCACTATCACACTAATTTTAAGCACATCACTATGTTATGATTAAACTCAAAAAGTATAACACTTTTGTTTATGTAAAATTTAAGGCTCTATTTATTTATTTTAAGTTATTATATATTTAACATTTTGACTCAATTTGACTATTATCAAAATACTGTTAATTTACTTTTAAAGGAGGTGCAAAGGAGGAAATCTGTTTCAAACTCAACCAACGCTTCACACAGACGAAAAAAATTCTTAAGATGTGACATATTTATTTTATTTGTGTTTCTTGTAAACACTTTGAAGAAATAAAACGAAACAAAATAAAAATAATAAAATCAATTTATAAAAAATCCCTAAATTAATTTTTTTTTTGTTTTTAACAAAAAAATTTTTCTAATTTTTTTTTTAATGCAATTTATTGTATTTAGATTTGTGCACAAATAAATTAAAAATGAAAACAAAAAAATTAATTTTTTATATATTTTTCATAAGTTTCTTTTTCAAAAGTAATTTTAATATAATTTTTTTTTTACAATTTATTGTATTTAGCCTTGCGCACAAATGAATTTAAGAACGACAAAAAAAAATTTTGTTTTTTTTATAAATGTTCTGTGGCTGTCCCACTGAGCAGCTTCTATACCCACTCCTGTATTTTTCTAAGTCTTTTGCGGTTTCGAAATGAAAATTTTTGCGAATATATTTTTTTGACCGCAAAATTTGTGTCTTCGTCCCACTGTATCACCTATGCACTCTCTCACTACTAAAATATGCACACAACTACAGGGGGTATGAGCACAGCTGTGAGCTCGGTAAGCGCTGTCTCTGCTGCGGATAAACCACAAACGAGTGCAAAAAAATGCGTGGGCGAGAACGTAAGAATATATTAAGCACCAAATGGGGGTGACTTCAACAAGCACAAGCCGCGGTTTTGGCTTCGAACGATGCGTATATCGCACAAAGCGTAAAAGAAAAATATTGCGCTCGCACTGCAGATGACTATAATTTGTTATTGTAGCTGCCTTAAACAAAGAGTCCAAATGGGAGCTCACAAAATGTTATTGGCAAAGTCACAAATTAAAACGCAGCACTTTGCACAAAAAAAAATGATATATATATATATTTTTGAAAACAAATCGCGCACTTTTTGTAAATAAACTTGCATATATGTCATTTTTGGCGGCAACACAAAATTTGCTGTACTTATGTACAAAAAAACCAAGAAACGCCAAGTTAACACAAATGAAAAATTCACAACTCAAATTAAAAAAAATTCTACAAAGAAACGCGACAATTCCGAACCGGGCGAGTCACTTTCTTTTAAATTAAGTATGCAATTGTAATAAAAAATCATACCTTATTTCCAGAATTTGCCTTAAATTTTTCACAAAAATTCAAAACTTGCGTTGGTGATGAAGCTTTTAATGTTGTTGATGCTGTTGATGTTGTTGATGCTGTTGATTCTGTTGATGCTGCTCAACTTTTTTTTTTAATATTCTTTTTTTTCAAAATCTCGGGTTTTTACCAAAAATAAAAAACGGCTCGCGAAGAACCAATGAATATTTTGAAAACATGAAATAGTCTGTACTTTAAATTTCACAACTGAAAATAAATAAAACGCACGGGTTTTAAATAAAACTTCTTTTGAACTTTATTCGACCGACGTCAATAAGAGTGAGGAAAGAATACAGAATTAAAATATGTTGAGAGCGAGAGGCGCTGCTAACAAAGCCATGGATTTATATATGTAAACTATAGGAAACATAACGAACACCGCTGTACCAACAATTGTACAGGGTGTTCATTTACTGGCGTAAACATCTGTATATTCTATTCTTAAAATATTTTCTTCTGAAAATTCAACCAAATTTGAAAAATAATAATCCATAACTTGTATTGAAGAATTATTGTATTGAATGATATAATTGGTGTTCTTATAGCTGTAAGGAACTGCTTTGTTAGTTCCTTTGTTGATATACCCTGCGCTTCTAACATTGAACTAATATGCGTTAAGGTTATACATTGTAGCTCAAATGTATACATAATTAATGCATATGTTCCTCCAAACAGTAGTGTAGAGGTTTATACAAGTCTGGCTTATTGTCTAGACTATATTCTTAATATTCTTGACGTTAATGACGACATTTTATTGTTGGGCGATTTTAATCTGCCCGACTTAAAATGGCATTCTTCTGACGATGATACATTTTTTTGTGCATCTAATGCGAAGACTCTTGGTGAGCATATATTTGTTGACAGTATATGTTCTGACTTACAACAAGTGAGTTGTATTTATAATAGTCTGGAAAGACTTCTTGGCCTGGTCTTAACAACGGACAGTAACAATGTCATTGTTAAGAGGGCCTTCCATGCTCTTACTACTATTGATGCATATCATCCACCTTTGATAGGGAGAATATAGTTAATTCGAGTTCAATGGACAAGGTTTATGAATTCAATTTAAAAAAAAGGTGACTTTTTGAAGTTGAATCAATTACCTCACAGTAAACTTAACGTTATTTTAGAATATATAAATGAACATGATCTTGATGAATTCATTAATTTTTTTTATTTGGAACTCTTTGCTGTAATTTCTCAGTCTGTACCATATAGCCTCAAATTTGCAAAGAACTCGGCGTACCCTTGGTACACAAAAGAGTTGAAAACACTTCGCAATAACAGGAATAGGGCATGGAAGAGATATGTCTGTAGTTTGGACTCAAATACAGAAATCTACAAACGTTTGTTTCTGGAATTTCAAAATCTTTCAGCTGTATTATATAATGAATATTTAGACAATATTAAGCTGAGAATATTGTCTGATCCAAAGAGATTTTGGGGGTTCATAAATACTAAGATGGATTATAAAATCTGATGGATTTCCTTTATCCTTCAAAACTCTTGATGGATTTACGGACGATCCTTCTATAATTTGTGGCCTTTTTGCCAATCTCTTCAAGGAATCTTTTTGTTCAGATTCATTTAACCCTGATGAAGGTTACTTTGACTACATGGGGGTTACTTTCACCCAGGGTCTCTTTGGAATCTATATCCTTTACCTCTGAGGATATTTTTAAGTATATTGCGACAATCGATGAGGATTTTGGCGCTGGACCTGATGGAATTCCTGCCGCAGTGTTAACTCAATGCGGATCCGTTTTGTGTCAACCACTTTCTTTATTATTTAATAAATCAATTACAGAATGTAATTTTCCAGCTTTTTGGAAAAAATCATTTATAAGTCCTATATATAAAAAAGGTTGCAGGAATGATGTTAATAATTATAGGCCCATCGCTAAGCTTTCGTCTATTCCCAAACTTTTTGAGCGAATTGTGTACGATCGTGCTAAAATTCATTGTGGAGAAGTCATAACAACTCGTCAGCATGGTTTTGTTAATGGAAGATCCACTGTGTCTTATCTTCTCGATTTTACAACGTTCTGCTTAAATTCAATGGAATCTGGTAACCAAGTCGACTGTATTTACACTGACGTTAGTAAAGCATTTGATAAATTACCTCATGATTTAATCTTATTCAAACTAAAGTTAATGGGATTTCCACATTATTTTGTATGCTGGATAAAATCGTATTTGACTGAGCGATCTTATCAAATACGATTCCGAGGGGTGTTGTCTTCAGAATTTATTGCTGAATCAGGTGTTCCTCAAGGTAGCCACCTTGGTCCACTTCTGTTTATTTTAGCAATTAATGACGTCACACACGTCATTGAACACTCTCGTCTGCTGATTTATGCAGACGATATGAAAATATACAGAAAAATAAATACTGAAAATGATTCTAACCTACTCCAGGCTGATCTGAAATCCTTGGAAGTTTGGTGTTCTAAAAATAATATGTTTCTCAATCCTAGTAAATGCCAAACTATGACCTTTTCGCGAAAAAGGAATAATTTATTATTTGATTACAATATAAAAGAAACTGCTTTAAGTCGTGTAGATGTGGTCAAAGACCTTGGTGTATGCATGGATCCTAAGTTATCGTTCAACATTCATATTGATAATATATGTAAAAATGCGTCTTCAATGCTTGGATTTATAAAACGCTGGGCCAAAGAATTCAATAGCACGATTACAACTACAACGTTATATTATGCAAGTGTGCGTCCTCACTTGGAGTACGCAAGTCAAGTCTGGTCCCCAAGTAATAATGTGCATGTTGAACGAATAGAGAGGATCCAAAAACGTTTTTGTTCGGTTTGCTCTAAGAGGCTTAAGTGAAACTGATATCTTAAACCTTCCTCCTTATGAGGATCGTTTGAAACTATTACGAATGCAGTCACTAAGTGAGCGAAGGAGGTCCGCAGATATCGTGTATTTACACCAACTCATGACCGGTGTTTTCGATTCTCCGGAAATTCTTTCTCTCATTAATTTTAACTCTAACCGTAGAAGCAGTAGAAACGCTAACACTTTAATTTATTTACCTTTTAGTAGAACGAACTATATGTCAACTGCTCCTTTAAACCGCATGAGTACCTTTGTTAAAAACTGTAGCGTTTTTGATGTTAACTTGTCAAAAGGTCAACTCAAAAGTAGATTAAAAGCTATTCTGTAATTAGATCTATGTGTGCATGGTTAGTAGTTACGTCTTGTGTTGTCCCTGAGCCCAACCCAAACTTTGGTGGGTAAATTTTTTCCACATTAACTTTGTTTTTAGACACTGGAATCTTTATCATTAAAACTTTTTGATGCTTTGGATTGTGGCTTCAAATGAGTTAATGCTGAGAAAGTGCGAAAAAGCTGTAGTAGCTAAACTCTTTTGTTATTTCAAAAAAAAAAAAAAAAAAATTTCCATTTAAAATTGTCTTATTGCTATTACATGTTTGATTGAATGGTACTTTTATTGCATTTTTAACAATTCCTATGTAGTAACTGCATCTTAATATTTACAATGGATGGTTCTTTACATTTTGAGACCATTTTTTCAAAGCTCAAAAAGTTACATAAGGGGGTTAATATTTTCTACGAAAACAGGGCTTTTTTCAAAAAAATTTTTCAATAGTTCAGTTACTTTGTATTTTTTCCAAAAACATTCAGATTTTGATGAATTTTTGCATACACGTAAAATTAAATAACCCACCTCTGAAAAGATCACAACAATTACATATGCGCATCCAAAGATATTCGGATTCAAAGATTAGAATTTAGGTTAAGAGTTATAAGAAACAATTTGTGACTTAAAGGTGAAATTTGACCTTTAATTTCTCTCTTATTTTACCTTATCCCATAAAATTGAGTATGAGGGCATAATATATAGACCATGCACTACTAGAAACCATTGGGATAATTGAAGTTATTTTTTCGTGTCGCACTCTGTTACTGGCAAATGCAGCTTTATCTAAACCGGAGGATTAATAAAAATTATTCATTAGCATACCTACGAGCCGTATAGCATTCTCCGTCTATTATTCTCGGCACTAATTGCAGACAAAATCAAGGTAAGACTACTGAAATCGAAGTTTAGTGTTTTTCAAATATACTTACTTGGCTTTGCTTTTCCTCTACTCCACTTTTGCATACAAATTGCTGAGCACCAATTGCCCGATAAGTTTGTATGCCAGAAGATTTAAGCCCCACTAATTGCAGCACAACCAGTAGTATGGCGAGACATTCTCGAGGAACTGTTCAGTTTCTTTCTTTGTTTTTGGGTGATACAACAAAGTTAAGAAATGTAAGCAACTTTTATACTTTGTTGCTGAATTTTGAAACTATGTTGCAACATTATTTCGTGGAATAATTATTTGTTGAGTTAGAAAAAAAATATGAAATAAATAAAAGATATAACATTCATTTTATTCATATGTCGCTCATTTATTCATTTATTATCGTTCATAGAAAAAAATCTAAACGCGTGTTTCTCGAAACAAATTTTTTCAAATCGGCTTCTAGGATATTTCGAGTTCTAATTGATCCACTTCGACGAATCTTGATTCATTGTGATCTTTATAGAATCTGTTAAGCACTCTACCTATAAAAAGCCAAAAAACTTTTATATTTTTTTTATGGCTAAGAATTTCGACCAAAAAGGGGGGTTTTTAGTAAATTTGTTTTTCAACACATTTTTTTTTTTTTTTAATTTGCGTGGGTTGAGTGCTCAACTACAACCCTTCACTGAAGAATGGACTTTGATTTTTTACTTTGAGACGCTTTGAAAATGCTAAAGGCGATAAGCCAACTTACAACATTTTTTTAAACACGCCAAATTCAACGACCCCTAGAAAATAAATAATAAATACAAAAAGCATTTTGTTATATCAAATTTAACTGTACATAATGTGATTAAATTTTAATTTAATAATTTAACAATACTAGTTATGTACAAAAAGTAATAAAAAAGGTGTTGTTTTTTATAGCTACACACTGTAATAGTATCTTTAACATTAGATTAGTAATTGTTTCGTAAATACTACAGGAACATTAGAAAATTCATCTAAAAATCTGAAATTGCTCCTTTGCTAAGGTGAACGAATAAAAAACACAATTTGGATTCTAAACAAAAAAGAAGAAAAACATTGTGGTTATTTCATATAACAGCGTGCTTACGAATATAGATTACTTGTACTTGGTATTGTGTCCTTGTATTGCGGTAATGTATTGCTACATTGTCCAAAACAGCCAGTCATCTACGTCGCATTCTCTCCACAAGTTTTTGTACTCTTTACTTCGGAATAGCGTTCCAAGCCTTCTCAATTCTACTCAACAACTCATCAAATTTCTAAAATTTGTGTTGCTTAAGCTGACCTTCACATCATTCCATATATGAGTATCGTCACCTTAATAAAGAAAGGACGTAACTCATTAATTTACAGCAAAATACAAAAAAATCATAATAACTAATTAAAATGTTATGTAATTAAAAATTATTTAATGTATTTAAAACCACTGTTTTATTTTTCATGGAGGACATTCTAACAGAAAATTCAAAAAACACGATTTTGAAAAATTATGAGTTACATCCTTTCTAAATTAAGGTGACGATATTATCTATAGGATTGAGGTCCGGACTTTGAACTGGCCAATTCATAATATTTATTTTTTTCCTTTTTAAGCCAATTGTTCACAATCTTTGCTGTCCGTTTTGGGCCATTATCGTACATAAAAGTCCACCTAATAGGTTTTCAAAAGCAAATGGTTCCATCTGGTTGTTTAGTACACTTATTACATATATCAATCCAAAACTACTGGTAGACGAAAAATTGACCCAATGCCGCACACTGGTCAAAAATTTAAATAAGCTGCCAAAATTCATGTACACATATTATAACAATAAAAACAAGAAAAGGATTCAGATTAACTAGAATAATGAGCAATAACAAGTCTGGCAACTCCGTCGAACTTTCAACATCGAAAATTTCTGCTCGTGTTTAAATTATTTTTCAATTTATAATTTCTGTTATTTAATATACGGTTTTAATACGTAATTCGGTCTTTTAATGCGTTAATACAATTTAGTGTTCCTGTGCCTTTAATAATTGTGCACAGTTTCCGCGAATTGCAATAATTTCCGCGTTTAAAATTGTGTATATAAGAGCATGTTTTAAGTGCTTGACACTGGTGCTTATTTTTTAAGCTGTGAAAACAGAAAATCAACAAAAACAAAAATGACGCGTTGAAAATAAGAAAGGAACTTATTTTGATTGCAATCAGAAAGGCAACGTAAATAAGTGTTACATAAAAAGGGAACAGGACAAGTCGTACGGTCCATCGAACTTTGTTGCAAGCGACGCAAGGTTGTAAGCAAACATCTAACGCAAGTAGGTAGTAGGAAAAGGATTTGGGGGAGAATGCTGCTAAGCATGTATGCTTCGACTTTGTTTGATCATGATTGTGGCTTCGTGGCACATGTCTTTAAATTAAATTGTAAAGATGCAATAGGATAAATAAATTATCAATGAATGTAATTTGTTTACACCATCATTTACTTTTATTCAATGTTTAATAATGTTTAAATTTTTAGATATATTTTCTTATACCAAACTTTATTGTGTGACAATATCAGTTTAACAGTTTAAACTATTTTTATACTTTGATTTTGAGTAGAGCGTACGATTGATTATCTTGTCGTTTACTTAAACATCAAATTTGCATGCATTTAAGAGCACTAGTGATTTTTCTTAAATTAATTTGATATATTTTTTGACAAAAAAGAGGTGAATATTTTTAATTTAAGTTGATATTTTTATTATTAAGTTATCTTCTATAAAAGCACTTGATTGTACCCAAGGAAAGCATTTCACCTACATACTTGAAAAATTTACTTTTTAAAGATTTACGGTTTTAAAATGTTAATTTTAGAATATCAAACGAATGTCTTAAAAGCTAATTTTAAAATGTTAATTTTAGAAAATCAAACGATTTTTTAGCACCTCATTTTTAAATGTTTATTTTAGAAAATCAAACGAACGTTTTAGAAGCTTTTTTAAAATATGCGTTTTGAAAATAAAAATAAACGTTAAAGGCCCAAGAACTGGGTTAAACATTTTCAAAAGTAGCACGTTTCTGCTAGTTTTGAAAATGTGCTTTTTCAGTGTATGTTGATCGCAACAAAATTCTTACATTGTTGTTATTTTTTATTATAAAAACTACGATTATTCAATTCGATGTCTCTCTTCGATGTTTAGCAGAAAAAATCTTAAAATTTTCTTATTTCAAAACCTCAAATTTGTGAATGAATATTCACAACTCATCAGATGTGAAAATAATTTCTTTTTTTTAAATTTTATAATAAAAAACATTTATTTTAACATAAGTCCAAAGTGCATTTCGCCTTAAACTTGTGTTTTTTTTTAAAATATGTTTTTTTTTTTTAAAAAAACGTTATATTTTTGATAGATCTTTAAAAAAGTACCACTCAAAGCAATTTTTCATAAATTATTTTTTAATTCAAAATTTTGAATTTTACTCTTTATTAATGTGCTTTAATAAATATTGTGCTAAACACTAGATGTTCAGCACAAAAGTAAAAATGACTTGAATATTCACTTTACACAAGGGTACCCTTGATAATTTTTCATATTTAAAAACAAAAAATATTTTGAATAATTCTTATCTCTTAACCCTCTGTTAGGCACATGAGTCTGGCCAGACCTGTTTAGATTTGAAATTTGATTTAAGTATATTTTTAATCGAGCTAGCGATTTGAAATTTCATGCAGCTTCCTAAAATTTCATTGACTTTCGATCAACAATACAATTAGTACGAAAAATTGCACGCAAGGTTAATAACAAGGACATTGTAGTGCTCACATCGTATTCATACCCCATGAGTCTGGCTAGACCCACATACATTTTATATGAAAAACCATCCAATTTGAATATGTTGCTGACATTTTCAGATTAAACCTTATAATACAAATACAAATTATTATTACATAATAATACAAATTTTGAATAAAAACAAAATTTATAAAAAATAGCAGGGAGTGGTTCTTTTTTAAAGATCTATTAAATATATAAGGTTTTTGAAAAAAACCATATCAACACGAATTTAAGGCGAAATGCATTTTGAAGGACGTGGACTTAATTTAAAATTAATGTTCTTTATTATAAAATTTAAATAAAAAAAATTATTTTCATATCTGATGAGTTATTCATTCACAAAGTTGAGGTTTTGAAATTAAAAGAAGATTTTTATGATTTTTCCTGCTTAATATCAAAAAAAATTTTTTTAAGGAAATATAAGAAAATGCATTCCATATCGTAAAAATGCCCATATTTGGTACTTTGAATGATTAAAACTATTGTTTACTAGTGCGATGAGATTTACAAGAAAAAGCACCTTTTTTGTATGGAAGCCCTATAAAATGTAAATTTTTTTCGTTAAAATATTTAAACAGGAGAATAGGCCATAAAAAAATAAAACTTTTGATACCCATATTGGGTACTTTTAATGTAATAAAATACTTTCTCTAAAGTAAATAAATGCATTTCAATAAAAACAAAATTTTATATAAAGAGTAAAAAAATTTAAAAAACAAAAAAAGGTAAGTTTAAAAATTGCCTCAAATCCAACATAAATAAATATAAAATAATAATCTGAACATACTTCTTTGATATCGACTAAACATTACTAGAAATTACAACAACAAAATTACAACAAAATTTTCTTATGAAAAATTGATGCCATCATGTGTGGTTTTGTAAGAGCTTTCGTTTGGTACCAAAATTCTAAATTTTTCCATGGAAAATAGCGAAATTATAGCAAAAAAACGAAATTTTCGCTGATTTTTAAACGCAAGTTTGAAACCCTAAACCATCGACTGAGCTCGTATAAAAAAATACGTCAACCTTAGATTTTTGTCTTCTATCACATATCCGAAAATCATTCAAATCGGAGACTGTCACCTGGGGACATTTCCATGTTAGTTTTAAAAGCTAAAATATTTATAAAAAATAAAATACGGTCTTTGTGATACTTTAATTGTAATTTTATTTTCCTCATATCTAAAAAAGGTAAGAATGGCGTACAATTTTTTCTTCGATTCAGAAAAGAATTTAAATAAATAATAAATAAAATTGATCTTATTTCAATCATGCTATGTTTAAGATTCAACCACAATGCTTATGTGTATCACAAAGCCACAATCATGATCAAACAAAGTCGAAGCATACATGCTTAGCAGCATTCTCCCCCCAACTCCTTTTCCTACTACCTACTCGCGTTAGATGTTTGCTTACAACCTTGCGTCGCTTGCAACAAAGTTCGATGGACCGTACGACTTGTCCTGTTCCCTTTTTATGTAACACTTATTTACGTTGCCTTTCTGATTGCAATCAAAATAAGTTCCTTTCTTATTTTCAACGCGTCAAATATACAAACATTATTATGCTTTATTTTTATTCTTTCAATTCTGTTCTTGTTGTTCTTTTTATTTTTTGATATTTCACTATTTTATTACTTAGCTTCTCTTAAGTTAAGTAGAAAGTGTTGCATACCTGTAGGCACTTCTTTTAGGCATTTCTTTCCACAGGGTGTATCAGAGTTTTTATCTCTTTGTTTTTAAACTTTCGCCACCATTTTTATACCCCCACGCGTACTGCGTAAGGGGTATATTAATTTTGTCACGACGTGTGTAACACCCAAAAGGAGGCGTGGTAGGTATTGAAAAGTATATATATTCTCGCTCAGCATCACCACCTGAGTTGATTTAGCCATGTCCGTCTGTCTGTCCGTCTGTCTGTCTGTCTGTGGACACGATTACAGCCGTAATTTTGAAGCTATCTTAATGAAATTCGATATTTAAGCTTTTTTTAAAAAAACTAAGGTCAAGTTCGAGAATGGGCTAAATCGGATGAAAACCACGCCTACCTCCCATACAACCCCAAAATTGAAAACTCTACAAAGAAGCTAATATTAAAGCTACAATACTGAAATTTGGTAAATGTGTATTCTATATCAAAACTGAGAAGTCTTAGCATTTAACGCATTTAAAGTCTGAAATGGGCGTCATCCACCCACTAACACGCCCACCTCCCATACAACCCCAAAATTTAAAAATCTATAAAGAGGCTAATATTAAAGTTACAAAACTGAAACTCGGTATTTGTGTATTTAATACCAAAACTGAGGTGTGTTTTGAAAATGGGCGTCATCCACCCATTAACACACCCACCTCCCATACAACCCCAAAATTGAAAAATCTGTAAAGAGGCTAATATTAAAGTTACAAGATGGAAACTCGGTATTTGTGTATTTATTGTCAAAACTGAGGTGTGTTATAAAAACGGGCGTCATCCACCCACTAACACGCCCACCTCCCATACAACCCCAAAATTTAAAAATCTATAAAGAGGCTAATATTAAAGTTACAAAACTGAAACTCGGTATTTGTGTATTTATTACCAAAACTGAGGTGTGTTTTGAAAATGATCGTCATCCACCCATTAACACACCCACCTCCCATACAACCCCAAAATTTAAAAATCTGTAAAGAGGCTAATATTAAAGTTACAAGATGGAAACTCGGTATTTGTGTATTTAATGCCAAAACTGAGGTGTGTTATAAAAATGGGCGTCATTCACACATTAACACGCCCACCTCCCATACAACCCCAAAATTGAAAAATCTATACAGAGGCTAATATTAAAGTTACAAGACAGAAACTCGATATTTGTGTATTCTATGTCGAAACTAAGGTATGTTAGAAAAATGGGCGTCATACACAATCTAACACGCCCATACAACCCCAAAATTTAAAACTTTATAAAAAAGCTTATATTTAAGCTGCAGGAAAACAATTTGATATGTATGTATTTTAGACACATAAAAATAATAAAATCTCTCAGAATCTCATACAAAAAGCCCTCCAATTTAAGATTCTTCCACCCTTAAGAATCGGCCGTGGGGGTATTTTAACTTCGGCCAAGTCGAAGATAAACCTTACTAGTTTTTACTTCTTTTTACTTTATTGTTTTCTTTTTCTTTGTTTAAATTAAATAAATTGTTAAATTAAAAAAAAAAAAAAAATTAATAAAAAATGATTTGTGCTAAGCCTGGCTTCTCCGTTAAAGTTGAAAATGAACGATTTTTGGTTATGTGACAATATTGTTCACATCAAGTGTGCAGGAGTGTCTGGTCGAGAGGCAGATGCCATTGATGAAAGTAAAGGGTTGCGTTGGTCTTGCGAGAAGTGTAGGTTGGCCGACATAAACTTTTATAAGCTTTTTAAGCAAACGAAGCAAGGTTTCTCGGAAATAAGTAGAGAACTTTCTTCACTTTCTGATAAATTTTTAAAATATCAAACTCTTTTCAATGAATTCAAATATATTGATGAGTCAATTCCTTCACCAAAGCGAACAAAGAAACATATGACCCTTCGAAGCAAACAGAAAACTGACTCGACACCAACACAACCTTCTTTAGAACAAGACAACGTTGACGACATGGTCACGGATGCTCCTCCTCCTATTCTTTCTTCTTCGGCAAATTTGTCTATGTCTGCTCCTTTTCCATTATCAGCTCCACCTCTCGCTTTGCCTGAAATATCGTATGCACAAGCTGCTTCTCTTGCTCCTACTGTTGCTGATGTCCAACAAATTGCAATTACTTCTGACATTTCTGTTCCTAAACCTTTGATTGCTATTCCTCCAACTAAATCAATTTTTGTTTCGCGCTTAGCATCTGATACAACAGATAATGATATAGATTTTTTCATTAAATCAAAGTTGAAATGTTCATCGACTCTTTCTATTTCTATTCATAAATTCAAATACGATAACGCACGTCCGACTACTTCCTTTAGATTGACAGTTCCAGAAAATTTATTTAATACTTTTATTGATGTAAGTTAATGGCCGCGAAATACAATTGTACGCGAATTCGAATTCAAAAATAATCCGCGATTAGAAAATGTAGCACACTTGCCTCGCCCGCGAAATAGCCCGCAATCTCATTCAAAAAACGATTAACAAATCGCAAGTCTAAATTAGAACTTGTGTACCAAAACGTAAGGGGTCTTAACTCCAAACTTTCTGCAATGTTCTTTAACAGTTTTGATTTCGAATATAACATTATAATTTTCACGGAGACTTGGCTTCGCTCTAATATTCTAAATTCTGAAATAATGTGTAAAAATTATCAAATTTTCCGTAAAGACCGTTATAATAAGATCGGTGGTGGTGTTCTGATAGCTGTTCATATCTCGTTTGCATCTGATGAATTAACAATTCTCGACACTAGTGAACTGGAGTTTATTTGTGTTTCAGTTAAATTAAATAATTGCATTGCTGTTCTTACATTCCTCCTTATTGTGACATATCAATTTACTTAAGACATATTAACGCCATCGAGCAAGTTCATAATATGTTAAAAAATAACGATGTTCTTATTGTGTTGGGCGATTTTAACCTGTGTCTTGGAATTCGACAGATGATTCTTCATTTCTTACACCTGTTTCCACTAGTAATTGGATAAATGATTTTTTAGATCAGTTATCTGACCTGTGTCTTCAACAAGTCAATAATACTTTTAATAACAACCAAAGAACGCTGGACCTTGTGTTTGTAGATAGATGCACTACTGTATATCTCAATCGCTAAAACCCTGTATCTTTTCCGGAAGATGAACATTATCCAACTCTTGAAATAACAGTTTTACTTGCTCATGAAAATGAAAATAAACTTACACCTGATAAGCGAAATACAAAAATATATATAATATAAAAATAATTTCAAAAGTACAGACTATGTTAAACTCAACGCCTTACTCTCGCAGACTGACTGGTCAACGATTCTATCTATTAAACCACCGTATTCATATTATGACTTCGAAACCTCTGTACAGTTTTTTAATGATACTTTGCAAAGGTGCTTCTTATTGTGCGTCCTAACAAAGCAAAATAATTCTAAACCCTTAAGTCCACCCTGGCTAACAAGTGAAAATTCGTCACTAAAAAATTTAAAAAATCGCTTATTTAAAAAATATAAAAAAACTGGTTCTAATATAGACTTTGCTTGTTATTCATCTTGTCGTTGCAGATACCAGCTATTAAATAAACGGTGTTATTCTGCTTATATTGTCAACATCAAATCTCAATTTAATGATAATCCGAAACTCTTCTATACTTTTGTTAATTCAAAACCCAAGGGTTCCAACTTTCCACCCCTTATGAAATTCAATCAAAAGGAATCGTCTAGTGACAATGTTATTTCCAACATGTTTGCAAGCTTCTTCAAATCAACATACTCCAATATACCATTTAATATGTGTGCTGAGCATCCTTATTTACCTCCAGTTAACTTTTTTGAAACTCCAGTAATAGACTCAATTATTGTTACGCATTACCTTCGTCAAGTTAAATGCTCTTTTTCGACTGGACCTGATGATATTCAGAGTAGCATTCTAAAGCAATGTGCTAGCAACCTGTGTGCTCCTCTATCAAACATATTTAATATATCCTTGCAAAGTGGACATTTTCCCATTATATGGAAAGATTCATATATTATACCCCTTCATAAATCTGGCTCCAAAATTGATGTCACTAACTACCGAGGCATCGCCAAATTAAGCGCAATCACTAAATTATTTGAGAAAATCATAACTGAACAACTAACCCACTTCGTATCTTCTTCCATTTCTGTCACTCAACATGGTTTTTTAAAGGGTAAATCAACTTCAACAAACCTTTTGGAGTTAACAACTCGTGTAATAAAAGGTTTTACTTTGGGCAAACAGACTGACGTTATTTATACGGACTTTAGCAAAGCTTTTGACAGCGTCAATCATAATCCTCTATTAAATAAACTTAAGCTAATTGGGTTTCCTGTAAAATTCCTAAATTGGATAGAATCTTATTTATCGCGACGATTTTTTGCTTTACGTCATCATCGCTGGAACCCAGATATTATTCTTCCTTAATATGAAACCCACCTTAAGCAAATTTTACTGCCTTCCCTGAGAAGCAGAAGGATGGTGCTTAATGTCACCTTCCTATATAAATTCCTTTGTGGTGATATTGATTCCCAATATATTCTCTCATCTCTTAACTTTAACATCCCAAGAAGAGGATCTAGACATTTTGTGCTTTTTAAGTTGAGCCAGTGCACTTCAAATTTTGCCCTTCATGACGCTTTACGAGTGATTTCAACAAAAGCTACAGCTTAATCAATTTTTGTGATTCGGTGGATGCCTTGAAACGGAAAATGATTTTACATTTAAATAATTGATACATTTTAGAATTTTGTTTCAAACATTAACTCGGTTAATAAAATTGTTATATTCTGTTAAAATGTTGGCTGAAGTAATTCCATAAATTCGAGACCGTTTCAGTTGTTTTTCCTTTATAATATTGCGTTTGATGAAGAAAACACCATCGAATATGATATGTATGCTTAAGCTTGTTTGTTTTTAATCAAAAAAAAATTTAAAATTTTTCTTATTCATTTGACTTCTTTGTTAATTAGTTTGTTGCGCAAGAGTTTATCTCTTTTCCATGCAAGTTTATGCCTGCGTAGGCCCAAATACATATCCAATTAATAACATTAGCACGGTGTTCCAAAATTACATAGTGACCCGTATATATATACACTAGGCCGGGTCGATTTGTGGGGAGGCAAAAAAATAGCCCATTGCTCTATGAAAATCGTATTCTAGGGATCAAAATAAGAAACTTTGCCGAAGGAACCATACCTCTAAAACGAATTCTGATGTCCCCCAATTTGGGTGGAACTTTTGGGTAGGGGCAAATTTTGAAAAATCCCACTTTGACCCATTTAGAGTGCTCCAATCGAGTCCAAATGTATGACCGACCCCTGCTAACTAGGGGGCCCGACCCACCCATGCCAGTGGCACACCCCCTGAAACCCCCTGGGGGTTCCCATACAAACTGGAAAAACTCCACTTTACATGGAAAAATCAGCGAAATGCCTATGTTTTTTTCTTTTTGGAGTTTTTTTCTCTTTAGAAATTTATTCAACCCTTTTAAAAAATGAAGGTATCACTGTGACACTATTGCAAATCGGAAAATTGCTTGTGTGCGTTTTTTAAGGCACCACAAGACACAGCACCTTTTTATAGCACCTACTTAAGAAATGAAGGTTGTTTTTACAACCCTTTTTGTGGGTATTTTATGGCACCTTCTTAAGAAATGCGCGTTTAAGGTATCACTGGAATGCACCGCAACCCTTTTAAAAAATTAAGGTATCACCGTGACACAATTGCAGATCCTAAAATTGCTTGTGTGCGTTTTTAAGCCACCACAAGACACAGCAGGTAGAATTGAAATTACCATTTCATTCTTATTACCTCGTCTCGTAGACCATATATAACGCAACAGTTTTTGTGAATGCATTAGTCGTTGTGAAGAACTCAAAGTGTGAAGTGCTAATTTCAGATAAAAAAATATTTAAAAAAAAATAATAAGTGAAGTTGACCAATCCAAATCAAAAAGTTTACAATGAATCCACCATCCTATACACCGCAAGTTGAGGCAACAACTATTGGAAACCCAATGAGTCTACTGATTTGACTGATCTTAATTTACCAACCCATCTGGATATCTTGAGATATTATTTTTACTTAAGCGAACGTGCTAAAACAGAACAAAAAAAGTTTTCCCATAAATCATTCACTATTCAAGTACAAGATAAGTTGAATGGAATTTGGGAAAAACTTGGTATGGAAATAATGGTGAAAAAAAGTGTATTTAATAAATTGAATAAATTGCTTGACAAGTATCAAGATCAAATCAAGAGAAGAAACAAAGTATGTTACAGAGTATGTAAAATCTCTGGAAACAATTTTTTACATTGGAACATGTAAATGCGATTTGAAGGCAGCTCCATGTGCATGCGGCTGCGTTCCCGAACGCCTCAAAGAGTTCATGCACGATCAACATAATCAGAGAAGACTAACAATGGATGCAGTTGTGATGGAAACTGAAGAGCAAGGAGCAACGTCTATGTCATCAATGCCAACATACCAAGATCCCTATGATTCAACATACGCACCGCCACCGGTTCAAGAAGATATGGATAGAAGCACAAGTTCACAATACACAGAGAGATACGATTGCTTTAACTTTGCCTTGGTATGTGACAGATTTGGTGTGCCTGATAGAGTAGCATCGGCATTGGGAAACGCTCTTTTCGAAGATTTTTAAATGAAAGATAAGCATGGCAAACCTCTCATCATGGATAAATCGAAAGTTCGCAGAGAAAAAGAGAAATGCAGACAAGAAGTGATTCGCAAACGGTTAGATCATACCAATTTGTTAGCGTTTTCATTCGATGGCAGAAAAGATGATACTTTAACGACAGCTAAAGTTGATGAGAAGTATCATACCAGGATGGTAAAAGAACCTTGTTATTTTGAGAGAACCCAATTCTGAATTGATTGGTTACGTAAGACTGGAACATGAAACCGCTGAATACAAAACAACCAAATTAAATGATTTTTTCAACGATAAAAATATATCACTGGATGCATTAATTGGAATATGCACTGACGGTGAGCCAACGAACACTGGCCCACACGGTGGAATTATACGACGATTCGAATTGCTGTTAAAAAGACCATTGCATTGGTTCGTTTGCCTTCTACACTTCAACGAACTTCGATTTCGGCATTTGTTTGAAGCTTTGGAAAAATCAACCAGCACTGGACTAAGATCGGCAACCGGAAAACTGAGCCGTCAAATCGAAACTTGTGAAACTCTTCCGGTAAGTTATTGCTATCACTTATTATTATAATTGTCAACCATTTTTAATTATTTTATTATTATACATTTTCAGGTGGTGGAAGGCTTCCAGAAAATTGAGTTGCAAAATATGCCCCCGCTCCAGAAAAAAATTTAATTTTCCACCGATTCGAAGTACTTATACGACATGGCCCATGCAATTTCTAGCGGCGTGGTTTCGGTGGATCTGGCTAACATCAAACCAGGAAAAATTGTGGCGCACCAAGGCCGCTAGATTATTACGATCATATGTGACAACGGAAAATTCAGATGCAAATTTAAGAATTCTGGTTGAATTTATAATTAAATGTTATGTGCCTTTTTTTGTTATGTTATGTGCATTATTTTTCAACTTCATTAGTTGGTCACGATTTCTAGAACTTCGTTTACGCAAAATTGTCAATCAAGTAATTACAGATAATTCATATTATGCGCATTCGGAAAATATCTTGTTATCAATGTTGTTTGATGATAGCAAAGAAAAGCGCGACTGTGCTATCAACATAATTCTACGCTATCGAACAGATGTTGACGACCCAACACAACTTAGAGCTTATAAAAAACCAGATATAAAGTTTAATTGCACAAGTTATACGGAAATGATCAATTATGAATGACATAAATAACGTATTTGAACCACCATTCACGCGAAGCATTCCGTACGATACATCGAAAGAATATTTAAATCAAGATGATCCACCGTTTAATGATCCAAAAATTCCATCACACATACAAGGAACGGAACGACATGTTGCGACATTTGCTAGCTAGCGTTTCCAAACGGGTTATACCGGAAAATGTAGAGGCTGTTATGGCGACGAAATTAGAGAGCCGTGCGAAATTGCCCAGACTTGAAAGTAAAAAAGACTTCAAACAATAATTTGTTTAGTTCTTTTCTATTAATTAATTTTTTCATTTACATATGTTCTGACTAAATAAATTTCAAAAGGGAAAAAATAGATATTATTATAAATAAATAATAAATATTATTATAAATAAATAATTAAAAATAAAGAAAAAACATAGCTATTTCGCTGATTTTTTCATGTAAAGGCCAAAAATGGTGATTTTTTGAAATGTTTGTATGGGGAACCCCACAAGGGGGTTCCAGGGGGTGTGCCACTGACATGGGTGGGTCGGGCCTCCAAAGTTAGTGGGGGTCGGTCATACATTTGGACTCGATTGGTGAACTCTAAATGGGTCAAAGTGGGATTTTTCAAAATTTGCCCCTACCCAAAAGTTCCACCCAAATTGGGGGACATCAGAATTCGTTTTAGAGGTATGGTTCCTTCGGCAAAGTTTCTTATTTTGATCCCTAGAATACGATTTTCACAGAGCATTGAGCGATTTTTAAATCGACCCGCCCTAGTGTGCATTAGCGTGGCCGTTATTTTTTTTTTGTATTTCTTATATTCTCTCCCCCCAAATCGGTTCAGTTTTATGTAAAAAAAAATACAAAAAAGTTTCAAAGCGATAAGTTGTGTTTTAGGAGTGTCGCCCGCCCCTTTAAAATTGCCCTTCAAGCCCATTTATGCAAATGTAATTTGTTTGTATATGAGTATCTTTTTAAAAAAACATTTTACAAGAATATGATGTATGGCAATATTTTAGCTGTTTTAGTCAACAACATTAGCCTTAAAGAAAGTTTTTTGCTAAAATTAATATTTTAGAAAATAATGAAGAAAATAACCAACAAAATACCAAAAATTATATGTACCAAAATTATATTTATATGGAAATTATTTGTTCTAAGCATGTGCTTGCTTATGTCTATGCATGGTAAAAGCTTATGTCTATTAAATTATTTCATACATTTCTATACTACGTATAGTCAAAAGAAAACTAAACAAAATCAAAATTATTGACTTATATTAAAAAATGTATAACTCTTGACTTACAGTAGATTTCTTAGAGTTCGAAAAGCAGCGACGTTAGTCGCTAACAACCTGAATACAAATTGTTTTTGCTCTTCATTTCAATCAAAGAGAACGCAAGGAATTGCTTTATTTTACCGCTATTTGGCAGCGCAGTTTGTGAGACTATGTGAGGCTATTTGGCTCTGCAATCAATCAAAGAGAACGCAAGGAATTGCTTTATTTTACCGCTATTTGGCAGCGCAGTTTGTGAGACTTTACAGATTTTGTTTTCATACAGAGCAATAAACCTCAGTTAATGCTAAACAATTCAACTTGCAACAGTGTAATTAAAAATATTAAAGAAATGTCCGACCGAATTTTACGTGAAAAAATTTATATTATTGGTTATTGTTCAAATGCACTTATGGGTAGCAAATTACCTTCTAGTTTAGAAGTGCTTAAAGTTTTATTTTTTCATTTACGCTATGTGAAACTGAACTTACGCGAGAGTTCAACATTAGTCGTTGAAGAACTTTTAATTTTTTGGAGAAAAGGTCGTATACCAACAAGAGCGAAGCATCACTGCATTGAAAAGTTGGAAAAATTGTGCACGGAATGCAGAATATTCTTGAAAAGCTCTGGAAAGACGTCAAATTTCCTTAAAAATAAAGAAACGATTTGGACTGATCAATTAGAACAGCTTTTTGATATTGCACATGCAGAAGCCTTGAACATGATTACAATTGAAGAGGATAAAGCATTTTTAATTAGCCAGAGACAAAAAGGTAGACCGGGATTAATGTTTGGAATTGACTATGCGCAAGAAAGAAAGGAACGCAATATTGAAATTCGCGAACAAGGTGATTCAAGGCGAAGGGATCGAAGTAATCGGGAGATAAATATATTAAGTAAACTTATAATGAAATTAATTTGTCATGTTAAAATAAAATGCTTGTTTATTTATATAGATGAAACTGTACAATTTACATCATCTGAAAGTGATTCCAGTTTTGAACTTCCTGATACTAACACCGACGAGCTCCAATTACCTCAAACAGTTTCTGATGCAAATATCGAAGATTTTGAACCTCCTGCCAAAAAATGTAGAGGTACAAAAACAATCATGACACAAAAATTGGTTATAGCATTAGATTACTGCAAAATAAGTGATAGAAACGCTGTTCACATTATTTCAGCAGTATTGGAGTCCGTTAATATAGATATTGCGGACTTTATTATCAACAGAACTTCCATCCAAGTTGCAAGAAAACAATTGCGAAAGGAAAGAGCGACATTTCTAAGAAGTAATTTTCGATTGGATGCTTTAGATACCATTTGTTTACATTGGGATGGGAAACTTTTGCCAGCCTTAACGGGGAATGTTAAAGTCGATAGACTTCCGATTTTAGTTTCGAGTGGAGAATGTGAGCAGCTCTTGGAAGTACCAGCACTGGATTCAGGTTCAGGACGGCACCAGGCCGATGCTATCTATCGTGCAATTTGTGAATGGGGTTTGCAAGAAGAAATCAAATGTTTGGTGTTTGATACAACAGCGGTCAATACCGGCGACATAAGGGCACTTGTACGTTGATTGAAAACGACTTACAAAGAAAGCTAATGTGGTTACCTTGCCGACACCACATTTATGAAGTTGTACTGAGAAGTGTGTTTGACAAAAAATTTCAAAATCACTCAAGCCCTAACGTAACAATATTTGAAAAATTTAAAAATGCATGGCCAAAATTAAACGTTAAGAACTGGCAGCAAGGAATGCAAGATGAAGTGGTAAATACTTATTTGAAAAACAAAAAATCTCGAGTTGTAAGTTTTGTTAACACAATCTTACAAGAAGTACAACCTTATAAGGATTATAAGGAGTTACTAGAACTTACCTTGCTATTCCTGGGTGAGAACCTAAAAAAACCGCCAAACAGTGTAATAATTCATTCACCGGGTGCTTATCATCATGCGCGTTGGATGGGAAAAGCTATTTACAGCTTGAAAATATATTTGTTCCGTGAAGAGTTTAACTTGACAGAATCTGAAAGCATTTGACTACATCAAATTTGCATTTTTATTGTTCGAATTTGAGTTTAGTTTATTTAATAATTGTAGTCTATGTTAAATATAACTTACCGACTAATAGATACAAAATAAAAGTTGTTCACAAAATAACAATGGTTCAACAAATTAAATTTAAAAGAGATCTCATTTGATTCTTTGAAATGGAAAAATCTAAATTAACATTACAATTAATAGAATTAAACATTAGTAAAGCTCTATTAATAGGTGCATTAACTGCATAATTAGAACGACAAATATCAAGGTAAAATGGATCAAAGTTTCTAAGAATCCGTACAGGAGCATTGAAGTTAATCATTTCCAATAGTGCAGGGCAGTCAACCAAGCCTTTAATTAAGTCAAAAACAAATAGTAAAGACAAGATACATCTTCTACTCTCCAAAGATTTTAATCCAATTAAAAGACATCGAGTATTATATGAAGGAGGTACACCATCCGTATTAAAAGTACGCAAAGCAAACCTCGTGAAAGATTTTTGAATCCTTTCTAGTCGCATCTTATGGCAATCATAAAAAGGGTTCCAGACAATAGCTGCATATTCTAGTCTAGACCGAACGAGAGAATTAAACAATACTTTCAACGTATATGGATCCAAAAAGCAAGCACTATTTCGTTTAATAAAAGCTAGCATAGCATAGGCTTTAGGAATAATGTAATCAAGATGATATACAAAAGTAAATTTACGGTCAAAGACCACACCCAAGTCTTTGAATTGATGAACAGATGCCAAAGAAGAATTGGCAATATGATAAGCAGACGGACGGAAAAAATCTGATTTGGAGAAAGTCATAGAAACGCATTTAGAAAGATTTAAGGAAAGACCATTACTGCAACACCAATTATAAAGTTTATCAACTTTCAACTTCATTTTGTAGAAGCACAGTGTCAGCTATATTATTAATTTTTAAAAAAATCTTAAGATCATCAGCGTAAAGTAAATATTTACAATGAAGAAACGGTGAAGTAATGTCATTGATAATCAACACAAATAGGAGAGGTCCTAAAATACTTCCTTGTGGAACACCAGAAGTTGCTACATATGAATAAGAGAAAACATTATCAAAGGCAACAACACATTGCCTGTTAGATAAATAAGACTCAATCCAACTTAAAAAACAAGAATGGAAACCCAGTTTTTCTAATTTTTTGATTAAAAGTGCGTGCGAAACTTTATCAAAAGCTTTGGAAAAATCCGTATAAATGACATCAACCTGAGATCCTTTAGTAAATGCCGATATGCAGTATTCAGAGAATAAAACTAAATTGGACGTAGTAGATCGGCCAGGTACAAAGCCATGCTGGTGAGGAGAGATAATATTTTTCACTGCAAAGAACAATTCTTCCTTAATTATTGATTCAAATAACTTAGAAATAGTTGTAAGCTTTGAAATTGGCCTATAATTAACTATATTATTTTTACAACCCGATTTATGGATTGGAGTTATGAAGGACATCTTCCAAGTATCTATAAAAGTACCAGAACTCAAGGAACTGTTGAAAATAACCATTAAAGGATAAGCTAAACTAAACGAACAGTTTTTCAAAAAAATGGAACAGAGGCCATCTGCATCCAAGCGAGTTGAAGGCTTTAATTTAGAAATACCATTAAAAACATCTTCAATAGTTAAAGTTAAAGAACCAAAATCTATTTCAGGAAGTAAATTATCAACACAGTTGTAGTTATAATTACTAGTTTTTTCAAAATTCGACTGAAAAAATTCAGCAAACAGATTTGCAATTCCGGATGCATCGGTTGAAGTCTTATTATTCAAAAACGTTGACGATGGGATATTCGAAGAACCCTTTTTTGATTTAATAAAATGCCAAAAAGCCTTAGAATTTGACTTTATATTTGATTCAAATTTGGTGATATATTGTCTGTATAAGAATTTGTCTAAAAAGTTAAACTCCCTCATATAATATCTGTATTTAATAAAATAAAAATTAAGATAAGTTAATAAAATTTTTTTATAGAACTTATTGCGAAGATTTTTTAAAATTTTTAAACCACTGGAATACCAAGGTATCTTATGGCGTTTTCGTTTCTACCAAAAAATGTTGCCCTGTCGCAGTGCAAAATGTTTTCAATGTTGCCCGCAACCCTGTAAAAGTGCATGTTTTTGCCTACTTGAAAAATGTCAACTTAAATAAACGAATATAACCATCCTTGTCTAACGCACGCATGTCATAATATTATCGTTTTAAAAACAGCTGATATGCAGGGCAATCATCTACCCTGAAAAAGTTTGCAAGGCAGAAAATGCGCCTTTTTTGCCCTCTGTGAGTGTGACATTTTAAGAAACGAACACAGAATTTACTCACCCGTTTGCACTTATTTTAGAATCGAACACGAAAAAAGGCAAGGGCAATGAAAAGGCAACATTTTTTGGTAGAAACGAAAACGCCATTACTAACACGTTCCTTAAATTTAGGAATATGTTGCGAACAAATAGATGAGATACAATTTTTGAAAACACTAAAACAAGAAACCGTATTTAAATGTTTAAATTCGCCATCCCAATCAATCGAACCAATACGATAATTCAAAAAATCAAAGTTACAAGCTTTAAAATTGAAATTTGCAACAGTAGCATTATTATCCAATAAACTCAGATATTTATAAAAAGAAACTCTAATATCAAGAGGGATATGGTGTACACCTACTGCAGATATTGGAAATGGAGATTCAATAACACTATAATTCATATTATCACTAATAAAAACTAAATCCAATAATCTATTTAATAAATTAAAACACTTATCAATTTGAATAAGACCAATACCAAAAAAATTATCAATAAGATACAAATCAATAACACCAATAACATTTGATGGCGTGAGATAGTTGTTGTCCAAATGACTATTCCAAGAAATCGTTGAAAGATTAAAGTCACCTAAAACTATTAGCTGTTCACCATCAGTCCGAAAATTAGCAAGCAAAGACGAAATATTATCTACATGCACTTTATAAAGTTCCAGGGCACTTTTAGGTGGAATGTATGAAACACAAACGTAAAGAGAATCAGTCAAGCCTTTAATTGTAACACAAATTTGATCCAGAACCGCATCACAATTTGAAAGAGTAACAGCCGACGAAATTAAATTCCTTCTGACAGCAATGAGAACTCCACCTCCGCGAAGACAACCAGTAGCAAGTGCATCACGATCCTTGCGATATATATTATATAGATGAGGATCAAAAAATTCCTCATTATTAAAATTAGAATTTAGCCACGTCTCCACAAGCACAAAAATATCGTATTCACACTGGGAAGTAGCAGCATAGATTGACGCAAATTTAGTTCTCAGACCAGAAACATTTTGATAATAAATCTTTAAAGCAGGAACATCAAGAACAAGACCAGACTTAGCTATTGCTGCCCCAGTTGGCTTACCGGTCTTGGAAAAAACTGAAATTTTTTAATTTTGACCTCCTCTGGCCAAAGTTCAGGATTAACAACTTCATTGTAATAGGTTTTTGAAAACCCAATTTTAAAGTTAACAAAATGTAGTGATTGAGGTTGTGTATCTTTTTTCACTAACTTTGTGCAAGAAAGACTATGCCTAGGAACAGCCGTATTATTCGATATAAAATCCATAATATCCTCTTCAGTAACTGATGGCTTAAAAGATAATAAGTGGAGAAAGATTTTGCGATCAAACACTGCTAATCCAGTGTTGACATTTCGTCCAACAACAAGCGAACTTTTATTTTTTCGGTTTCTTCTGTTTACATGAGACCAACCATCATTTACATTTGGTTCAACAACATTGGAAAGAGCGACAGCGTTCGAAGCAGAGGCCGAGAAAGAAACAGGCAATATCGCAGCTTGAGTCGCAGCAACACCATCAAAACCGGTTTCCGAAGCAACAACAACAGCATTTGCAGCATCACCAGAAAGATATGAAACAGACTGAGAGTCTAAAGCAGGCAAGGGAGCAGCAGCAGCAACACCAACAGCATCAACAGCAGCAGCACCAGCAAGCAGAGAATTTGAAAAATCTCCCACAGGAACAACAACATCAGAAGAAATCAACTGATTATGCTCTACATTAAAAACAACGTTCGATGGAGCAGAATTTGGCGAGTAAGTGCACGAAACTGCACGATTACGCTTTTTGTTGGTAGCTTGAACGGGCTTATTTTTGTTTTTTGCACTAATAATGTTTGCTGAAGTTATTATTGTTTTTAGTTCTTTAACTTCAGTGACTAATTCAGCCACTGTAACACATAAATTAGATGCTAATTCCAAACATTCATTGCAATTAAACACAATATTTGGAAAAGCTTTAAGAGTATTTAAAATGTTATTGTCACTGATATTAGCACATGAATTGTGAAAACATCCTTTGCAATTATTGCAAGACAAAAAACTGTCTTTAGCTATTGATTTATAGCACACAAGGCACCGAGATCTTAGCGACATGATAAAAAACAACCGAATCTAACGACAGTTTAGATTAGACTGAAATTGTCGCCATATATGTTGAAGCCTGGTTTTCTGCTCCCTAAGCAATACAAGCACCACACACCGACTTAAATTTTTTATCAAAATTAAAAGATTTTGAAAATATTGATTTAGGAATCTCGCAGGTTGCCGTCAAAAAATTCAAAAACCATTTATGGTATTTAAATGGGGAGGCTATTGCATTTGCGTTTTTTGACAACAATGTCGTAGATGCAACAAAAAAAAATATGGGCGCTGCTTTGAATATTGAAAAAGAAAAACAAATTAACTTTAACCGCGCCATAATGGGAAAACAAACAGTTTCAAAATTCATTAGTGGTGGGCTTGAGCAGTTTGTTTCTTCTCAAACAAGAAATTTCTTTGAGAGATTTCAAATTGATACGTCTTTCATGACATTAACTCCGTCCGAATAGCCTGCGCAGGATTTCTATATGACAGCGGTAAAAACATTAAAAAAATTAAGAGTCGTCAATGATACCGCCGAAAGAGGAGTGAAGTTGATGGAGGAGTATAATAAGCTATTTACAAGAAATGAAAAGCAAAAACAATTTGTACTGCAGGTTGTTAGCGACTATCGTCGCTGCTTTTCGAACTCTAAGAAATCTACTGTAAGTCAAGAGTTATACATTTTTTAATATAAGTCAATAATTTTGTTTTTGTTTAGTTTTCTTTTGACTATACGTAGTATAGAAATGTATGAAATAATTTAATAGACATAAGCTTTTACCATGCATAGACATAAGCAAGCACATGCTTAGAACAAATAATTTCCATATAAATATAATTTTGGTACATATAATTCTTGGTATTTTGTTGGTTATTTTCTTCATTATTTTCTAAAATATTAATTTTAGCAAAAAACTTTCTTTAAGGCTAATGTTGTTGACTAAAACAGTTAAAATATTGCCATACATCATATTCTTGTAAAATGTTTTTTTAAAAAGATACTCATATACAAACAAATTACATTTGCATAAATGGGCTTGAAGGCCAATTTTAAAGGGGCGGGCGACACTCCTAAAACACAACTTATCGCTTTGAAACTTTTAGCATTTTTTTTTTACATAAAACTGAACCGATTTGGGGGGAGAGAATATAAGAAATAAAAAAAAAAAATATTCTCCATACAACTTACGGCCACCCTAGTGTGCATGCTCGTGGTTTGCTCGGCTAGGTTTCAGTGGCGGGGTTGATAAGGCTCTGCCTTGTGATGTGCTGCCCTGTGTTCATCAGCAAAAAAAAAATCATGCACATGCCAGAAAGAAGAAAGAATGAGGGGGCAATACTTATATTCCAGAAAGAAAAAAATAGAAAGAAGAATATATAAATAAAATAATATAAATAGCAGAGGAAACAAAAATTTAAAAATCAGAAAAAGGTCACTCGATTAGTGAGTTGAGGGCTGGTTGTGTTGCCACCAAAATAAAAGGAAACCAAAATAAGATAAGCTCCCTTGCGCATATCAGTAGGGTTACCGGCTGTTACTTACGGGATAAGTTATGTGAAAAGTTCATGTTTCTTGCTTTATTAACATTCCAAAACTAATATAAAAGTTATAAGTTAGGTTACATAAACAAATAAAAAGTAATATAAAAGAAATCATAATTTTGTTCCTTCTCAATGGATTTTTTTTTTTAATATGCGCATATTTTACATAAATATGTATTTGCGTAGTAAAAGAAGCTAATAAAATAAAATAAGATTAATAATGCTAAAAGATTAAAGTGATAACAATAATAATGAAACATTTCCTATTTTTTTTCAGTGTAATATTTTGTTTTCTCAAGAGTGAGAGAGTGTGGCAGCAAAAGAGAAAGAAAAAAATTTACAGGCCTATTGATTTTAATAAATTCAAACCCTTTTTTTTTTCCTTTTGGTTTTATTTTTAGATAAAAATTTTGTTTTGAAATGAAAAAACAAGGTGAAAGAGAAAAACATAGAAAAAAAATTAAAATGTTACCATCGTTTTTTTTTTTATACTCTGATTTAGAACATGTTAACTTTTTTTCTTTTCCCTCAGCCTTCGTTTACATATATAAAGTCATTATGCTATGTTTTATATGTAAATGTTAAACTATCTTATGTAATTAACAAACATTTTTTTTTCTAATCTATTTTTTTTTATCTACAATCGTTTGCATATTAAAGTATTTATTTTTTTGTTTTTATCATATAAAAAGAATCCCTCGGTGTCCATCGGTGCTGCTGATCCGGCTGCTTGTCATCTTGGTTCTGGCTGTCAGAGTATTATAAACAGAATTCTGTTAAATACTTATGATGATTTAATGATATTTTTTTTTCACAAAGTTTATGTCAAACTAAGTTTTTGTAAGCTTGAGCTGTGTTTAATTTAGTTTCTTTGGTTTTTTTTTTTTTTTTAGGTTTAATATAGTTTTAAGTTTCCACAGGTTTTATATATTTTGTTTGTTTCACTTTTTTCATAGTTTTAAGTTTTTGAGATTTTTAAAAGAACATGTTCTCTTATTTTAATAACAGTTTAACATAGTTTTGAGTTTGCACAGTTTTATATAAATATTTTGTTTCAGTTTTTCAACAGTTTTAAGTTTTTGGGATTTAAAAAAAAAATGTTCTCTTTGTGGTTTCCCTTATTTTAAAGTTTCATTTGTGTTTTTTCTCTTTTTTTTTTTTTTTTAATAGTCTTTCTTTAATGTTGAATCAAAAAAAATTTTCAATGTGTTTTTAGTTTTACGAACCGTTAAATTTTATATTTTAAAAACTTGATGTTTTGAAAATAAGTTTTCATAAACTTAACATTTATTTTTTTTTTAAATGTATTTTAACTATTTTGAAACTTTCGTTCTTGAATTGTTTAGTTATAATAATTGTAAGAAATTTTCAAGTATAGATGTTATGTTCACTTTTCAGTTTTACCACATATTTTGGATTTTAAGTAATATAAGTTTTGTCTTTTAATTAATTCTTTACAATTATATTTAAATAATGTTTTGCACAGTTTTTATTTGTAAAATTATATAATTTTTAAAGTTGATTGTATATTTTTTTTTTCTTATTATTAACTTAAAACATTTCTTTTCACTTTTAATTTTATATATTATAAAATTTTTTTTTTTGGTTTAAGTTTAAATTCTTAATAACTTTAATTATTTTTAGCAACTATAGTTAAAGAAAAAAAAGTTTTACAGACATGAATTATGACCAGCAAAAGAGAGCGAACTGGCTTGGTTTCGAATTTTTATAGTAACAAAATTTTGGAAAGGGCCCGTTATTTTGCACACGGCCTTAATTTTTGCGCATTGCATCATTTTTTGCCACGGCCCTAATTTTTGCATATAAAAAAAATTGTTTTAGGGACATTCACATAGGCTTTTGGATATCGAAACAGCGTGGTCTGGATTCAACCCGTTAATTTCTCTCATCTATTTCCAAAGTATTGGAACTTCGTACATCACCCGATGTAGCAAGTCCCCTCCCTCGAAATACTCTCAGCATTTTTGTCTAGACTTCACTGTTGATGTAAACATTGCATCACAAGTCCCCTCCCTCGAAATACTCTCAGCATTTTTATCTAGACTTCACTGTTGATGTAAACATTGCATCCACTCAATCTACTAAAGCAACTCTGTAATTTCTTAACACTCTTCTAACATTTCTGCTTCAAGTCTCTGTTAGCAGTCAAACTGTTATACTGAGCCTCTGTTACGCTCAGACTATGTTATTTTGGATGTCATTAGTCTGTTAGCAAGAAAAACCCTACAAATGTTGGTCTATTTTTATAATTACTCTTTGTTATTAAATTTGAGTTAGAAGTTGCCAAAAATTAAAATTTGAGTAAGCAAATTGAGTGCAACAGCTGACCCAGATTATTTAATGAGAGCTTCAACCAGCCAAGCAAATTACTGCAAGATAAAAAAAAAATGTATATAAATCGAATAAAATTAATTTTTAACTAAAAAGAAAAAAATAAAATTGTTTGCATAAAAACAAATCATTTTAAAAAACAAAAAAATTTAAAAAAAAAATTATAAAAAAATATGTTGTTGTGCTCTGCCGGCCTTGAACCTACATTACAGGTTTAGCAAATATATAAATAAATTTTGGCAAAAGTAGTCAATTCCAGTTTGCGTAAATGGTCGTACATAGTGTCAAACGATCCTCATGTAATAGTCCCATGACTGGTAAAACCTGCGAAGCGCGCGAAAGTTTGAATACACCGCAATTTTAAATGGTCTTTTGCAGAATCTGTCGTAACCTCGGAACCCAGAATCTATGTCGAATTTCACACATGGTTGCTTCAAAGTTCTGATGCCTGATATGGCATGAGTCAGTTTCGTTTTGTAGTGACTTACCTTGTTCAACTTCTTGAATTTCAGGTGCAAATACTTGTGATTGAAATTATCATATTTTCTTCTGCACGTTTTTCGGCTACTGTTAAGGTTGAACATTTTTTGTATAATCTATTCACCTTCGCCGTCGCATATAAAATTGCTTAAATCAACTCTCGATGGCCACTTCTCGGATTTTTCTCTTAAAAAACAGGGACCAGTAAACCAACGTGAAGAGGAATTTAAGTCGGTATTGTGACGAAGTCTCGTAGCATCATCAGCGACGTTGTGCTGCGTAGGTATCCACCTCCATTGTTCCACTTCAGTTGTTGCACTTCGTTAGGCTTATAACGACGGTTTTTCGACTTAATCCATTTTATGACCGTTGATGACTCACTTTAAAAAATGCACTTTGCCACAGTTAAATCATATTCTTGGAGAATTGTATGCATTAACCGAGCTCCAAGGACGACAGCTTGTAGTTCGAGCCGAGGGACTGTCATAGGTTTCTGAGGTGCACACCATGTTTTAGCAAATACTAAAGTTACGTCAATATTTTTCTGGTCATTGATTGTTCTCCAGAAGGCCACCGCTGCGAAAATATAATGTCTTGGGACCTCAACTTGTAGTGCGTTATGTAGGTAATCTCTCCAGCTCATCCAAGCATTATTAATTTCATCCCACTTTACTTCGTATATCCATACCTCTCGCATGATTAACTTGGCGGCTGTCATCAGATGGCTCATAAGTCGTAGAGGGTCGAAAACGGTCATAATGATGGTTAAAAGATATCTTTCGTTGGCACTCTATTTCCACTGATGACTTCTTCGCTGACCCGATTAAACTTGAGCTGGAAGCGAAATGTATCGCTTTTCTGTGGCTAACACCCGTCTCCATGGGTAACTTCAGCACTTTGATCTCCATTCAGATTGCCTTTAAAACCTTATAAACATTTGACGTAAGCCCGGTATTTAAGCGTTTTTTAAAAAAACTAAGATCAATTTCGTGAATGGGCTAAATCGAATGAAAACTACGTCTACCTCTTATACAACCCCAATAATGAAAACTCCATAAAGAAGCAAATATTTAAGCTATAAAACTTATATTCGGTATTTGTGTTATCTATGACAAAACTCAGATGTGTTAGAAAAATGGGCGTCATCCACTCACCAACACGCCCACCTACCATACAACCCTAATATTGAAACCTATATATAGAGGCTTGTGTCGAAGCTACAAAACTAAAATTAGATATTTATTCTTTTTATAGAAAATAGAGACGTGAGAGAAAAATGGTCGTCATCCAACCCACGAACACGCCCACCTCCCATACAACCCCAAAAATGAAAACTATAGAAATAGGCTTCTGTCGAAGCTACAAAAGTTAAATTAGGTACTTATTATTTTTAAATAAAAATTAATAGCAACATTTTCTATCCCTAACGAGCAACTCAAAGAACGAGTGCTAGGCGAACGATGTTGTGTTTGAATTGAAATCTGGATCTCTAACGAAGTTGCTCGCCAGCCCTTACAGCAAGCTTGTGCTTCTTACGTTTTTTGAAACTGTTATACACAAATAGTTCTCAAATTCAGCATTATAAGATCAAACATTTGATTCAAAGTTTTCTTTATTTTATCTTTTTTCTTAAAGATTTCTTAAACTTTTGGCTTTGTTTCTTGTTTGTTGGCAATCCCTTTGTTCAGTTTGTTTATATTTGTAGACAGCTGTTCTTGTTTATTAATTTTTGTTTGACTAATTATTAATATATATAAAAAAATTGTGTATGTTTGTGAAACTGTAGAGCTATGGATAAACTTATTGCAGTTCAATACAACAAAATTCAGACTAAGCTGATGAAAGACCATTGAGGGTGAAAAGCCGAAGGCAACACAAATTTTCTGGATTCAGCAGACGCTGAGTAAGTTTTTATTGCATATATTTGCAAGTGCTTCATTGTGTTTGGCCACTGCACGGGGTGCTTTACATTTATCGAGCGCAGCACTTGAGTTACACGGAGTGCAGCACTATTGATATCCATTTCCAACAAAATGTTTATCAACGAGCGCTACACAACGATAACATAAAAGTGTTCGTTCGAAATTGAAGTTTCTCCTCGTCATTTGATTGACTGAAAGAAATAAAAATTTCACATATTTCAGTGTTCTACGTCATTGTTCGACAGGTGATCAGCTGGTATCAAAACTTGATTCTGTTCGAATAACATGTTTGAAAACTACGAACGAGCAATGTTTTGAACGAGACTAGTGTTCGGATAGGGATGCAGAATGAAGCTATAAGACGTGTCAGAAAATGGGCTTCATCCAACCACGAACACGCCCATTTTTCATACAACCCATAATATTGAAAACTCTACAAATAGGCTAATATTTAAGCTACAGACCTGATATTGGGTATTTGTGTATATATATCAAAATTGAGGCGTGTTAGAAAAATTGGCATCAACCACTCAAGAACACATTCATCTCCCATACAACCCCTAATTAAAAACTTTATAAAGAGGCTTGTCTTTACTTTGCAGAAAAACAATTTAGTATGAATGTATTTTAGACGTCACCAAAATAGTACAATTTGGTGTACAAAAACAACAAAAAGTACAAACTTAAGATTTTGTATCATTACGATTCGCCCGTGGAGGTATTTTAACTTCGGCCAAGTCGAAGATTAACCTTACTAGTTCAATGTAACTTTGCATGACCGTTCTATAGGCATTAGAGAATACAGAGTCACGCCGCTTCATTTTATTTTCAATATTGACTCCCTTTTTAGCCATCGCAAAACTATCAGGCAGCAGTATGTTGTCGTGTCTCCACAGCAAGCCAATTTCATATCTACTATTGAGCAATTTCGTAGTTGCCTGCAAAATTTGGCGTGCACGTACGTCATCATCACTCTCAACGACAGGGGCTGCTCGTACACCAAAGCTCTCGCTCGTAAAATATTCAGTTACCATGTCATGTAGGGAAGCATCAATAATTGGGTTGAAAAAAGACATGAACACGGTGAATTTAATTCACCTCTCGATGCACCAAATAGCACCCAGACGGGCGTGTTGACAGCAAACGGTCCGTATCTTTGCAATGCGATGATTTCTGTCGACTGGCTTAGGTGGCAGTTATCGAGACCAACAAGTAACATTGGGTTGGCATTCTCATATTAGATACTTTGTGGAATGTTCAAGCTGTTAAAGTTTTCTCCAATGTTGCTCTTATCAAAACTTTGAACTGGCAGGTTGAGATTTTCAGCCGCATGTACATCAGCTGCGTTCGATTCGCCAGTGCTCAACTCGCTTGTGAAAAAAAGTCTACTTATTTTGCTTTTATTTGCGCAATAGTTGCTAACACTTGTTATGACGACCACATCAATAAATAAATTAAAATTTTTTACCTGCCAATAAATCAATCGACATAAGACATTTTGAAAATAAAAAAGTTGACTGTTTGAAGGCATATAATTTTGTTTTTGTACTCACATCACATTTGGACAGAATCTATCCCGTACACAAACCAATTAAAAAATAAGAACTTGGCAACGCAACTTTAGTCAACTTAATCGATAGTTGACTTTTTCTATCCTCAACTAGCTGGAGACTTTGATGTTGTTTTCTCATACAAATTATGAAATATGCTACATTAATTGAGTATAGGCTGGCGAATCGAACGCAGCTATTATGTAAAGTATATGTATCGTTTCTACCTACACCATTGATGCAAATGTCAACAATCGTTAGTTCTTCCACTTATCCACTGAAGATCTAGATTACTGTGAGTACCCTTCAAATCTAACCCATCGATTAAGGATTTATCTATTTAAGTGATAGACGATCCTTCATCTATTTGGTGGTTTTTATTACATAGAGGACACTCTCCTGGTTCGACTGCGTTCAGAGGCGGATAAGTGGTTTTAGCCGCCCTAGGCCGAATCGTACCTGCCCTTTCTTAAATCTATAATTTACTGAACTGAAACTGAGACTATGGTAAAGTTAAAATATAAATGTATTTTTGTCACAAGTTTAAGGTTTTCTTTATTGTAACAAATTATTAAATTTTACAAAACGCGTCTGGACTTTTTCGCAGCAAATTTAGTTTTTAAATCTTCACAATTCGGATTCCATGTAACTAATCCGCTTCTACATTCAAAGCAGATTGCTCCCCAAAGAAATTCTATAAATGCATCATGATCATGAATTTCTACTCTGAAGTTTCTTTTTGGTAGAATTAATTCGATCTAGTAAGAACCCCTAAACAACAGTCATGAAAGCCGATTCAAGACGTTTTAGTTTCAAGCGTATACCTCTTCCTTCGCATACAACGATTCGGTCCTGGTTGCGCCATGGATTTCTTTCCAGCACTCGCGTAAGCTCTTACACGCATCTGTAAGAGCCAAACAACGAGTCAACGACAGACATGTTTGACTACTTTCAGAGGCACATTCAACTACTAAATTGAGCGAGTGTGCTGAGCAGGGCTCATATTCGGCAAGTGGAGATATTTCCTTGATTTAAGCTGCTTGAATGCCATTGTATGTGCCTGACATGTTGGCGGCGTTATCATAAATTGCCTTCGACAATTTGAAATGTCAATACCAAATTCGGTTAAAGTTGAAATAACAGCAGTTACTATGTCTTACAATTCATGGCCTGTGTCTGGAATAAACATTCTACACATCGTTCTACAGGCGATCTATCAGTCAAGACTTATCTGACAACTGAAAAACAGGGCCACGTTTTTATTTACTTTGCCTTTTTTTGTTTGTCCTTATAATAATTCGGGGATGAAAGAATCACACAATTTGAGAGTTTCTGATTTCAAATAATTTTATTTTATTATTTTTGTTTTAAAAATGAATAAAATGAAACTGCATGTAAAAAAAGTTCGGATAATAAAATATTGCGATTGAGGAGCCCATTGAGAAGTTTCATATGTTTTTAATATCACCCTTGACGTCTAGGAGTCGCTTATTGTAATGCGCATAAGTGAGGTATTTTTTGCTTTAGCTACTAGTTAGTAAACTCTGTAAGTCAAAACCTTAGATCATTCCTATGGGGTTGGTGCTTGAGTTTTTTTATATAGGTTTGATTTCTTTCGCACCAAAGCCTTCAAATTGTCATTGACCCATGGCGTCAAGAGGTACTTCACCTTGACACGGTGAAGTCACTTGCGTCTTATATGAGTTTATTGAGTTTAAAATAATGCGTTCGAATTCCTCGTATACAGGCTTAGAATCGGACAGTGTTATTATTTCGTTTCTCATTATTTCGAGGCCAGCTTACAATTGATCCTCTATTTTTTATAATTATATAAGGTTTTGTTTGTTACTATGTATTTGTTTAATTGACAGCTGAAGCCAAGAAGGCAGCATATAATGTTGTGGTCGCTCAGCGGGTGATAAGACTGTGACACATGCGTAGGGAGTACGTAGCAACTAAATTGTTAAACGTATAATGATCTGGCGAAGATGATAGGCAGTTAATATTGGAGTCGCCAGCTAGGACGTAGCTGTGGGAGGATGCAATTCTAAGCTGTCTTTCTTATAGTTGAAGGAATGTGCTTAATGAACACTTCGGTGATCTATAGAATCTAACTATCATCAGTGATTTAGCATGGGCTGTGATTGCTTGCAGTTTTATTCTTATGACATGGCAGTAAGATTAGTTGATCACCTCTTCAAGCGTGACCTGAAGTTTCTCGTCAATAAACATCGATAGCCCACCATGGCTATCTCCTCTGCAGTAGTGAACAATTGTAAAGTAAGGTATTTCATAGAATTGTATAACTTCTCCGCAAACCAGGTTTCCTGAATGCATATTGCCTGTGCCTATGCTAGAAGCAGCTTATCCACACGACAATAGCTGCTGATTCTCTCAGCGCGCGAGATTCCAACTCTTTTGGCAAGGATGGTATTACCTCTGGCTTAAACGAACTGGTATACCACAGTTTTTAGCGACTTTGCTTGGCTTAAAAGCTTCAAGGTGTCCCTTGTTAGAAAATCATTCACAAATATTTTCGTTTTTAGAACAGGGTCCTTTTTTATTTCTTTTTTTGCCGCCAGCAGGTGTATTTTCGCTTCATGAGTGTGAAATTTCACCACCACGGATTTCAATGCTGATGGGTTAGCGCCAGCTCTGTTAACACGGCTAACAAAGAAGTAAGCTTGTGATATGTTTTTGTTGCTGACTGGCACTTCCAGTATTTTTAAAAGGTCAGTAGCTAGCTCACTTGCTGTTTTGTTGTTGCTAGTGTCTTCTAAGCCTCGCAATATGACATCGTTCTTGACTCTGTCTTTTGTAAGGTATCACTGGTTTACAAATAACGACAAGTTGTTTGTACTTTGAATGCCACTATCTTTTTCTCATGTAAAATCGATCGCTAATTCCGAAAAAAAAATTTTTTTTTTCTGTCACTCCGTTTTCGAGATATTGCCCACTGTAGGGTTTTCAACGAAAAAAAAGTTGGTTCCACTTAATTGCATATATCTCCAGAACCAACAACAGTAATCCAACAAATGATATATCAAATAAAAGCTAATAAAATTTCTTACAAACAATGCAAATATAATGTTTTCGTCGAGCTGTTAGTTTTGGCGGAACAAATTCAAATTTCGGGGATTTTTTTTATTTTTCAGAAAAATTTCCAAAAACAAGACAAAATAGTTGCAAATTTCGTTTAGAAATCAAAATATTTTGTTACTTTTGATATTATTTACTAAAAGCCTTTATTTTTCAAAAAAAAATAAGCTATTGTTGAAGAAAATCTATTGAGAAATGAAAAAGTTGTGTTTAATGGAACGAAATCACCAAAATTGTGTGATTATCCATTTATGCATTTGGACTTATTTTATTGCCATAAAAAAAAATGAGAACTAAAGGTTGTTGTAATAAAATCATATATTCTTCATTTTTATTGTTCGTTTAATAATTTACATTATTTTTATATTATTTAAATTGTATATAATTATTATTAATAATTTTTATTGTTTCTTTAAATCATTTATATTGTTATTTACATTGTAAATAATTTTTATTTATCATTCAGAAATTCAAAATGATTAGAATTCTTGTTTTGTCGTTTATTTAATTCGGGATCGGTTTCTCTGATGAGAAACCAACAATAGTCGCCCATCATTCCTTCGTCCCAAAATCCTTGGTACCGATTCTCAATTGCTTTCATCTGTTGGTGGAAGCTTTCCCCATGTTCGTCGCTCTCGTCACCGATATTCTTCGGAAAAAATTCAAATGGGAGTGCGGAAAGTGAGTTTTCAGAGACATATTTACGCCCATTTTTGTATAGTTCTTGAGCAACTCGTTGACTATTTTTCGTAAAATTCACTTTTATTGTTCCTGAAGAAGCTAGAAACAGTCGTCCTAAAAGAATCCCGCCGCTGCCTCAACTGGTGACAATAGTTCTGCGAATTGAAGATCGTTTAACACCTTCTTTATTTGCGGTCCAACGAAGACACCTTCTTTTATCTTGGCATAAGAAAGATTTGGAAAAATCGTTTTCAAATATGTGAATGCTTCGCTTTCTTCGACTAACGCCTTGACAAAGTTTTTCATAAGTCCAAATTTGATGTGCAGCGGTGGGAGAATTATGTTTCCCTTTTTGACGAGTGAAACGTTTTTGACGTTGCTCTCTCCAACCTTCGACTCAATTCTTTCTGACCAGTCCTTTTTGTAATAGTGGTGTTCACGTGCTCGACTATCCCACTTGCAGAGAAAACAGCAGTACTTTGTGTAGCCACTCTGTAAACCACAAAGCATACCAACGACTTTGAGATCAGAACATATTTTCCAGTCGTGTTGTTCATATTTAAAACATGTCAATAGCTTCGCCATTGTTTCGTACGTTTCCTTTTTGTTGACTGCATGTGCGATCGGAATCGATGACTTTTTGTTTCCTATATGAAGTAATACTGCCTTCAAGCTCACTTTGCTTCCATCAATAAAAAAACGCCACTCTTTGGGGCGGTTATTGTATAAGCAGATATTGTCATTCTTAGTAAAGTGTATAGCAAACGGTTTTTCACGATTTCTGTAGTATGTCACCTTAACATCGGGTCTCAAAAAGTTGAATTGTTGCATACGAGAAGCATGCAATTCCGATTTTTCCTTTGACAGTTCCAAATCTCTTATCCAATCATTCAGCTGCGCTTGCGATAAAAGGTGAGTTGTGCTTTCAGTTGTAAAAGTACTACCACCTGTGGTTCCTTCCGACTCCACTGAATCTACCGATATTCGATTGTTTTCACGTGTTGAATCAGGACAAGTAGGATATGGAACATCGTCAGACTGAGATACTGGCAATGAAACAGTCCGGACAGTGGCGTTTGTGTTTTCCAACACCAGTCACTTTGGCCAGACAAAAATAGCAATCGTTTAGGTGGCAAAACGGTTGTCTCCAGATCATCGGAACATCGAATTTCATGTATCGTTTTTTACCCGAGCTCCATTCAGACAATATTAATTTGCACGATTGACACAAAATACTTGGCGTCCATGATTCACCAATGTTCTCAGCCGCAATACCAAAATAATGAAGATATGACATTTGCAGTAAATTCGTAAAATTGACTCGTTTCTTTTCGAAAGTAATAAAAGTAATCGAAAGTAAGAAAAACAGGTAGGCTCTCCTTCTTATAGCCATAAGTGTCGAAATCTGGTGTTTTGCTTTGACGGTTTCAACGGTTGCACTCTCAGTCGTAACTTGGGTGCTTTCGTTCCATTGAACACAACTTTTTCATTTCTCAATAGATTTTCTTCAACATTAGCTTATTTTTTTTTGGAAAAATAAAGGCTTTTAGTAAAAAATAACAAAAGTAACAAAATATTTTGATAACTTAACGAAATTTGCAACTATTTTGTCTTTTTTTGGAAATTTTTCTGAAAAATAAAAAAAATCCCCGAAATTTGAATTTATTCCGAAAAAAACTAACAGCTCCACCAAAAAATGATGTTTGCAGTGTTTGTAGGAAATTTTATTAGTTTTTTTTTTATATATCATTACTTTTGTTTGATTACTGTTGTTGGTTCTAGAGATATATGCAATTAAGTGGAACCAACTTTTTTTTTCGTTGAAAACCCTACAATGGGCAATATTTCGAAAACGGAGTGACAGAAAAAAATTTTTTTTTTCGGAATTAAAGACCGATTTTACATGAGAAAAGAATAGAGGCATTCAAAGTACATATTGGCTGTAAACCAGTGTATTTAACCGTAGTCTAAACCTGAATTAATTCTGCTAGAAGTTGCAAGTTGTCTTTGGTCAGTTTTTAAATTTCCGTTTTTACTGAAGCCATGTCTCTCAATAAGGTGTCTAGCGGACTGAGTTTATCCATAAGTGCTTGGAATTGGTTTGAGCTGAAGATTATGTTCTCGCTGGATGTGCCGGCATCTGGCGCAGCGGCCGCGTCGGGGGTAGCGCATGAGCATTCCTGGCACAGGTACTCCTTATACACCTGGTGTAGAGCTTCCCGGTACTGCTTCATATTTAATCCACAGCGCATTGAGTGCAGCCAGCGTACCATTGCTATCATTGCTATGACGCATGCGCTTTGTTGTTGCAAGAATCGTTTAATTTTGTTTTGCCTATGCCCCTTTCCCTTGCCATAGCTACCATATATTTTGATATTGTAAAATTGGTTATTGTTGTTGTTAAACGAAAATCAATGGAAAATGAATGAAGCTCAAGTTTTTGAATATTGCGATTTAAGCATATTTTGGTTTTTGTGATAGAATTTTTTTTAATTCTAATTAAAAAAATACATATAAATTAAATTAAATTTAATAAAACTAAATTAAATTAAATTAAGTTAAATTAAATTAAATTAAATTAAATCAAATTAAAGTGAATTAAAATAAATTAAATTAAATTAAATTAAATTACATTAAATTAAATTAAGTTAAATTAAATAAAATTAAATTAAATTAAATTAAATTAAATTAAATTATTTAAATTAAATTATATTAAATTAAATAAAATTAAATTAAATTAAATTAAATTAAATCAAATTAAATCAAATTAAATCAAATTAAATTAAATTATATTAAATTAAATTGAATTAAATTATATTAAATTAAATTAAATAAAATTATATTAAATTAAATTAAAATAACTGAAATAAAATTAGATTAGATTAAATTAAATTAAATTAAATTAAATTAAATTAAATCAAATTAAATTTAATTAAATTAAATTAAATTAAATTGAATTAAATTAAACTAAATTAAATCAAATTAAATCAAATTAAATTAAATTATATTAAATTAAATTGAATTAAATTAAATTAAATTAAATTAAATTAAATTAAATTAAATTAAATTAAATTAAATTAAATAAAATTATATTTAATTATATTGAATTAAATTAAATTAAATTATATTAAATTAAATTAAATTAAATTAAAATAACTCAAATAAAATCAGATTAAATTAAATTAAATTAAATTAAATTAAACTAAATTAAATTAAATTAAATTAAATTAAATTAAATTAAATTAAATTAAATTAAATTAAATTAAATCAAATTAAATCAAATTAAATTAAATTATATTGAATTAAATTGAATTAAATTAAATTAAATTAAATTAAATTAAATTAAATTAAATTAAATAAAATTATATTAAATTAAATTAAATTAAATTAAATTAAAATAACTGAAATAAAATTAGATTAAATTAAATTAAATTAAATTAAATTAAATTAAATTATATTAAATTAAATTAAATTAAATTAAATTAAATCAAATTAAATTAAATAAAATTAAATTAAATTAAATTGAATTAAATTAAATTAAATTAAATTAAATTAAGTTAATTAAATTAAATTATATTAAATTAAATTAAATTAAATTAAAATAACTCAAATTAAATTAAATTAAATTAAATTAAATTAAAATAAATTAAATTAAATTAACTTAAATTAAATTAAATTAAATTTAATAAAATTAAAAAAATGAAATATTATTAAATTAAATTAATTATTTTAATTTTATAATTATTAAAAAACATTATAAGCATTTATTCCAAACATCGTCCGCTAAGGACAAAATTGAGTTTATTGATCCATACAATCATTATATTGTCATCCCTCAATTAGTGATCTTTTTGCTGCTGCAATTTTGTAACTGAAAAGTTGTGCAGCATATTTAACTTTCATTTTTTCAAATGAATTAGGGTAAAAATGTTTAAAAGATAGCTTGGGACATAATCGCGTAATATTTTTGGAGTCTATGTCATATAATCTGACAATTATTTTCCAAGAAACCATTCCTTCGGGTGAGTCTATATCATTTTTGGTTAGGATATTTCTCATTGATTTTATTAAATGAGGAACATCGTAAATTCCATGTTCCATGTTAAATTTAAACAAATTTTCTCAAAAAACTCTTAGAACATAATTGCCTTATAAATTTTAAAATATCAGTAAAAGGAGAATGTCACTTTTTCTTTTCATCATGCCGGTTATGATTTTTTTAAAAGGTCAAAAAAGTAGAAAAATATCTTTACCGGATAATTTTTACATGAAAAGTTTTTAACAAGGCGCGTAAATCAAATGATATAAAATACACGATTGTCAACGCGTTTCATCGTTTCAAAATTTTTGACTTGTCTACAATTTTCACCAATCAAATTTTTTATTCAAAGTATTTCGTTAATGTTTTTTAGTCGAAGTATTAAAATATTTTCAAATTTTGAAGCAAACTGACAGCAGAAATGACAGTAACGACAGAATAATAGTCGACATTGACGATCAATTAACGAAGTTGTAAACTCGATTGACGACATTGTGTCGTCAGTTAAGAAAATACGTAGTGGTAAAACACGGGTTTTCAAACCGAATCGCATTTGGTTTTTTTATAAAATCAATCTATCGGTTAGAATTGCTTAAAATAAGCGTTGACATTTTAAAGAAAAGCAATTGTAACTATAGTTACTCCGTATAACACTGTGCCACAACTTGAGTTATTTGTATACCAAGTTTTTTCTTATCAAATAATATAAAATGCATTACAATAAAAAAAACATAGAATTAGAGAGATATCGTTACACTTAACGATTTTCAGAATCTTAAGTGTCCTTTCAAACTCAAAAAAAGGAACAATCTAAGTATATTAAAACTGACGCACGTATGTGTGTGTTAGTTATAGACTACGAAACCGCTAAACCAATTGATATAGCTGTCGCAAGGTATTGAAAGTGTTGCTGTGAAGTTTTGAAAGAATCGATACAAGAGGCGTGGCACCTCCTATGTAACCCAATTTGCAATACCGCTTAGCTCTGAAATTACAGGTCGTACAATCTCATAGTTAGGAATTTAATCTCAACTTATACTATGTTCACATTGAGATCAAATTAGGTAATTTCGTGAGATAATTTCGAAATTGTATAAAAATGGTTCACACTGGGCTTAGATAATTTCGTTTGACGTTTGATTTATTTTTTGTCTATTCATTATTGGCCACATTCAGCATGCTCAACAGTTGCCAACTTAAATGTTCAATTAAAAATAGAAAATTCTTACTCAAAGTAAGTTTGCAAAACTATTTCACACATAACCGTACATCTTATCAATTGCACAACTTTAATTCATTGAAAACATTGCTCACCTAAGTTTCACTGAATGGGTTGCTACCCGAAGAGCCAAAAAAGTAAAGTATCTGAATGTGGCCATTATCATGTGTCATGTATAATTTTGACGGGCTCAGCTGGAATGGATAGCAAGATTGTTAATACGCCAAAAAAAGGGTGTGTTTAATTCACACTATATTCAGATTTCAGGGTTGCAGTGCATTTTTGCCTAATTTCGTGAGTAATTTAAACGAAATTACCTTGTTTGAGGTAATTTCCAAATCAACAAATTGTATGGGAAATTACCAAAGTTCTAAGATCATTTCAGTCGAAATTACACAAAAGCTCGAAATTACCTAATTTCATCTCAGTGTGAACATAGTATTACACGTGCCGCTCCATTGGTAACATTTTGTAAGTTTTACACAAGAGGCGTGTCAAATTTTTTTTACTTTTTGACTTTTTGATCAGCTCAAATTTTAAGTATAATTTTACAACTATAGGTATGTACACATCAATGAAACTTAAAGCCCCATACTATTTAGTCCCCAATCAGCTATTTAGAAATAGTGCTTGGATTAAGGTTACATGCAATATAAAAAGCAAGCCTTATCCAAGCACGCTTAAAAAACACTTGCCCACGTTATAAATTTCCAAGTTGCTTTGTATAACTATTGCGTTAAACACAAAAAGCAAGTGATGTACAATAATACTTGGAAAGGGTTGCACCAAGTAAGTGTTTTGCAATCATACTTAGAAAACGCTGACAACGGTAATGGTTTTACAACTGTTCAAAATTGTGATGCTCTCATATATACATTGAAAAACAAAGTTTCACTTGTACCCATCCTAAAATGAACCTTGATGTATTTTATGATGATTCCCAAAATATGTTGGCTATGCCGAAATCCGTGAGTGAGCTAAACCATTTTGAAAAAACCTCCATAAATCATGTTTTCCGCATTTATACTGGCTAGTGTTATAGATGTAAATAAACAAACTGTCTCAAATTGTAGGCCTGAAAAAGTTCGTTCAATCTGCATCAAAAATTTGAAAATATTTGCAATTGGGTTAAGTATAATGATGTTTTCATGCATTTTTTTTAGATTATTTTCACAAAAATTCAAATAACTTTATTATTTCTTATACGATCGCCGTTATCAAGATATCGTTGGAAAGGTTTGCACGTCTGTCATATATTTTGGACATTTTTTTTTGTTTAATAAAGTGTGGCTCTTATTTTATTTCTCCATTTGTGTGTAGTTTACTTGAAAATAAAATTTTAAAAATCCAAAACACTGTATTTTTTTTATTTCAAGCATTTGTTTCAATGAGAATTTTTGAAAATCATCTAAAAAAATTAAGAAAAAAATCATGAAAAACATCATTATCTTTAATCCAATTGCAAATTTATACAAATTTTTGATGCAGATTGAAAGAACTTTTTCAGGCCTACAATTTGAGACAGTTTATTTATTTACATCTATTACACTAGCCAGTATAAATGCGGAAAACATGGTTTATGGAGGTTTTTTCAAAATGGTTTAGCTCACTGACGGATTTTGGTATAGACAAAATATTTTGGGAATGATCATAGAATACATCAAGGTTCATTTTAAAATGGGTACAAATGGAACTTTTTTTTTTCTTCATACAAGTCGAGGCACCTTAATATACATACATAAATGTATTTTATTTTAATTTTGTTCGCTGAGCAGCCATCAGGCTTACGGCAAGTTGTTAGAGTGTCCGACTCATATGCGGTGGTTCGCGCGTTCGATCCCTGGTGTAGCAAACACAAAAATTTTTGAAAGCATGCAATTATTCATATAAATATATGCTTCAATTTTAACAAAGTAAAATAAAAAACAAACAAAAATAAAAATGTTCCAGTTGGGAATTGAACCTTGGATGTCCAAATCACAACAAATCAAACAAACAAGTGGCTTACCAACTGAGCCACGGAATAAAAATTTTTCGCGAGTGTTAATTGATTTGTTGAATGTAGCACACTTGGAAAAAGCTTATTAAAACACTTATATCCAATTGTAAAAACAACACTTGGATTAGGCTTGAAGTAAGAAATATTATTCCAAGGGTTCACTTTCGTTTATCTTACAATTACATGTAAGCGTTCTACAATAGTAAATGAAAGCGTTATCCAAGCTTAAGGCTTACGTTTGTAAGCTTGTTTAAAGCTTATTCCAAGCTTGTTTGGCTGATTGGGTCGTGTCCTTTGACTGGAAAAGTGAGCAAGCAGTGGTCAGAGGGGCGTGTCACCGCCCATACAATACAAAATATTCATATAAAAAAGCTTTGGAACAAAATGTCGGATGATAACAAAACTCAGTATGGAGTAAATAATTGATCAAGTTTTTATACTGGAAAACTGGAACGAACATTGGAATACTGGGCGGGGCTTCGCCCATGTAAGTCAAATTTTTGAAACAGATTATCTATAATTGCCAAAGATATCTAAACAGTGGAACAGCTTTTTAAGTGCTGATGCTTAACTTCAACATAAAATTAAGAATTCTGTATAGCTTTATTGGTTAAATCTATATTATTTAAAATTATTAATTAAGCAAATTTGAAAAAAGAATTAAAAAGCATTTACGGCTTTTATAATATAAAGAATAACAAAAAAGGTTAAAACAAGTAGCAAACAGATTTGGTTCCATTTTTTTATAGAGCTTTATATTTTCATATTATTGTTTTGATTATCACCCGTGATTACCTGTGGAGTTGCATGTGAAAGAAAATTTATTATTTTTTATATTTTCTTAAAATTTATGCTATTTCAAGGAAGTACATCTCCTTATTTTGTCACAGGACTAAACTTTTAGGCATACAAATTTAAAGTCTAGTTTTTTTGTGATATTTTTGAAGTTAGGCATGACTTTGGAGGTCCATTAAAAAAAAATGGTAAGGCCTATGCAGTGGCGTAGCGAGGGGTGGGGGGCAGGGGGTGTCAACATGCCCGGGCGCCACTCGCAGAGGGGCGCCAAATCATTCTCAAGACAAGCAAAGTTTTGCAAAAAAATTTGTTTTAATTAATTAATTCAATAATTAAGTTAGCCAACTGTAAGGTACAATGTTATGATAATGCTGCCCTTATGTCAAATCACATATCTGGCGTTCAACAAAGAATAATAGAAAAAAAAATAAGGCAACATTTGTAAATTGTGATAGCTAACAAGGCAACATTGTGATAGCTGGTGACAGCTAACCAAGATTCAATCTTTGTAACAAGTTTTCGAATAATTGATAACGTACGTCTCTTTTTCTCACGTTCAATATTACGATGGAAATTGTTAAAAATGCTTTAAAAAACCTGTTAAAGAATCTGTAACACGATGGAGCGCCAGAGCGCAAGCAGTAAGCGTTATTGTCGAGGGTCTGGAAGAATACGTAGAACTAAAAGAAAAATTAGCAGATGAAAATACTGCCACAAGTGGTACACCAGAAATGCTGCAATCTTTATCTTAAACCGAATTTAAATATCGTAACTTTAGTCTATTGCTGGCTTGAACTCTAAGAGAATTGACCGTGTGCAGCTCATATTACAAGGTCCTAAAATTAATTTTAAAGAAGCGTTCCATGATCTCAAATTATTGGCGACTGAACTTGCAGAAATTAGTAACGAGATATGTGAAAAAGTTATCGAAAAGGCTAAAAATCTTTGTAAAAAATGGAGAATCGATACAACAATCCGTATAAAATGTCGCCGACAAATGCGCGGAGAATTGACTCGAGATATGGTCTTTCCGCAGAAAGCGAAAAATCTGGCGTTATGAAAAGCGTTCTTGGTCGTCTGCATCAGGAAATAAGTTCACAATTTACAAGACAAGGGACCTTAATTCCAAATTTTGGTATTTACTGGACGTTGAAAATTTATTAAGTAAGAATAATCCGTACAACGATCTTGAAAAGAATTGTAAATATTTGGGTGAGTTTTATAATACAGATTTAAATGGAACAGAACTTCCATTTAAAGAAAAAGATGTTTTTCCAAACCTGACAGTAGCACTTCAAATATTTATTTCTATTTCAGTATCAATCAGTGTAAAATTGAATAAAATATGTAAAATATGTAAAATACAGTACAATGTCGATATTTTGCGTCTTCACTCAAATGCATCTCCTGACCGTATTTTAGCACGCATTTCTTTCGGCGGTATGAAAATAGTTTTCGATTTTTTATGAATTATGATAACGCAAAAACTACTTATCCAAATGAAAAAATTTGTTGATCAAACATGAAGAAAATTAGAAATTTTATTCGGCTTAGCGTGATTATTAATATTGAACAAGAAGTGTACAAGATATATTTCAACATACTTACTTACTTAGATGGCTCTTACAACCGTTGGTCGGTTTTGGCCTCGTCTAAGAATTTTCGCCAGCCTCTTTTGTCGTGTGCTTGCTGGCGCCACTTGGAAATTCCAAGCGTTGTCAGGTTATCCAATGCCTGGTCTTTCCAACGGAGATGCGGTCTTCCTCGTCTGCGTTGGCCAGCGCTGGGTACCGAATCCAATATTATTTTCGCTGGAGCTTCGTCGTTCATTCTCTTGACATGACCTAGCCAGCGAAGCCGCTCTATTTTAATACGCTTGACTATATCGATGTCGGCATATAGCTCATACAGCTCGTGGTTCCATCGTATTCGGTACTCGCCATTGACGCAGATTGGACCATAGATCTTGCGAAGGATTTTTCTCTCGAACGCTCCCAAAGTCCTTTCATCAGAGCTGCTCATCGTCCAGGTTTGTGATGCGTATAGTAGGACGGGCATGATTATTGACTTATAGAGCGTCAGTTTTGTTCGTCGAGAAAGAGCTCTGCTTCTCAATTGCCTACTGAGCCCAAAGTAACACCTGTTGGCAAGAGTTATCCTTCGTTTAATCTCAATACTGATATCGTTGGAGAAGTTAATGCTGGATCCCAGGTAAACAAAGTCCTTCACTACCTCAAAGGAGGTGTTGTCAACAGTGAAGTGGTTTCCAAGACGCTGGGACTGTTTGTTTGTTGACACAAGATACTTCGTTTTATCTGCGTTCGCTGCAAGACCCATTCGACTCGACTCTTTTTCTAGCCTGGAGAATGCTGCACTGACTTCGCACGTATTGTGGCCAATGATGTCAATATCATCTGCATACGCCAGCAGCATAACACTCTTATAGAAAATTGTGCCGCTGCGTCTCAGGTCAGCAGCTTGGATGATCTTCTCCATTACTATATTAAAGAAGTCGCACGATAAGGAATCACCTTGTCTGAAACCTCGCTTGGTATCGAACGGAAGGGAGAGGTCCTTCCCGATTTTCAGTGCACTGCTGGTGTTGTTCAGTGTCATCCTGCAAAGACGTATTAGCTTCGCAGGTATACCAAATTCAGACATGATGGCATATAGGTGACTCCTTATTGGACTGTCGAAGGCGGCTTTGAAATCGACAAAAAGATGGTGTGTGTCGATTTGTTTTTCGAGGGTCTTTTCCAAGATTTGTCGGAGCGTGAAGATCTGGTCAATGGTGGACTTTCCAGGTCTAAAGCCACACTGATAAGGTCCAATCAGTTGGTTGACGATGGGCTTCAGTCTTTCACACAATACGCTCGACAGGACCTTATATGCGATATTAAGAAAGCTAATCCCACGGTAGTTGGCGCAAATGGTGGGATCGCCTTTCTTGTGGATTGGGCAGAGCACACTGAGGTTCCAATCATCTGGAATGCATTCTTCCGACCATATTCTGCATAGAAGTCTGTGAATGCATTTAAACAGAGCTTCGCCACCGGTCTTAAACAGCTCAGCCGGTAGGCCATCGGCTCCTGCGGCTTTGTTGTTTTTAAGCCGAGCTATAGCTGTTAAGACCTCGTTATAGTCGGGCAGCGGAACTTCAACGCTGTCATCCATAATTGGGGTTTCCGGGATATCATCTCCACTGGCGGGATTGTTGTCAGCGTCGCCATTTAAAAGTCTATAGAAGTGCTCCCTCCATAACATCAGTGTACTCTGGATATCTGTCACTAGATTCCCATTCTCGTCCTTGCAGGAAGAGGCTCCGGTCTTAAAACCATCGGCCAGGCGTCTTATTTTGTCGAAAAATTTTCGAGTCTCATTCCTGTCGCCATGCATCTCAATTTTCTCGCACTCACGCATTTCCGCCTCTCGTTTTTTTCGCCTGAAAATGCGTCTCTCTTCCCTCCTCTTCTCTCGGTATCGCTCCATAGCAGCACGCGTTACAACCGACTGCAGGTTGGCTTTGTAGGCGATGTCCTTCTCTGCAGTGGCGTCGCGACACTCCTGGTCGTGCCACTGGTTGCGGCGAGGGCGATGGTAGCCTATCACCTCTTCGGCAGCCGTACGCATAGAGTGGAATATGTGTATCCACTGTCCGCATATATCGTCGATCGGAGAAGTGCTTTCTTGAAGCAGGAGTGAGAGTCGAGTAGCGAAGGCTTCGGCCGTCCGTTTTGACTGCAGCTTGTCGACGTCTAGCTTTCTTAGGATTGCGAGCATTCTTAGCTGCGCACAGACGTGTGCGGATCTTGGCTGCGACAAGATAATGATCCGAGTCTATGTTAGCATCACGAATCGTGCGTACGTCTAGTACACTGGAAGAGTGCCTTGCGTCAATCAAAACGTGATCAATTTGGTTACATGTTTTTCGATCAGGGGACAGCCAAGTGGCCTTATGAATATTGAGATGCTTGAATCTAGTGCTACTTACGACCAGCGTGACCAGATGGTTTTTAGAAAAAGCGCGAACTACAAAATTTTTATCGCCCAAAAATCGCCCAATTTTTCAGTTTTTAATATTTTGTAGCCCAAAAAAGCGCAAATTGGGGGACATTTACAATATAAAGTCCCAAAAATTTTTTCTTAAGCTCATTTTTAAAACAAATTGTTTATATTTGTATGTATTGAAAATTTGCAATGTGTTAAGAAGATATAACATAAATTAAACATTTCTTTAAAAAAAAATCAATTCAAAGAAATTTACATAAAATAAATAAATTTTTCTTTTAAACACAAATAATTAAAACATATCAAAAGTTTCCTGAAGAAGAAATTCAATATCTTTTTCGCTTTCATCAAGTTCCTCTTCATCTATTTCTTTTTTTTCATATCTAGAGCTGTTGCACTTAGAAATCATATTTTCTGTTGTCGGAAAGTCTTACAGCAAACGTTTAAGGCTTTCATGAGACATTTTATTCGTATAATAGACGAAAGTGATTCCAACATCATACGATTTCTCATGTTCGTTTTAGAAGCATTCATCACAGAAAATACTCTTTCAACAAAAGTGTTTGAGTGAGGCAGCGATAGTAAAATAAGTGCTAACTTAGAAATAGTTTCCAGCATTTTGCCTCCACCAGCATTTCTTTAATCGTTCGCTTTCAACCAAAATTCTTCGGTATCTGACAGAATGTTTTTTTCAAAAATATCGTTCCATGGAATAACCAATAGCGAATCGTATTCTAGCTCTGCTGCACGTCTCTCCAACTGACTTAAATAATGAAGAAGAAGTTCAGAAAACGGTTTTCTAAAGTGGTTTAAACATTTCTGAAATGAATGGAATGACTGAATATATGTAATTTTTTTCATGAATCTTCTGACAAAAGTAGCCCAAAAAAGCGCGAGGCGCTTTTTAATTAAAAATAAGCGCAAAATTATAAAAAAGATCGCCCAATTGGCGCTTTATCGCCCAATCTGGACACACTGCTTACGACCATGTTTCGTGCTGCGGCGAAGTCAATCAACCTCATTCCGTTATCGGATGTGTTGTCGTGGAGGCTGAACTTTCCGACTGTTGGACCAAATATGTTTTCCTTACCCACCTTGGCGTTGAAGTCACCAAGCACGATTTTTATGTCATGACGGGGGCAGCGCTCGTATGCGTCTTCAAGGCACTCGTAAAAACTTTCTTTGGTCTCGTCATCTTTTCCTTCTGTCGGAGCGTGCGCACATATTAGCCTTATGATAAAAAATTTAGCCTTGAAGCGGATTATGGCAAGTCGTTCGTTCACAGGAGTGAATCGCAGGACATGATGCCGTATTCTCTTGCCAACTACAAATCCGCATCCAAACTCGTGCTTCTCCACATGGCCGCTGTAGTAAATATCACAGGATGCTTGCCGTAAGCAACCCTATCCCTTCCATCGCATTTCTTGGATTGCAGTGATATCAGAATTATATCTTTCCAAGATATCAATCAGTTGGATAGAGGCACCATCCCAATTTAGGGTCCGGACATTCCAGGTGCATATCCGTAAATCATTATCAGTTTTTCGTTTGCGGTTGTCGTCATAAGATTTGGGGATCATTCTTTCATTTATTCGTTTACGTTTCATTGAAACCTTTTTTTATGTAGTGGGCTTCAAACCCAACGCACAACCTTTGCTTGATGGCCAAAGGGGAAGCCCGCCGCTCAAATTAGCCGCCAAAGTTTATCTGGCGATAGTTTTTGACGTTTCCAGGATATACCACGCGGAGGTTTTGAGTCGACTTGAGACGATTTCGACATGGATAATGCTGGCCTCGCCAAGTTGAGGCAGTCAGACACGTTGCCATGTGAATATCGCCCCCTTGTCTCCCCCTATACAAGGGGGGACCATATTTCAACATATGCGACTATATTTGAAAAAAGTGAGAAAAACTTTAAAAATCTTATAAAATCTTTAAAAAACACGTAAATCCTAGTACTCTATCCGTTTGCGTGAAATTTCACTCGCAACATTCATTTTTTTATTGCGTGAAAATTCTGACAAATATTTTGTTGTGAAGAAATTGAAAAATTTGAGAAAGTCATGCTTTACTTCTTAAAATAGACCAGCCTTATTCATACAAAAATTCAATACATCTTTAGTTCGTGTTTGTAAGAGTAGAATATAGTTAAAATATCGAATGTAACATGATCAGTTCGATACAATTGATGTCAAAATTATATATAGTAAAATTTACTTAATTGAAATAAAAAAATATAAACTTTATTATTTCAGTTAGCGAGTAGTTGAGCAAGCAACAGTTATCTTTAACGAACTGTCAAAGTTAGGAATAAACATTGCTAGCAAAGATGTTATGGATACGAGTTAACAGGTTAGGTAGTTAAGGGCCAGTTAACGATAACCACAAGTGTCTTTAACGCTTTTGGGAATTCCACTGATGTTAATGCTCTACATAAGAAATAATTTAAAAATGAAGTGGCTGAATACTTGGGAAAAAATAGGACTAGCATTACAGAACAACCCAAAATAATCAAAGCTCAGAATTACTAATATCCTTAGACTTTCATTCTTCATTCGTTAACCAACGTTCTGTTCTCTTCATGTCCTTTTATTTCTTCGGCTAATGATACACCTATTCTTATGTTTGAAACCACCTTTTTTATTAAAACCAATTTAGAAATATATTAAAAAACTTTTAAATGAATTGGTAACATCTCGATGTTACTCGATCTTTGTACTCGTACAACTATTATTTGTCAAATGTACCTCAATCAAAAATGTCAAATGTACCCAAATGCTCTCGGCATCTTTTTTTAAAACTTTTTTAGTTTATATTTAGTTCTATTGAAATTCACTTATATTTTCAAAAAAAATAAATAGTTTTTACCTTTTGTAAAAGGCACTTTGATTAACTTTTATAACTCGGTCAGGAAGTCGTTACGTATCAGTGCCGGAAAATAACAGTTACGCGCGCAAAACATAAGAACTTTTCTGTTACTTTTCTTCATGTAATGCAAGAATCGCAAACTTCGTGACGATTACTGAAATACAATGATGCAAAATTTATAAAACAAATTATTGTAAAATAACGCGATTTTCGCGATTTTGCGATTTTCGTGTTAAGAGACCCTAAATCTGAAACAAAATAAAATGAACTGTCGTGTACAGAACCTTTTTCTGATTTCCACGCATAGTGTTATTTGTATTCATGTAATTTAATAAGTGTATTATAATTATTTGTACTAAATATTAAAAAATATATATAATATATCATAATTTTTTTCACTATTTCATTGGGGGCGCCAAAAAATTATTTTGCCCCGGGCGCCAGATATGCTCGCTACGCCACTGGGCCTATGACCTTAAAAAAATGGATTTCTATCATTTAACATATCTAAAATCATTAAATAATTGTAAAAAACTAAGAAAAAAGTCGAGATGTCATCCCAATGCGCGCGATCTGCCTGATTTTTCCCAACGTGCAACGTAAGTCAAAATTATCTACTTTTGAAGAGGCAAAAACTAATTTCAAAAGTACTTAAATATGAATTCAAGCACTAAAAGTATTTAAAATTAAAAAAGACAAAAATGTTGTTTTGATCAATCTACCTTAAACATTAATAATTGCTATTATTCCAAACGTTGACTTACGTCGTATTAGAATTAGGCCAACGATAAAAAAAGGTTTATTCTTAAATGACACCGAACGAGAAATTAACACAAATACAATTTTTTTTATTTAATATTTTATTAAATTGTTTTGTTTTCTTGCTTTTTTATTAGCAAAATCGTTAATTACATTATCAAAGTCTATTTCAATTCTTAACTTGTATTCTATGGATAATATGGCAAGATTTTGTAGGCGAGACGTGGCCATTATAGTTCTTAGGTAGGTTTTTATGAGTTTTAACTTACAGAAGCTCCTCTCACAAGTGGCAACACTAATAGCAATGGTTAGAAAGATGCGTTAAAGTCTAACAATGTTTGGAACTGCGTTTTCTAGATTAAATTTAAAAATAAATTGTAAAATTTCGAGTGGACCTTTCATACAAGAATCAGTTTCTATGTGCGCAATAAAAAAAAGTTCTGAAGTATTTTTCTCTCAATGAGAAACTGTTCCTTGTCAATATCTTCGTGACAGAATTTAATCAGTTTACATTTCAACTTATCATTCAGGAGAATCAACTACTCGATCATGCCTAGATATTATGTCTTTTTTTATTTCATCGGCAACTAATTTCGAGACCCGAAAAACGATTTTATATTTTGGTTGTGCTCAATACGAAGCTCATAAATATAGTTATACTAGCTGGTACCCGGCGCGTTGCTGCCGTCCTTGTCCAATGTCTGTTCCAGTTTGCCAATAGAAGGCCATCAACAGAGAGTAACTCCACACTGAGTTTCAATATTCTGTGGCCATTATTTCCAAAGCTTTTAAATATAAACAACTGTCTTTTATGGGCGGAGCCGAATCCCTTGTCCAATACCCGCTTTTACTCCAAACCGAGTTTCTTTAATAATTGACTATTATTTCCAAAGTGATTCAATTTACAAAAAAAATATGTCTTATATGGGCGGAGCCACACCCATTGCACGAAGTCCATTCTAGCATTCCATTAGCAGGACACCACCAAATAGTAACTCCATTCTGAGTTTAAATGTTCTGTGACTTTTACTTCTATGCTATTCTGTATTGAAAATTTCAATTGTATGGGCAGAGCCATGCCTCGTTTTCCAATGCCCGTGTTTGTTTAATAATTGAAAGACCTGGCCAATCAGTTGCTTCATACTGAGTTTCATTGTTATACGACATTTAGTTCCAAATCTATCCGATATCAAAAAATGTAATTTTATGGGCGGTGCCCTGCCTCCTTTCCAAAGATCGCTCAAATTTGATAGTCTAAGGGCGCGACTCAATAGTAAGTTTGTACCGAGTTTCATTGATATGTGACTTATAGACAAAAGTAGAACCGATAAATTTGTGTTCTTGAAAAAGTGCCACGCCCTTCGCGGGTAAGAGGGTGAAAAGTGCTTTACGACCTATTCTCATACCTACCAAGTGTACAAAACAAATTTCATTAAAATCGGCCCAGCCGTTTAAGAGGAGTTCAAACACTAACACCGTGACACGAGATTTTTATATATTAGATTTACAGTGGTGGTTACAGTAAGTTTAGTTCTTTCTTTTGTTTGTACACCTTAAAATGATATTGTACAAATATTTTTTTTGTAAAAGGCTTAATTTGGCTCCAGTGCCGCCCATAAAATAATGCCGCCCGGACATTCTTATCCATTTACTCCGATAAAACTAATTTTTCGGAAACTTGAAAAGTTTAACAGAAAAATTGTCTGAATAGTCCCTATAGCTCCTCTTACATGACTCTATTATGCATCTTTCAACACTTTTTCTTTTATCAGTTAGTTTTTTTTATCGTATTCCATTTTATGGTAGTCAAAAAAGATAGTTAACAATTTATTTTAATACTTATTCCTAAACCAAAAATAAAGAAAATAACAATCTTGTCCGCAAAAATTGCAAAAGTCTTCAAGAAATCGTTCAAACCAGCCCAAAGATTAAAATCGTAGTCCACATGAAAGCCAAAAGTCGTCAAAGAAATAATTTGTAACCATACGTCAAATCCCAATATGTTTTTATTAAAATCTGTAATCCTAACACAAGCAAAATGTAAATTATGGTTTCCAACAAACAAAATATATACTATATGTATATCGCTGAGAGAAATTCGCAATCATTAAATAAAACATCGAATCTGCACGGCATCTTAAATCAAAATGAATGCTTCGACACCAAAAATCAAATAAAAGCAAAAACCAATAAAAAACAATGCATACAACAACAGCGGGCATGCGTGTGTCCCACAGAAAAAAATTCATGAAGTGACGAACATCTAACGCAACGCGCTATCAAGAATAAAATATGCAGCATTAATGCTTTCAACGACAATATATATGGTTGCTGTCGTGGTAGCCACCAAAACACGAGTAACGCTCGTTAAAACGATTATATAACGATTATACACTCTAAAAACTAAACCGTATTTTAAACACTGCCTTAAAATCACCCTACGTCTGAATATAAGCATGATTTGCTTTTAAGTATTCTTCATGCTTAAAAACTCAAAAAAGCATATTTAAAGTCAGCTTTTGGAAGCTGATTTTAAGACAAGCTAGCTTCATTTAAACAAATGCATGGGTTTTTTATATTAAAAATGGCTGAGATTCATCATATGCTAAAGAGCATAGCCGTAAGTATGGTTTTCTGTTTTCGCATATTCTGCATTACTCCCCTTAAATTCCAACTGTTTCTCAGTGAGAATCTTCTCTACTAAAATTACCTGGCCGGATATAACGTATGGCACTAGGATTCATTAATAGCGTGAATCTCTAGTGTGAAGCTTGGTCGTTCCACAGGACGCACAAGTCCTTTACAAGCAATTGCGTAAGCAGCATGTGCTTGCATATCGACACCACAGAGTTCGAACATTTTGCGTTGGTGGGAAGCTTGCATGGAGGCATCCAATGCGGTAATACGTTCAGGATGAACGTGTTGATACTTTGCTCTTGCTGTTTTATGTGAAGCGTGATTCAGTGGCAGTTCCTAAACAACCTGTTATATGATATGCTCGTATGGGGCAATTGTGACAATTGTGATGTTTTTTCGAGGAATTGTTTAAACCTTTATTTATGCCAAATAATGCAATGCCACTTGTGTGTTCACAAAGATTCGCCACTGAAGCATATCTTGCATTTGATAACGCTGCCCTACTGCCAGAACATGGTCAGAAAGACAAGCGACTTTACGCAGAACCGGGTTTTGTGCTCCACCAGGAGCATTAGACGTTAATTTTTCAACTCCCTCGGTTCTAGGACAATCATATTATTGAAGTCAATGCATATATTGTGGATTAAAGCTGGTTTCTCTTGTTTCACCTTCAAGTCAGATGGCTTAAAAAAATTATAATTGGTTAATTAATAATTTTAACAATATGTTGTTAAATACACTTACATTGCAGCTATAAATAAAACTAAAAAAAAAAAAAAATTAACATTGCCAAAATTAATTAAAAAGTAAAAAAATAAGTAAGCATAGGGTTGCATTTTTAATAAGAACATTCAGTACTATGAGACAATCACCAGGTATAATGATACAATCGAGACGGCTTAACTGTCTTTTGAGTTGTATGGTGTCAAAGCTATGAATTAAGCGACACAATAACAGATCAAGGTTTGATCATACTTAGTAACGTAAATGTTGTCGAATCTCATAGGAAGAGGTTAAGTACGGTCAACGACCTGCCGAAGCAGTCGAGATATATTTAACTCGGCCGTGCGTTTGACATTTGTCGCTATGGCAGTGTTGCATGTTTATAAAGTTAGCTGAATTTGTAGGCATTGTTGAGTTTCAATGGTAAAGACATGCTTGCATGGGATACTTATTTGTTAGAATAGTTTATATTGAATTTGATTTAATGTTTACTTCATTTTATAGAAATAATGAAATGAAAGTTTTGATGAATTGTCCATTACTTTATTTGGACAATAATAATTAGTTTTATAATAAATTTGTTCAAAATGGATCAAAAGAGAAGACAGCGCCCTCTAGAGTTCAGGAAACATCAAAATAAAAAACTTCTATATCTCGGCCCCAGCACCTCCTGGCGGTTTCAATTCAATTCTGAAGTTTTTGTAGTATTTTTAGTAAATTAAAAAGAATTTGCTACAGATTGTGAGCACTTCTACAAAGCAGTGCTGCCATATACTGACAAGTCAGCTGTTTGTCAAATACACAAATACCATGCAAAATTTACAAAAGGGTCCCACCATTGTAATATTAGTATTTAAAGTAGTGGTATTCAATGAACGCCGTATTGGTGATGTAAACAGCGCATGTTTGGTAAGTTTACGGCAACGTAATTTGCAACAACAAAATTGTAAGGGATTAAACATACGCAGCTTACAAAAAAGTGGCGTAAACAGAACGTATAGATCGTATAATTCAATTGTGGCATGTGCAACTTGTTTTTGGGACTGAAAAGAATATTTTAAAATTTGTGCTAACTACAATAGGATAAACTTTTATCATATGAAAAAAAAGTGCGATAGTTTTAATTAATTTTTTGATGTCAAATTTTGTTAACTAGACATACACAATTTAATCGGTTTTTATTTAGGGTGGGTTCGTGGAAGCACACAGCGTAAACTTTTAGTTATACGCTTCAGTATATATACGTCGTTCATTGAATACCATTAGAATTTGGAAAATGTATATGTTTTGTTTGTGTACAATTGTCAAATTTACTACATATATCAAACTTAACAAAAATACAGAATACAAGACCATAAACTCCAGATCGTGAATACCGCTATTGTTTTTTTAACAAGAAAATATTTATTGGCAGGTGACAGCAAGGATGCATATGCAATTGCAAATATATACAATGTGTTTTTAAGTGTTGCATATATATAAAAGCAGAGATTTGTATTATAATTCTTTGGATTGGTGCATAATAGATTCACTTAAACTGAGCAACTAAAGCGTGCTTAATAAATGCAATCCAGTGGCAAAGTTTTTGGTGAATCTCCAAAGAACCAATTCCTAGAAAAACACACTGATGCTTTGTAAAAATGCATCTTGGAACTCAGCCATTATCTCAACAAAATTTGAAATCCAACCAAGTTGATATACACAACAATCGATGTTTGCTGCTTTAAGAGCCCCTAACTCAACATAGCAACTATTATGATCAGGAAGCAAGAGGGAATAATCAACAAAATATGCCTCTGCTTTCAGAAAACATGTTGAGAAGACATTCGAAAGCAACTTAAATACCAACTGAACTAAGACAGGGACCGAAAATAACTTACTTTACATGAAATGAAAAACACATTATGAAAAAAATTGTTGAAAGATTTTTTCAAATATACCATTATGTTAAAAGTGTCCTCAGCCTCACGAATATTCAGTACATTTTAAATTTTCGACTGATTCTTCAAAAGTTAAAAGTTAACTGTTATTTTTTTCTTTATATATTTTGGAGGAAAAATAAAGTTAACTTTTATTTTATCTGTCAAAAATAGCATTTATTTTGTGACTTCAATTTTTTCGGTCAAAAATATCAGCCAATTTTTTTTTTTTTAAAGGACAGATTGAACTGTTAACACCATGTGTAAAACGTCTCACCGATGAGATGAAAATAGTGGTATCAATAATTTTTTATTCTGTTAAATGACCTTTGAAAACATACAAATTGCTTGATATTTTTGACCGTAAAACTAAACAGCAGAAAATAATTGTTATTTTTGACCGATAAAATAAAAGTCTGACAAAAGTAACTGTTATTTTTGCCCAAAAAATTATAAGCCACAAAATAACTTTTATTTTTTGTCGGAAAAAATAAAAGTTAAAAGATACAGTTAATATGTGACTGAATTTCTTTTCAGATACTTTCTCTCTCTATTTCACACTAAAATCATTCTTATTTCTCACTGTTTTGACGTGATAAATAGCTTGTGAAAAGTCCCGCGTGCTCAAATAAAAAAAATTGTATAGAGAATTATTTTTGTCATATATAACAATGTGATGTTGATCACAAACAAATTGCCTCACAGTGCTTACTCTACTCTTAACAAATAAACGAAATCGCCTTTACCTACCATGTTCTTTGCATATCATGATTTTGCCTCAGTGTTCTATTAAACGTCTTTTAAAAGTAAATAGATCTCCTTACCAAATTCGTAAAAAGTAGTATTTTTGGTATTTGTAAATTTTTGGTACTTGTAAATTGTTGGTACTAATGTGCGAAAATTGCAGCATGTGTGTTCGTGATTTTCTTAAAGTTTCTTCGGCATCAGGAAATCAAGCACAGGTAAGTTAAATATTTTTTATTATAATTATTTATTTATTGCAAGTTAGCTTATAAATCAAACTAACAAAAAGAGAATGTAGTAGCAGCCATCATTGCATAGTAAACAAATAGTATAATTCAAAGTAAACTAATTTACTATTAATATGTGTTTGATAATATATGTAGGAATATTCTAGTTTGGGGCCCACTATCTATATATTAAATATATAATATTTACATAAAATATATAATATATATATAAAATATATATTATATACATAACTTTTTAATTAAATAAGTGAAAATATTTTGGAACTGAGCATTTTTGTTATTTTATCTAAAGAAGGTGAAGAACGTCCGTCCGTCTGTCCGTCTGTGTGTTGTCCGTATACACAGGATGAGAAGCAGTTGAGATAATTGAATGAAACTCGGTACACATAGTCACATAAATCCAAGGATCAGCATTATTGAATATTTTTGGAATCCGACAACGGACACGCCTACCTCCCATACAACGCAAAAATTGAAAACTGCATTATTGTGCTTATAATTAACGTACAACAATAAAATTTGGTTCGCATGTCTTTAATATCAAAAGCAAAATGTCTTCGAAAAATGGGTGTCATCCGCTCAAGGACACGCCCACCTCCCATACAACCCAAAAACTGAAAACTCAATAAATAAGCTTCTGGTAATCCTACAGATATAAAATTTAGTGCGTATGTTTTTAATAACAAAAAAAAATGTTTTTTTAAAAGTGGACGTCATCCGCCCAAGGGCACGCCAACCTCCCGTACTACGCATAAACTAAAAACTGCATAAGTAAACTAATGTTTGTCTTACAGAGATAAAATTTGGTACGTATGTTTATTATAACAAACCAAAGACGTTTTTGAAAAATTAGCGTCATTCAAAAACCGCCACACTGATGTGTTTATAGCAGAGGGTATGAAAAGCCAAGAAGGGTGTTTAATTTAAGGGAATTTAACAGGATTGGAAAGAGTTTTTGATTACACCTCGACACGTCTATTGCTTTTTTTATTAAAAATGGTGACACATTTGATAGGGTATCATTCTTCTACACCAGCGTTACCAGATTTGCACGATAAATAGTGATTTCGGTATTTTTTGAGCTCTTGCGAGATGCTGCAGGAGAAAGTAAAAAGCTGTGTGCGAAAACTGACAGAATGTGAGAGATCGACTTTAGAATTCTGATAAAATGAAACATTTCTTAGGCGCGTTAACTGATCTCCGAAGTTTAAATTCCTTAACCTCAGATTTCGTAAACAGAGTTTAAATTTTAAACACAGTTAAAATTAGTTTCGTAACTTATCTCATTTTCATCGGCAGTTTTCTTAAACTCTGTTTAAAAATTTAAACTGAGATTAAAAAACATATTTCAGCAGCACTGTAGTAAAAATTCTACAACTTTGACGTAGAACATCAAAATATTTCAAAAATTTTTGATAAAATAATGCAAATTGTCAGTTTCAGTGGAATATTTGGTTTTCAAAACTTAAAATATGTTTTTTTTTGTTTATTGTTTTGAATTTTTTGAAATACGATTTTTTTATTTTTTATTGTTTGTTTATTATTGAGAATATTTCAAATGTTCTCAGAGAATTTATGACAAAATCTAAGTTTAAATTTTTTAAACCTAGAATTTCTGTGTTAAAATTTAAACTTGCCTCACCAAGTTAAACTTAGATTTTTTGAGATGAGGTATCGGCGTAAAAATTTAAACTGAGGTTAAGGCATTTTAAACTTTGTTTAAGGTAACATTTGTTTAAAATTGAGATCAGTTAACGGGCCTTATTTATTCAAATAATGAATTTAATTTGTTTACTGCTTTATCGTCCAGTTTTCGATAAATTTTTTTTTAATCACATAGCTTTATTTAAAGCTATACACAGAACGAAAGAAGAACTTAAAACCTTTTCAAAAATAACAATTCCACGTAAATCTAATAAAAAATGTGTCTTTTAAAGCGGGTTTTAAAAAATGCCCTTTTGAAAATAGCAAAAAATGCAATTTTTGGTGGTCAATAAGAGTTATAATGAAACAAAATTTTTACAATTTTTTAATGTCAACATGTTAGTATGAGTAAGAAATTTAACATTTAAGAAGATGTGGGTAAGCATTCTGTGAAAAATAAAAAGTTACAAGCAAAAAAAAATGTTTTTTTTACCAAAAAGGACCTTCAGGAGAATCAAAATTGCTTCGGCGGTTTTTCTCCGATTTGAAAAAATAGTATGCAAAAATCATTTTAATGACTTCCTCTAACTTTTGAGACCCCGAACGGTTGACATTTTTTGTATCCATATAAAAATGATCCGGCCTAATGTACCGTTTTAAAAATAACCTTTTTATTGAAAAATTCGCGCACAATTCTATTGCAAACATTTTAAAGTTTGATCAATTACTTTGTTACTACGCTTTTTTACCATTAAAATGGCTGCTTTTTTCTTTTGTTTCGATTATTGTTGTTATATTCAGAATTTAGTTTCTTTATTAATCGAACTATCGAAAGTTCGACAGTAAAAAATTTGTAATTTATGGATGAGTTCTCCCCTTAAAGGTTAATATTTATAATGACTTATAATTATATATTCAAATACAGGCAGGAGTAGTAACATCTATGAAGGAAATAAAAAGAAATCACAAGCATTATATTGCAAAAAAAATGCAGAGCACATCCAATCGTCAAATTGTTATTTCTAAAAAGCCCATAGAAGCTGGCATAGCTGAACTAAAGAACGAAATGAGCTCGTCAAGTCCTTCTATTGTAATACTGAAATCAATTTTAAGCACGTACCGCGTTGAGCGCATAGCAAGAGCAAATCATGTGCAATGCATTTAAAAAACTTTCCTTGCCTGCAAAGAGAACATCAAGGTTGCATAAGTACGTACTTTCGTACCATTTTGAATACCTTTTAATAATTTAGATACCAACTTTTTCGTACTAGTACAACTTTATTTTTCCCTTTTCCTATGTATTTTTCTTCTGGTGTTGCCAAACAATTTCAGTTTTACTTTCAATATAGTAATGTGGCAGCACTTTAAAGCTTTTACAAGATTGTTTACGTATTGGATGTAGAGAATTATCAATGAAAATTTTTCAAAGAGGAAAGTGCGATGCAGTACTAAATTGAAGGAAGTACCAATCAAGGAAAGTACTTCGTACCATCCAGCTTGTATGAAATTTTCATACAAATCAGATGGTACGAAGTACGTCCGTTCTTGGTACTTCCTTCATTTTTCGTATTTCATCACACTTTGGTCTTTGCTTTGAGTTTGTTTACAAATATTGGTGGTAGATACATGAAAATAAGCAAATTTTTCGTATTTCATCACACTCTGATCTTTGCTGTGAGTTTGTTTACAAATATTGGTGGTAGATACATGAAAATAAGCAATGTTGCCATATGGAGCAATTTTATTGAATATTGATTTAAGCGATGTTTACATTAGCGATCTTGAAAGACTCTAACATTTCAACACTTTTGAGTGATTATTCGTAGTGACTGAATTATCATTCATGATCAAGCTGAAACCGTCATTCAACATATGAAATTTGAGCAATAAATATTGAAATAAGAAATGTGGTTGCGCAACTGAAAGAACGAATCCATTTAAAAAAAGCAAATGCGATGGTATGCCCTAAAGAAAAAATATTTACGTGTATTTAAATTAAAAAATGAAATAATTAATAATGGTGATTGCAATTGTTACTATTCTTTTCTATTTTTATTATTTTCAGTTGATTAGACATTTAGAAAGAATTAAAGAAAGGTTTAAGCGTGGAAGCACTGCTTGGACAGGATTCGAATGTGGAACCTCTGGGTTGGCAGCTTAGCACGCTTACATTTGGACTTACGAGGTCACATAGAATCAAAAGTAAATTTTTTGTTGATTAAAACGTATACATTTAATAATGTCGTTATTATTGTAAAATTGTAAAAATAAAAAAAGGATGGCCATATGATTGATTGTCATAATGAATGACATTTCATTAAAAAACAGAGGACATTTTCATAAAGTCAAGGACGTGTATTGATTTTATTATCCTTTTTTATTTGAGGACCTTTTGTTTTTTTTTTGCTTGGATATATTGTACCTGTTTATCGCATACGAAAAAATTTTATTATCTGCACACACCTTTTTATTTTTTTCCATATATATTTTATTATTTCAGGAGTACTTTTTTATTTTTGTCGGATGCAACCTTGGAGAAGATATTGTAATTGAATATAAAACTTCTATTATAATTTGTACACTTAAAAATAAAAGTTTTGTTATTTTATTTCAGATATTTTGGGAGTTCTGTCAGCAACAAAATCTGAACTCTAGCAAAAATGACCTTAAGATGAGGTGGGTGAACGCGCTTCCCAGGATGCTAAAATATTTTTGAAAAAAAAGTTGCGAGATCCCCGATTTTTTTTCGCAAGGTACTTTTTAATATTTTGAGTCATCAAAGTACTTAAAACTAAATGCGAACATTTATCTTTTCTTCTTACAGATCAATCTACTGCAGACCTTTTGCTAAAAATTACGTCGTCAACGTTTTTTGGACCGAGAAAGCCGCTGGGCAAAAAGCAGCGAAGCAGCAATGTTCTGGAACTGTTTATAATGAGAAAACAAAAATAATGTGAATACGACGAAAATATGAATACAACGATACAACTGCTTATTTCAAGTAGTGAAAATCCTAATTGTTTTTGTTTTCTATTTAAAAAATAAAACACACGTAGAAGCTCAATAACAACAATTCTACTTGAATTCGAATACAACAATACAACTGCGTATTTTAAGTTGTGAAAAACATAATTGAAGTGTTTTTTATACCCCCACGCGTACTGCGTAAGGGGTATATTAATTTTTTCACGATGTGTGTAACGCCCACAAGGAGGCGTGGTAGGTATAGAAAAGTATATATATTCTTGATCAGCATCACCACCCGAGTTGATTTAGCCATGTCCGTCTGTCTGTCCGTCTGTCCGTCTGTCTGTCTGTCCGTCTGTCTGTGGACACGATTACAGCCGTAATTTTGAAGGTATCGTGCTGAAATTCGATATTTAAGCTTATTTTTAAAAAACTAAGATCAAGTTCGAGAATGGGCTAAATCGGATGAAAACCACGCCTACCTCCCATACAACCCCAAAATTGAAAACCCTATAAAGAAGCTAATATTAAAGCTAGAATACTGAAATTCGGTATTTATGTATTCTATGTCAAAACAGAGATGTGTTAGAAAAATGGGCGGCATTCATCTACTAACACGCCCACCTCCCATACAACCCCAAAATTGAAAAATCTATATAGAGGCTAATATTAAAGAACCAAAACAGAAACTCGGTATTTGTGTATTCTATGTCAAAACTGAGGTGTGTTAGAAAATGGGCGTCACTCACCCACTTACACGCCCACCTCCCATACAATCCCAAAATTGAAAACTTTATAAAAAGGCTAATATTAAAGCTCCAGGAAAACAATTTGATATGTATGTATTTAAGATACATAAAAAAAATAAAATCTCTCAAAATCTCATACAAAAAGCTCTCCAATTTAAGATTCTTTTACCCTTAAGAATCGGCCGTGGAGGTATTTTAACTTCGGCCAAGTCGAAGATATACCTTACTAGTTTTTTATTAAATTTAACTATTTGCTTATTGATCTCAACTTGATTTAATAATATTCTCTAGATTTGTATGCTATTAACACTTAATGCATCATTAACACTTTTATTATATTTATATAAAAAACTAAAAACATTTCTGTGTCGACAAGGAATAACAGCTAAACTCATTTTGAAAATTTCAGAAGACAATTTACCAGATCAAAATTGCTCCTTAATATCAGGATACCCTTTGTTGCTTTTGTTGCTTAGATTTGATGGCCTCAAACACTTAATTTTCAAGCTACAACCGTTAAAAATTGAGTACTAGTGTATTTCGTTGCAAAAAAGGAAAGAAATTAATAACCTCATTTTGTCCTGACTCGACTTTAGCGGTTATTCCTTGTCGACACAGATTTATGCTTACGTTACTCTATTTTTTTTATTTTCTTATTTGAAGACCAAAAATACGTTTTAAAAATGTACCATAAAAATTAATAAATGAAATAAATAAAACAAATATCAATTATATCTATTTTACATTATTTCATGAAGGGAAGAAAGTTTTAAGACTTCAATGGTCTTAATTTAAGACAGTGCTGATTTTCATGGTACCTTAAAAAACAGTGGGTTTTTCTAAAAAGCATTACATTAAATCGCCTTAAATTAAGATATTTTTCATGCTGCTTTTAAGTTACAAACGTTATCGGAATTTACGCTTTTCTTTTTACAGTGTAAACGATTGCATACATTTATTTTTGGGTTGAAATTTTAATATGGTTTGAGTTCTCTATCTATTGTATGCTCAGTGATAGAATCAAGCTATTCAAATTAAAATAGCCCTTTAATACTACTTTCAAAGGAAGGCTCAACGGGTCAAAAATCACATCGTATGTGTGTTGATTTCAGGGCAGTGAATAAGAAGTTACTTGCAGATAAATTCCCTTTGGCTCGCGTAGATAATATCCTTGATAATCTGGGTAGAGCAAAACATTTTTCTTCACCTGATATTTTTTTCGAATTTCATCAAATTTTACTTCATGCAGACTCGAGATCCGAATTCTTTTTCACAATGATGTCCATTGCATTTTTAGGGCTTTCACCAAATCAAGCTTTTATGTACGTCATAATAGTAGGGGGATGTAGCGAGGAGCATCACTTGAAGAATCTCTTAAACGTTTTTGAAATTTGTAGAACATTTAATTTAAAGCTCAATCCTAAGAAATGCAATTTCTAGCGGCCTGAGGTAACATTCCTGGGTAAAATTTTTTATTTAAAATGCATCCTTAAAGGTCTGCTTCCGGATGATTCCAAAACAAACGCAATTAAAAGCTATGAAAAGCCAACTAATAAAGATGCTGCTAGACGTTTCGTAGCGTTCGCAAATTAGTACCGGAAATTTATATCAGATTTTGCCACTTTGGCTGCAACGTTGGATCGTTTAAGTCGTAAAGATGTTCAGTTTGATTGGAATGATAAATGTCAACAAGCACTTGAGGCATTGAAGTCTGCTTTAATAGCTGTGTTTTTTATCAAGCGAGTAGTTAAAAACGACCGCTTATCATATGTATACTCGCTTAAATAACACAGGAAACTGTTAGTCGCTTAAAAGTTTGCCGACCAAACAAAAAAAAAATGCTTCCAAGTTATGTTTCAATAATTTTTTAAATTTCCTACAAAGGTGGCAACTATATCTGATTGATAGTCAGTAGTGATGTATGAAATGAACATTTTTTGTACCAAATACTTTTCACGAAATACTCATAATTTGCTTTAGATCAATATTTCAATAAAAATACATAATAATTTAAAAGGTTAGATAAACAAAATTTATCAAATATACTCATAATGTAAAACTATGTTCTTTGCTTAAGCTTTTAGCACTGAAAATCTTTTGAGTACCGGGTTTGTTTTCAGAACCGAGTCTCCAATGCTTAAAATCTGAAAATTTATGCATCACTAATTGTCAAAACTTTGATATATAAAATAAATTTGTCAAAAATTGTTTACAAAAATTTGATCAGAACATAAACAACGTTTTTGACTTTTCAGAAAATGCTTCCAAGTTTTAAAAAATTCTTAAGCGAGTAAGAAGCAGTCGTTTTTTGCTACTCGCTTGGTAAAAAACACAGCTAATATCACCTTAACTATTGCAATACCCAAATTTCGAGAAACAATTTGTCATCACAGTTCATGCGTCTAAATTTGGCTGTGGTGCTGTTTTGAGCCAAGATTACTGCGGGATGATTTTGCTTCAAAATGTGACAAAGGTGACCGATCAGAAAAATTTTTTATTGAAAAAAACTTTTCGCCGCGGCTGGGAATCGAACCCGGGCTCCGAGCATGCTAAGCCACACACTTAACCTGCATGCCACGGTCACCACACGCTCACCTATTTACACTGCCAAATTTGAAGTTCATGAAATAATTGAATTTGAATTAGTTCCTTACTTAAAGTGGACTAAAAGTGGCAGGTTTATTTCATGAAAGTCGGTTGTGGTAATTTGGTTGGTTTGTTGCAATTATAATTACTAGTCGTATAATTACTGGTCGAAAATCGACCAATTTTTGTTTGCTTTAAAGTTGTATAAAATAGTCAGTGCACTCCTTTTCAGCAATCTTATTCATTTAAAAAAATAATTATCAAAATCGTTTGAAAAACACGGGAGAAATTTAATTTAAAGCATTTTTAAACTAATCGTTAAAATTTTGCAAAAATATAATTATTATAAAGGAAACACTTACGCTGAGGTAGTGAATTCAAGTTTTTTTTTTAATTTTTATTTGTTAGAAAATAACGCGTTCATTGTTGATTGTTTTAAAAATGTTCTCTCTGTAAATTTGAGAACATAACGAGCTGTTACTTTATTTTCAGGCTCAAAACATCTATATTTTGTTTTTTGCAGATGACTTCAGATCGTGTTTTTCATAAAAACGTCACCTACACGCAAATGACGTCACAAAACAAAAAAAAACAAAATTTATTTTTATATACTTTAATAATTGTTGAAATTAATAAAACAACTAGAGTTTAACAATGTCTCTGACCATTTTTTTGTAGTATTCTTTCAAAACGCCTTCAGAATCGCATATGAGTACAGTATTTAAAAGTTCTTGGGGGGGTAATTACCCCCTTTACCCACCCCCCCCTTGTATCCGCGCCTGACATCAAATGAAATTGCCTAGGTAAAAATTGCCTAGTTTTTAAAAAGTTTTTATCGAATGTCCTCATTTAAGAAAAATTTTATCATATTTTGATATTTGATCAAAATTTCAAAGGGGTTTATTATGAATCAGGTGAAAAACCGAAGTAAAAAAAAAAAATGTCTATAATAAAAATTCAAATTAAAAGCGATATATACAAAAAATTTAAGAAATGAATTAATTTATCAAGAAAAAAAAAACTATAGTAAAATAAACAAAACAAAATAAAGTAAAAGTAACAAAAAGTTTTATAAAAAAAGAACAAAAAGAATCTAGCTAAACTCAATATAAAATTGAAAAGATTGTTTTAGGAAGTCCTGTTTGCTTTCAAGTCATGGAGTTTTTCTTCGACTATCTGCTGTCACAACTATAACTGCCTCCACAACTGTTGAGTTTTTTCGACAACTCGTCAAACACTGGCCAAAAGTTGAACATTACTCTCAGTTCCTTGAATATGGCATGGAATTTGTAGATCAAGTTTACTTATTTTGTTATTTATTTCCTTACTTTTATATAAACAAAATATTTTCTAACAAGTGGAATTAAACAATAGATTTCACGAAATTCAATATTAAATGATGAAACGATAATAGCAAATCAAGCTTTCAAATGTTGTTCTTCAATTTTAATTAAATTTTCAAAATATTTTTTTAATGCTACAATGAAATCTGAAATTTTTTTATTTTTTGTTGACACATGATGAAACATGTGAAATTTATAAATAAATTAATATTTAAAATTTTTGTTCGAAACCACTAAAATTTGTACATTTTTTGGTTTTTTTTCAATTTCCTCACATTTTGTAGCAAAACACATATTCAAACTTTCTTTCGAAAAACCGGAGGCTCGAAATCGATTTTAGGCTTAGTGGTTTTTGAGAAAAGATAGTCAAACTTTTCCGTAGAACATTTTTCGCGCCTACGAATTTTTTGAAAACAAAAATTGACCCGGCCTAATATTCAAGGCTTGAGGCTATAAAGTCTCAAAACATATGCAATTAACAATTTGCCATTGGAAAACCCATTTGGCGAGAAAAATACCCATGAAAATAATTTTTTTCAAAAAATCACTAAAAAGTTTGGGTACGAAATATCGCAATACTTTTCATGGGGATGAGCTATCACGATGGCCTAATGGTTTAAAAAATACCCAATGAATATCTCAGCAACGCATTGAGGTATGGAGCTAAATGTTTGTATTTGATGATTTTGTGTCAATTGATGATTTTATATCAATTGATCATACAATCGTGTATGAAATTTTATCAAAATGGTGTGAGCGGATCTGGTTTGACAGAAATAGGTTAATATAACTGGGCAGACTGTGTTGATAGATGGTCTACCTCTGTTAAGGGGGGACATGACATTGGCCGTTTTTTTAAATCTAATTTTTTTTATAATTTTGTATTTTAGTAATACTCGTAAGATTCTAAATAAATGTAAATTCATGGAAAAATTCCTTCGGATTCAAAAGTTACAGCCGGATTAGTGAGAGCGCATTTTTAATTTTCACGCTACCTACGTACGGCAGCTGTACCTACATACAAACTTTGAACGCGTTTATCTCGAAACCATGTTTTTCGTACTGGTTGCGGCCTTCTTCTTTCGGACAAATTTCAGACAAATATTGAATGCTCTATGTTATATAATCCATAAGGTTATATTTCTATTTCTTTTGTTTTGTTAATGTGGAGTGGAATAATCTCAATTAGAAAATAATTGTTATTTGATAGGATATAAATGCGGACAATCAATATTATATTTGTGTTGTTGTAATAAGCTTGTAACCCTAGTAATTCATAGATATTGTTAGTAGATTTTATATTTATTGATTGAACTGATTGAACTTTTTAAAGGTTTTTATTAACTTTGTTAATTTATTTTACAGTTTCTTCTTATTCTAAATTTGTGTATTTTTTATTTCTGTTGGATATAATTGTTACTCTATTGTTTTCCTTAACATAGAATCTTGGTGTAATTTTATTTCTGCGACACTTTTTCATAAAAACCTGTTTCGTTGATTTCGTTATTTTCGGATATTCCTTTACCTTATTTAATCTTTCGATATTTTCATTTGCGATAATGTCTACTCACCTTTTTAGCTTTATAAAATTGCTTGAAATTCGTTTATTTTTTTTCAAATATTCATGTTCGTTATTGAAACATATTTCGTTATTAAATTTAAAAGTTCTTCCATGGAAAAGGTGTGTGTTTCGTGGATGAGTGAATGGTGTTATTATATGTAATAAAAGTTTCCGCGAGAGTTTCGACATGGTCTATGTCTTGTTTATTTTCTTTCTTTGTTGCAATTATAATTCTGTAGATTTCTGTCATTGTCAAATATAACCGTTCAACTGGAGAGTTACTGGAGGTTTGTTCTGAAATGCAGTTCTACTTTGAATTGTTTGCAGAATTATTTGAAGATGTTTGCTGTAAATTCAGAACCTTGATCACAAACTATTTTCTTGAGTATAGCATAGGTGCTGAAAAATTGTTTTGTTGCTTTTACAATTGAAATATTTACTATTCCTATTAGGGAGTGTGTATCCTGAAGCAAATTTTGAAAATTTGTCGACCATAGTTAGAACATATTGGTGATTTATACTTTAAATATCTATGTGCAGGATATCTAGAGGTTTTTCGGGAATATCTGGTTTACTATATTTGAGGTTGTCTGTCGTACTTCTGTTCTTGGCATATGTTACAATTTTTTATTGTTTGTGTTATTTTTGATTTCATATAGGGGAAGTAGTATTCTCTTTTCAAATTGCTAAAGTTTCATTTATGCCTCTCTGGGTCAGTTTTCGTGATATATGCTAATTATTTTATCTTGTTTGTCGTTTTCGGTTATGTCTATTAGAATCAATGTCTATCTTTGCATCTTATGAGTCTGAAGGTTCTATTAATAAAAATATTATTTTTGAAAGGGACTTCTACTGTTAAGAATGGCTTTTGGTATGATTTGTCTAAGATAATTTAAGACTGAATTAGTTTAAAAATTTTCTGAGATTGGTTTTCCGTCGTTAAGGTCTTCCTGTGCTGAGTGTACTGTTGAACATTAAGTACCTTGAATGGAAGTAGTTGCGTCGTTGATATTAATGTCGAGTTATTTTGTATCTGGATTATCAATTTTTATCCGACTCAAGGCATCTGCTTTTGAGTTATGTGTCCCTTTTTTATAAAGTATATCATAATCAAACTCTTCTTATTTAAGTTTCCACCTAATTAAATTTGAATTTGGTTTTTTAGGTTCATAATCCAAGTTAATGGTCTATGATCCGTAACAATTCTAATTTTTTGTCCAAACAAGTATGGTCTGAAGCATTTTGTGGCCCATACTATGGCCGATAATTCTTTTTTCGATTTTCGAGTAGTTTATTTTCGTGTTCGTTAGTGTCCTGCTAGCGTAGCATATAGGTTTGTCGCTTTCCAAGGATCCCTGCGATAAGACGGCTCCAAGTGCAAAGTTGCTAGCGTCTGTCGGTAATGTAAATGTCTTTGAAAAGTCAGGATATTGGAGAATAGAATCATTTACAAGAAGGTTTCTACAATTTTCAAAAGTTTTAACACATTTTTCGTTTATTTTCGTGTCCGTTAGTGTCCTGCTAGCGTAGCATATAGGTTTGTTGCTTTCCAAGTGTCCCTGCGATAAGACGGCTCTAAGTGCAAAGTTGCTAGCGTCTGTCGTTAATGTAAATGTCTTTGGAAAGTCAGGATATTGGAGAATAGAATCATTTACTAGAAGGTTTCTACAATTTTCAAAAGTGTAAACAAATTTTTCGTTTGTAACGATAGCTATCGTATAACGATAGTTTGTAACTATAGTTATACATTTTTTTAAAACATTCTTTTAATGGTTTTACTACCCTTGCAAAATCTTTAATGAATTTACGGTAGTAACCTAGTAGTCCTAAAAATGATTTTATTTTTTTTTGTGTGCATGGTAAAAGAAATGTTTTTATTGCTGAAATCTTGTCCGGTTTTACTCCGTCTGTTGTAACGATATGTCCTAAGAATGCAATTTCTTATGTAGAAATTCCGATTTATTAAGTTGAACTTTGAGGTTGGATTCGCGGAGTCTGTCAAAAACTTTCTTTAGGTTTTCTTAATGTTCTTGGAGTGATGTCGAACATACTATAATGTCATCCCGATAAACTAAACATATCCCTTGTAGATCTCTAAGAACGTTATCCATTACACTTTGGAAGGTTGAAGAAGCATTATTTAGCCCGAATGGCATCCTTAAAAATTAAATGTATTGATATCTTTACGATTTTGTGTAGATTGGTACGTCGTCTGTAGTATCAATTGTGTGTTTGATTTTGTTAGAAGAGCTGAGGTCTTGTCCCTCTTTAAAGAATACTTCATCATACGCTTTGCAAAATTTAAAGTGTGTTTTCTTTTCTTCTGTGTTGAGATGGGAGGATCGAATAAGTTCAGTAATATCACATTCAATTCCTTGTCTGTTACATTCTATGCTAAGGTTATTTATTTCAACAAAATGTTCAGTATTGTAGTGTTTTACTTTGAGTGATTGTTCTAGCAGGAGAGTCTAATGTGAACTACTGTTGTTTACAATTTCAACTACACTAAACCAGTTTTTAGTCTTGTAAATGCCTTCAGAGATGAATAGTTGTGGTTCCATTTGTATTGTTTTGATAAATACGTCGACGTACTTTATGCCTGTAGGTAATTAATATATAATTTGTTAAGAATTGGGTGGAAAAAAGTATTTTCTTGAGGAATAGTTTGGTTTAAATTTTAAATTAATAACAGAATTGTTTGTAATCAGCTTGTTTGTGCTTAAGTCAATCTTGGCTCCTAATTTTGTCAAAATTTAACTGTCCTGTCGCGTTGACTTCAATAAAGGTTTGTTTGTTTATTGTTTATTTGTTTGCTTATTTGTTTGTTATTGTGACTAGTTCGCGAATTACAGTATTATCATAAATTCGGGGTTTATAAACGAAGAAGAGACTCCAGTGTCCATTATAAATTTTAAAGGTTGTCCGAAAGAGTAGAAAATTTTAATGTACAGAAGGGTAAATCCGTGTTTGTTTATATCCAAGTATCCAATTGCTGGTTCGAGGCGCAATATTGAAAATTTTCGTCATCGTCACAGTCTTCGTTTGCGTCTTTATAAAATCCATAGCTTTCGTACCGTTCATTCATATGTTGTTGATAGGTTGCATTCTTTTGTATCGTGGAACAGGAAAGTTGGTCCTGTTTGTCCTTTGTTTTTAATTTAAGTTTAGAGAACAAGTGTCCATAAGCTCTGGTGTTGGTTGACGACATTTAAATTTTGTGTGAAATTTCTATTTTGGCTTTTGTGTTGACCAAAATGTCTGTCAGGTAAAGTATTTTGATTTGGAGTATTTGAAAAGAGATTCCTATTTTGGTTTTGGTGCTAAGCAAAATTCCTATTATAAAACTGATTTTGAGAACTTGGTTGTGGTGTAATTCTAGGTTAATTTTGGATATTGTACAGTGATCGTGAAAAATTGTCGTGTCTAATAATTTATAATTTGTATTAAAGGTAAATTTATTAAAGTAAATATTTTTTATTCCTTAATGCTATAATCTTAAGCTATTGGGAGTGATTCTGGCCTCATAGCTCTTATAATTTACCCCAATGGTTCCCTTAAGCCCTTAAGGTAAGTATTAAGGCACATTTCATTATGACATTATTATTATTTTCATGAATTAGGATATTATTTATAACTGTAGCGTGTATTTCGATGATACTGCTTTAAAATTCTTCTACAGTTTGGTTTGTTGGTTTTAACGAGTGCAGTTCAGGGCTGCCGTTTTGGTAAATTATTACCAAATTTGGTAAAAAGATTTCGACGTGGTAAAATGGTAAATTTTTTTTTGGTTTGGTAAATTTAAAATCAATGAAAATTTAAAATAAGTTGCAATTCAAAAAGTGGTGACCGTGGCATGAAGGTTAAGTGTGTGGCCTGGCATGCTCGGAGCCCGGGTTCGATCCCCAGCCGCGGCGAAAAGTTTTTTTCAATAAAAAATTTTTCTGATCGGTCACCACCTCTCTGCAGACAATGGCAAACCTCAGAGAGTAAACAATGCCATGTAAAGCTTCTTGAGAACATGAACTTTAGCCGTTCGGAGTCGGCATAAAACATGTAGGTCCAGTTCTCGGTCAATTGTGTGCAAACATTTAATAACACACACAACACAATTGATCATAAGAAGCTCGGTCAAAGTCCTTTCAAGGGCTGAAATGGCCAATTTGTTTTTTTTCTTTTTGGTTTTTTTTGGAATTCAAAAAATGATTTCATAAAAATTATATCAATCATGCTCATTGTGCACTATCTTTAGATTGAAAATAATTGAAAATATATAATTGAACGCATCAAGTGAAATTACACGAATGAACGCAAAGCAAAATGTCAAAAATTTGAATTTGGCAGTTGCTTAGATGATCGGCTTAGGAAAGAAATTGACGGATCGCTAAAACCATGATACAAAAATACAGGTAGTATTGACGTTTCCGTCGACTACTTCAAATTGTCAAAAAATATATCGAAGAAAAGAGCGCTCATAAGCAAATAACATAATACAAAGGGCACATTCAGCATACTCAACATTGCCAACACTTGAGTAAAATTTCATTTTGATAGCGCTCAGTAAAACTGATGAGGTGCGAGACGCTAAAATGTACACTACTGTCTTAACTGTTCAGAAGTTAAAACTTCAACTTTGAATCTGTGTTAATTCATAACATATACATCAATCTGAGGTGGTGGGAAATAATTTTGAACCTATAGTAAAATACTTGAAATTTGTATATGACTTTTTTAGAGTGCAGTTTAATATTAGATATTTTTTAAGTACTTAATATCGAAAATATGCGCATGAAATACATATGCACTTAAAATAGAAAAATTATAAATAAATAGTATTAATTATTTCAATAGTATAATAGGCTATACATAAATAGTACAAAGACTTACATTGCGTCAACTTAACAACTTTAAGACGCGTCATATAGCAACCCATTCATAAAATTTTTTTGTGTTTGGTAAATTCTTTTTCATTTTGGTAAATTTTTTTATGAAATCTGGTAGAAAAAAATGTTTGAGAGTGGCAGCCCTGGTGCAGTTATGTCCTCCCAATTCAGAGCCGTGCCATACATACTGAGTACTTTGTTGTCTGGGCCTTCAATTTTGTTGCTAATGTCTCTAAACCCTCGATGACTATCGCCTGGGTGGAATCCACCCATAAGGCTGAATTTCTTGGAGAACTATATAATTTTTCATGAAAATCGTCACTTAATTATAATGTAATTCTCATTTGAATGTTTATTGATGTTAAGAAGCATTATTTATTTGTTTAAACTAAGGTGATATTTACATAAAGCCAGTTTATTAAAAGGCTTGGGTGGTTTACACCCTCGATAGTAATGGCGTTTCAAAATTGTGGGTGTTTTTCACCCACGATAGTAATCAGTAATGAAATATTTTAGATGATTGCTAATATAAAATCAAAAGAAATTACCAATATTTGAAAAAATCACACCTACCCTCTCTGTACGTACTGCTATGAATCAACTTTGCCAGATACGAACTTATCTATGATGATATGTTTAGTAGCTGTAATGAGTAACTAAAATTTGTAAGTATTTAGCTCACTTTTGAACAAAAATTTTACTTTGTGCCGAAAACAATTATTAAATAACTTTTTCTTATTCATATTTTCAGCTTTCCAAATCAGTTAACCAAAGGCTCATGGCGTGAAAACTAAAAAAGTTACAACTGATTTTGCAGAATGCTTTTTTTTTGTTTTTTTTTTCTCTAATTGCTACCTAAGTTCCTAATTTCCTAAGTAAACCATTGTATAAAAAAATAACATGAATTACATATTCATTCTTAAAAACAAATTTATTATTTTTATAATTTCATTTGACACATGAGAAATGCAGATACTAATTGAGTATGGGTGGATTACACCTAACGATAGTACTGACGTAAGTGAAATAGACGATGGTCATTTAGGGTTAACAAAATTGTTGATTGGGGGGACCCATCTTAATGCAAAATATGCAGCAGGATCTCGTCTACGTTAATAATGAACTCATGAAAAAATCATAGCGAGTCAGATCATTTATAACATCTGGAATTCTTAATGAGTTAAGAATATCACTTGCAGATGGATGCGCCATTTTAAACATAGCGAGTCAGATTTTTTATAACATCTGGAATTCTAAATGAGTTAAGAATATCACTTGCAGATAGATGCGCCATTTTAACACTTAAACTTTGATTTGGTTTTGGAAAATACTGGACACAATTTCACTCAATTTATCTACCACTTCTAGATTTTCAGGTATTGACCTTAAGCTTATAGATCGTTTTGGTTTCGAAAATGGGAAAAAGTGCTTAATTTTCCTATGCATTTATAATACTGAAAATAAATTCCAATATTTGACTTACATTAATCATACTAGTATGAGTTGTTTTATTGTAATTTTTTTTATCTTCTCTTGTCTATAATCAGGTTCTCTCTGCGATTTAAGGACTGCAACCCTCCGGTTTATGTTGCTCCAGTGAACCCTTGGTGCTTGTTGACTTGGGAAACCGCCGATTGTATTTTCTAACACCTTTATTAACACAAAACCGTTAGCGAGAACTTTCGACTGCGCCAGCTATGGTGAAGATCAAAAGAAACCAACTTGTCTTCGCAGGCGCGAATACAGGGCGCCCATTCCACGCATAACGCAATACTTTTTTTCAAAAATTGACCTTATGGCTTTTGATTTGTTTTATTTTTGGGCTTTAGATTCATATTAAAATTTTAAGAACATAAAAAAAAAAAAATTCTAAGAAAACGCCAGAATCGGGAAATTTTCAATTAATTGTATCTACGTCAGGTTTTATCTAGCGGATGTAACCCGGTGTTACTCGGGGTTGTGCCTCGAGCACAGAAAGAGCACGATTTTGAAAACTGCTCTCATTTTTACGTTTTTAAAATTATCAATTCAATTTTAAAATTTTTTAAATTATCGTTTTTTGGAGTTTTGCCCTCTCCTTCCGTTTTAGTCAAATTTCCGTAAAACTGTACCTACCAGACAGGATTAAAACAAAAAATGACATCTTCAACGTCTCGATCTGACGTCTGGTTTCTGAGGAAAATGGACACCCACACTCAGAAAAAAACACATATCGCTCATTTCGTGCAAGACTGTCACAACTCAAAATCTGAGATTTTTGAGTTGAGTATACAGGAATATCCGTTATAAGAATCTCTGTAATATATTCCAAAATCAGAAAGATTTGCTCTCAAATAACGGTTTTATGGAGACTTTTGTCGTTTTTGCTCTTTGCACTCAGGCAGTTTTATTAGTTACAACAACGTCACATTTTAGTCTGTGCGTGATCTTCTTTAAATTCGTTCAACATTTTTTTAGTAAAAACGCTGTATTTTATCTTATAACGATTTAATTTATAAAGTGTGAGTTAAAATTCATATGGTTTTAACAACAAAGGTGGCCTATTTCGAAATGTGACGGTTTTGATGTTTTGTGTTTGATTTTTTGAGTACATTTTTTATAAATATAAATTTAATAAGACAAGATGTTATGTTGTTGTTGCTAATTTTTTTTTTTTTATAAATCATTTAGACTTAAACCGTTATTGTCAGCAAACTTAACTCTTTAAATTTCAACCACAACTTGGAACAATTGAAGTTATCACATTCTTGCTGTTAATATATAGTTAACAATTTTAAAGAAACTTGTCACATTTTAAATTGTGCCGTTATTCCTGATAATTTTTATGAATACATAGGAGAACTTTTCATTTTTCTTTAAAGGCTCTTCTTATATTAAAAACTCATGGAACACCAAGAACAAACTTCTTGTTCACTTTCTTTTACCTCGAGTGATTCTACTTGTTGCTATGACTTCGATTCAGACGACTCTCAGAAAGATTTAACATATAAACCAGCCGACAACACTGCAATAGAAAGTGATACCATAAGCAACAACTCCGTTGTAGACGAAGTTTATGAATCTGTTGTAGTAGGTGATGTCGCTATCGCTGCGAATTCAAGTAGTACGACTAAGAAAGGTAAGAAGCGACAGAAGAATCCAGAAAAAGGGCGTCGCAATATAAAAAAAAAATTGAGGAATTCAGGCAAAGAATATGAAATGTGGACGAAGGAGAAAAGAATTCAACGATGTAGAAGTATTAAGCCTCCTTGTACTGAGAAATGTAGACTACAGTGCTCTAAGAATTTTAGTGATAATGATCGCTTAAACATTTTTAATTTATATTGGTCTCTAGGAAATATTGAGAAGCAAAGGCAATTTTTGTTAAACTGCATGGCTGAAAACGAGCCTCGATATCGATATATTAGACAAGGGGGAACGCGACCACCAAGACAAAAAACATGAAATACTTTTTTAAGAGAAATGAAAACATAACACAAGTTTGCAAAAAATTTCTAATGAGTACACTCGACATAAACAATAGACCAATTCGAACAGCATTAGAGAAGAGCAAAAAAAATACTCAAAATTTGTTAGAAGAAGACAAACGAGGCAGACATGGCAAGCAACCAAGAGTGAACCCTGAAATTAGAGAGGGAATTAAAACATTCATAGACTCCATACCTAAAATTGAGAGCCATTATACACGAGCGCATACAACAAAACTGTATATTGATGGTAGCAAAACTGTTGCAGAACTTCATAGAGATTATATAATTCGCTGCCGAGAACAAAGCATTGATTATGGAAATTACCCATTATTTTATAGCATATTCAATACGGAATTTAACGTTTCATTTTTTGTACCCAAAAAAGATCAATGCGAGCTCTGTGTTGCTTATGAGAACTTAGAAGGGGATAAGAAAGGAGAGCTGCAAGAGAAATATGACCAACACATTTTGGAAAAAGAGATTTCAAGAATTGAGAAAAAGTCTGACAAAGAGAATAATTCCCCAGATACGTTGGTAGCTGTTTATGATATGCAAGCAGTTATGCAGCTCCCAAAAGGGGATGTTTCAGTTTTTTATTACAAGTCAAAATTAAACGTTTTGAATTTTACAATTTTTAACATCAAGACAACACCTGCGAGTGTTATGTGTGGGATGAAAGTAACTTAAATAGAGGTGCAAATGAATTGGGAACATGCATCCTTCGCTATATGAGGGAAAAGTCTCTTCAAAACAACACGAAACACTTTATTTTTTATTCAGATAACTGCGCAGGCCAACAAAAAAATAAATTTATGATTTCAGTTTATTTTTATGCAGTACAGTTTTTAAATATCGAAAGTATAACTCATAAATACTTAATTAAGGGGCATACACAAAACGAGGGAGACTCCGTGCATTCTCTTATTGAATGGAACGTAAAGCGTCAACTTAGATGTGGTCCAATTTATACTCCTGAAACTTTTATTTCCATTATAAAAAGTGCAAAAAAAAGTGGCAAACCATACAAAGTGACAGAATTATGCTTCGATGATGTTTACGATATGAAACAGTTACATGCTGATATAGGCCCTCTGAATATGGCTAATGCAAAACTATCGCATATTAAAATCTTAAAAGTAAGTAAGGAGTCACCAACTTCCTTATTTTACAAGACATCATACTCTCATGAACGATTTGAAGAAGCAAAAGTCTTAAGGCGAGTTTCTAAAAAAGACATTTATTTTATACAAGCTTTCTCGTCCAAGCCTGGTATAACCGAGAGAAAGAAAATTGACCTCTTAGATTTAATAAATAAGGGTATCATACCTAAATACTACAAAACTTTTTATGATTCGTTATAAAAATTAATTTTAATTTATGTTATTTAAAAACAAAAATCCATTTTACATGCGAAATTATATCTTATTTAATTATCTTTTATGTTAATAAGATTACATATTTTTTTGTCAAATGAATAAATTAAATGTTAATTGAAAATTCCAATTGAATTATTTATTTTTTTTTTAGCAATACCGTCACAACACTGCATATAACATTTTATTCTTTGCATTTTTGCAGCAATAACGTCATAAAACTAACAGTGTGAAAAAAAAATATTTTTTAAAATACTAATAGTTATCATAAAAGCTATTTAACTTCAGAAAAATTTTTATAAAATATTATTCTACCAGAATGTGCAAAAATATAAATGCAACATCTACATTTATGGAAGAAATATGATTTTCAAATGTTTAAAGTGGCCTCCTGAAAATTCGCAAATTTTGAGTTGTGACAGTCTTGCACGAAATGAGCGATATCTTCCTCCGGTAAACCATTTCTCTAATTCCATTTAGAATAAAAATTCACATTTTCGAAGAAATATTTCTTCACTTCTAGGAAATGGAAATATTTCAATGTCTCTTAAAATTACAAATATTTTTCTCGCACAAAAAAATTATCATTTATACAGAAAAATTCTTTGAAAATTAAAAATTAAAAAAAGCATTCTCTGGAGCAAGGTCAATACCATTTTTCAATAAATATGATGCCATTTTTATCATATTCCGAGAAACTTTTTTCTGAAAAGTCATTCCGAGAAAAATGCGTTTAAAGTTTTTTTTAGCATGCATTTAATATGCAATTTTATCTTAAATAAATTCCAATTTTAAAAAATTCTATAAGCATCGATTCGATTTTTGGATCGTCTTCGTTCAACTTCGGTTTTGGTCGATACTGTTCGGTTAATTTTTTTGAATCTTTATATAGCTTCTGCTGGTATTCGTTAAACTTCTTTTTTATGGTTCGTCTTTGGTTCTTGGCTTCGTTTGCCTTCGGGTCATTCCTTGATTTTTGACGAAACAACTTTTAAAAGCACAGGATCTCTTTCAGATACAAATGCTTGCCAAATTTCATAAAAATCGGTTCATCCGTTTTGACGTGAATGAGCCGAACATAGTTGATCAATTCTGATGCAGAGTCAAGTTATTTCACGTGCCAAATTCAATGTTATCTTGGCCGCAGTCGAACCTTCACACCAAATTTCGTTGAAATCGGTCCTGTTATTAGGATTTATTATAGAGTGCCACGCCAACATACTTCCGCCCACTTTTTTAACCTATGGTTTATATTGGGTGCAGTTGAACCTTCATACTAAATTTCATTGAAATCGGTTCAGACGTTTAGGAGTTATGGAGTCTTAAAAATGCGCTACTTAAAGCGCCCTCTTGCGGAAATCGTTGGATTTTTTATATTTTATATTTAACACTGGGTGGAGTTGAACGTTCATACCAAATTTCATTAAAATCGGTTGATGTGTTTAGGAGATATAATGTCTTCAATACGCACTATTTAAAGCGCCCTCATGTGGAAGTTTGTGGAATTTTTTATAGCCTATGTTTTGTTTTGGAAGCAGTTAAACCTTCGTACCAAATTTCATGGAAATCGGTCAAGGCATTTAGAAGTTATTATAGAGTGCCACGCCCACTTATTTCCGCCCACTCTTTACACCCCTATGTTCTTTATCTCCATGAAAGGTACTCGGTGTCCAAATTTCAGCTCAATCGGATTAACGGTGCGCGAGCCTATACGGAACAGCCAGACAGACAGACAAACATTTAATTTTATATATTAGATTAGAAGATATACCGTTGGAAAGGTATTGGAAAGAACTTTCTGGAAAAAATATGTAATTTTAAAATTTTGGATGTTAGGGTTGCCAACCAATTAAAAAAATGTATTTGCTAATATCTCAAAATAAGCATAATTTTTTTTGATTTTTTATTTTTTACATTTGAAGAAGAATGTAGCCTTTAATTCAAAAGCAATTTAATGATGGAGCTTTTATATTTTTTTATGCAATTTAAATTTTTGTGCACATACCTTATCATTTTGAGACACTTTTTAATCGTCTATAAATTTCATAATGGCTATGATGTTCGAAAATATGTTCTGCAAAATGGTTTACCTTATTAAGACCAACATTTTATTCATAAATTTTGATGACCTTACACTTGACCTTGGTATAGAAAACTGGTAAAAACCGAAAAAAAAAAATAAAAAAACACAAAGTATTAATTAATTCTAATTGGTTTTGTACCAAAAAATTTTAAAATCGGTCTTAAAACAAAGAAGTTACGATGGTTACTCTGTCGCTCTTTCAATAAAAAAGTAACAATGATTTGTATGGGTTGACAAGTATGGATCCCACTTCGAGTCAACTTAACATAACTTTTAATCTGTTCTTGTTTACAAGTCAACAATTTTATAATCGCGCCAAAATTAAAAAATCTGTGTTAAACGTTTTCAATAGTATCACCAAAGATCATATAATACAAAGATGCGCCACGGCCATACAACCGAATGGCACAGTAAAAATTTAATGTGGATTTATCATAAATCCAATTTAAAGCTTTGTGAGAGCCAGCGAGCGAACGATGTAAAGCTTTTGAGAGTGAGAGACGAGTAAGCAACGATGTGAGCATAATATTGGAGAGCAATAGAGAGCATATGTTGAGTTTTAATGCACGAAACATCTCATAAAACGATTTAACCACAACGAAAAAGTAGCTGAATTTCCTTGCGTTTTAACAAAAAAATGTAGGCATGTTTTGTTCAAATCTACCCTACGCACATTGTAGGCATATCTTTTTCAAAATTAAATTCACTTTAATAAATATAATATGATCTTTGATTGAAATGTAGTCGCAAATAATGTTGTAAGAGACATTTCTAAAATGGATTTTTGCGGTTCTATTTTATTTGATTTGTTTATTTTTTAATTAGTTATTATTTATTTATTAATACATGGGCATTTACACAGAATGGTCTACCGGGACCGAACATGAAAATGTTACTAAAACAATAATTTTTTGTTTTATTATAAAAAAAATGCTTGAATTTTTAGATGACTTTACAACTTATTTCAGTTGTTATTCTGAGGAAACTTACCTGATAACTGAAAATATGTTTTTCTTGTCTTAAGCTGCCTTTAAGGGCTTTTTCTTTTTACAATTTCTCGTTGATATATTAATGCTATGTTTGCACTCTTATTATAAAATTCTTCTATAAACTACAAATATAAATAATAAAATATTTAAAAGATACCAAATAAAGCTCGATTAACGCTTTACTTTTATATTGCTTTGCTGTTAGAATGTCGCGTTATTGTACCTAAATAATCATTTGTTATCAGAACTTCACGATCGTTCTAAGCAAGTGTCTGAAAATTGTAAAAAAATTTTAATTTAAAAGTTACTGCATGTAAAAATCACACTAAAAATTTAATATTGATTTGCAAAGTGCGTCGCATTCGCACATTAAATTTATTTTAATTTAAGGAGGGACATGACACTCGCGGCAGAAAAAACAGATCTTTTTTTAAAAATTCATAACTCAGTCAAAAACAAACACTTTTCCAAAATTTGTAATTTTGTAGAGAATTGAACAAATTACAAAAAAAAAAAATATTTTTCACTCTAACATGGTTTCATAGAGCTCCAAGTTGGCACCAGAAACAAAACGGGGCCTCGTTTGCAACGCTGGGAGTCGCAAAAATTGTCCGATCTGAAAAAAATTACTTTTTTTATATCTTAGCAAAATTGGTTATCGTATGACAGGAGCTTTTTTATAAATTTTTTTTTTCAATTTTTGGTGATGTTCCCAATTTGAAACTGTTTTTTCGAAAAAAATGTTGACTTTAAAAAATCAAAAAAAATTTTAAAAAAAGCTCGTGTCATACGAAAGCGAATCAAGCTAAAAAAATACAAAAAAAAAAAGTCCGTCAAAACTGAACCCGCCAGTGCCGCAACCAGTACGAAAAACATGGTTTCGAGATAAACGCGTTCAAAGTTTGTGAAAAAAGAAAAAAAGGTGAAAGTTAAAAATGCACTCTCACTAATCCGGCTATAACTTTTGAACACGTAGGAATTTTTCAATGAAATTTTTTTCTTAGAATTTTAAGAATACTTACAAAATTATAAAAAAAGTCTATTTAAAAACGGTCAATGTCATGTCCACCGTCAATTGAATTAAGTCTTAGTTAATTTGATTTAATTTTGTTTTATTCAATTTTATATAAAGTAATGAAATGTAGTTATATTTAATTTCAATAAATTTAATTTAATTTAATTTAATTTAATTGAATTTAATTTAATATAATTTAATTTAATTTAATTTAATTTAATTTAATTTAATGTAATTTAATTTAATTTAATTTAATTTAATTTAATTTAATTTAATTTAATTTAATTTAATTTAATTTAATTTTATTTAATTTAATTTAATTTAATTTAATTTAATTTAATTTAATTTAATTTAATTGAATTTAATTTAATTTAATTTAATTTAATTTAATTTAATTTAATTTAATTTAATTTAATTTAATTTAATTTAATTTAATTTAATTTAATTTAATTTAATTTAATTTAATTTAATTTAATTTAATTTAATTTAATTTAATTTAATTTAATTTAATTTAATATAATTTAATTTAGTTTAGTTTAATTTAATATAATTTTATTCAATTTAATTTAATATAATTTTATTTAATTTAATTTAATATAATTTAATTTAATATAATTTTATTTAATTTAATAAATTTAATTTAATTTAATTTAATTTAATTTAATTAAATTTAATTTAATTTAATTTAATTTAATTTAATTTAATTTAATTTAATTTAATTTAATTTAATTTAATTTAATTTAATTTAATTTGATTTAATTTAATATAATTTAATTTAATTTAATATAATTTAATTTAATTTAATTTAATTTTAGTTTATTTAATTTAATTTAATTTAATTTAATTTAATTTAATATAATTTAATTTAATTTAATTTAATATAATTTTATTTAATTTAATTTAATATAATTTTATTTAATTTAATAAATTTAATATAATTTAATTTAATTTAATTCAATTTAATTGAAATATATTTTTAAAATTAGAATTAAAAAAATTCATAATCACAAAAACGAAAAAATGCTGAAATCGCAAAATTCAAAAACTTGCTGCATTAATTATACATTGATTTTCGTGTAACAACAGCAATAACCGGTTTCATGCACAACAACTCTACAATAACAAAATACATTGTAGCAATCTTGGTGGTTGTGGCAAGGGAAAGGGACACAGGCAAAACAAATATAAACGATGCTAGCAACAACAATGCGCATGCGCCGTAGCACTGGTAGCCACAAAAACACAAACTGATGATCATTTGCATACAATTTCGATAGAAACACATTTTTATGCGATTTGAGTCCTCTATCTATTATATGCTTAGTAGAATGGCAAGGGGAGAAGAGTGAAAGAGCATTGCAGAGAGCAAGTTCATTCAAAGGTCGAAAACTTTTCTCTCAAGCAAGAATTTAAAGCTTTTTCGTTTGGCACTCACAAGAGCTTACGTTTGGATCTGAAAAATATTTATTACTTTTTAATGTTCTACGTGGCGCATCTTTATATTATATCGCACACTAAATACAAAACAGTCACAACTCAAAAAACATGACTTTTCAGGAAAAGCGAAAATTAAAACTCTTTGGTTGAAACTGCAGAAGAAAAACAATTTTCATTTAACACAAAAACTTCATTCTTCCAGTTAATGAAGAAAATAACGAAAAATATAGTCAGATATGTGTTTTATAAATTGATTTATAACAAAATTTCGATATAAAAAATTTTGAGTTGTGACTGTTTTGTATTTAGTGTGCGATATGATCTTTAGTATCACGTTTCTGCTAGTTTTGAAAATGTAATTTTCTCAGTGTATGCTTCATCGAGATTCATTAGTAAAAGACGCCTTTGCAGTGTAGATTTTTCATTGTTCTCGTTAATGGTTATCTAGTCGCGTTTTCCTGGGGAAGTGTGGCTGATGTCTTCACTCAAATAAAATTTTGTCAACATATCCACAAAATCTTGACTTATGAGATTTGAAGCTAAACGTTTCATTGTGTTTGCAAAGCGCCAACTGATATTGGAATATGCACCAACGTGCATTTTATTCGCTGTCCAGGACTGTGGAAGGACTGAAAGAATTTTCCATTTCTCCTCTTTATCAGAAGTTCCACTATTTCATAGGTTCAAACAGAGTGGATGGAGTCATGCCAAAAATTTTGCTGGCCATATTATTCATCCATGATATTCCGGCAGGACGATATTGATCTATTTATTTTTCGATGTTCTATTTGTTGGACTCCTTTGTGGGAGCAGCTTATTTAGCTCTCGAACGAACTGTTCCCTGTCTATCACTTACCACCTATGCTCGCAGTTTCTGCTTCAACGTTTTCACCACCAGCCTCCAAGTTGAAGTGTGCATACAGGCAACATGTAATTCATAATGTATAAATGCTTCTCAACTGCAGCTAACATATGCTGACTAACCAAGACCGTCGCTTATATTTATGACACACTAAATGTGACGAATTGCAATTTGAGCTGAATAAATCAGAATTGGTATGTGGCTCAATGACTGTCTTTTTGTTTGATGTAATGTTTTGTTTACATTGCATCTATTTGTAAATATCGGTCAACTGCAGTTATTTAAAATATCGGTCAACGATGGTCGATTTACACATGTCACACTTTTCCATATTTTATAATAATATATTTATATGTATTAAGAATTATAGATATGTATCATTAACTAGAGTAAGAGCAAGAATGCCAAAAATCTTGGTATAAATACCAGTACTTTTTAATAAAGAATTCAAACTTGAATTAAACCTAAAATTATGCGCTAGTCGCTGTTGATTTATTTCGAGTTCTCAAGTGGGGCATTCTAATGCTCTGAATTGTCGGCAAAGCCTTGCTGCGCTAAATAAATAAGGCAAATTTTCCAACCTGCATACAAACATATTACATGGCGATCCTGCCAAATCGGGACAGGGACCAATAGAAATAAAATTTAACACAGGGACCAATTGAAATAAAATTAAAAAAAAAGAAATGTACAAATATGACAAAGAAGAGCTGGATCTGTTATTAGAAGAATACGAGCCAACACAATCCGTGTACGTTCCAACGCCTCTAACAGCTGGTCCGAAGCCAATTTCTTTAGAAGAATACATCAAAAGGACAAAAAAATCTACACCAACAACTGCTGCACCGACTCAAGAAACTTATAAGCCTAAGAAGCGTGGAGGAAAGCAGAGAAGACTGAAAAAGCAGCTTGCTGAACTCCGGAGATTAGCTGGAATAGCTTTTGGTGAAAACAAAAAGAAACAACAAGCTGAAATCAAGTTAACCAGACAACAGATAAAAAGCTAAGGAATGGTATGGATAATTGTGCTCCCAAAGGCAAAACAAACAATAATGAGTACCACAAACAACAACAACAACAATAACAACGGCAGCAGCAGTAACAGCGCTGATAAAAACACTTGGATAGGAATAATTTGTATAATTTTTATGTTACTTATTATAATAAAGTGGATAATAACATATTTTAAGAACTATCTCAAAAAACAATTAACTAAAAGTATTACCAACACTGATAAAAAGCTAAGGAATGGTATGGATAATTGTGCTCCCAAAGGCAAAACAAACAATAATGAGTACCACAAACAACAACAACAACAATAACAACGGCAGCAGCAGTAACAGCGCTGATAAAAACACTTTGATAGGAATAATTTGTATAATTTTTATGTTACTTATTATAATAAAGTGGATAATAACATATTTTAAGAACTATCTCAAAAAACAATTCACTAAAAGTATTACCAACACTGTTTAAAAAAAAAAAACAACACAAAAAAATTTTTTTTTCAAATAAAAACTATTTTAAATATGATTAAATTTGGAACTAATGCAAAGTACCAGGGATGTTATGGTTCATTGTTCAGCGAAAATTGCGCTTACTGTAAGAAAAAAATAACAGATATAGGAAAAGTATTTTATATTAAGTATAACAAGAAAAGCTGGCATTCACAGTGTTTTAAATGTAGCAAATGTAATTGTAATTTAGTACAAACAGGTTTCTTAATTGAGGAGCCGGAATTAAAATGTAAGTTTTGTGCATAATGAGTAACGAAATAATAAAATGAAAAGAAATATTAACTACTTTAAAAAAGAGTCCAAATAGAACTTACACAAATGAATATATAAACAAAATCAGACTAATACTACAAAACAGTTTAAAAACAATAGAAGAAGAAACTAGCATCAAAAGCCTGAAAGAGGACATAATAACCTTTTATAATATAGACTAAGAAATACTAAGATTTTTGAAAGTAAAAGAAACCGCAATGGCAAACTTTGATTTATTAACCGCGGTAAAGTTAATACCAGAATTTGACGGAGAACAGAAAAATCTATCTAATTTTTTAAATTTGGTAGAATTTTACGGAGATTCGCTTAAGGATGATAACGAAAAGGCTAAATTGGTTAAATTTGTTTTGTCAACAAAACTAACAGACAAAGTTAAGAATAAATTACTTACAGATTTCAAACCTGAACATAATGCAAGTTTGAAAGCAATCTTGATTGAGAATTACAAATCTAACAAAAATGCATTAAACATTCACGTTGAATTATCAAGAGTATATCAAGGGAACGCAAGTGTCAATGTTTTTGTTGAAAGAATAGAATCTTTAATATCCACTTTAAATCAAATTCAGATAGAAGAACAGGGTGAAACAAATAGAGAGCTAATAGTAATTTTAAATGACCAACTCGCTCTGAGTGCATTTAACAACGCACTGAATGACCATATTAAATCGGTTGTTCTAGCTTCAAGAGCCACAAAGTTTAATGAAGCAGTACAAATTACTACAGCAGCAGCAACAAGGCCAACACAGAATAATGTACATTTAGCCACACGATACAGATCGAACTCTAACAGAAACAATAACAGAGTCAATAGCTTTAACAGTTACCGATTTAATAATAATAATAATAATTTCCAAAACAACAATAATTACACTGGTTTACAAATAACGAAAAGTTATTTGTACTTTGAATGCCACTATTCTTTTCTCATGTAAAATCGGTCGCTGGTTCCGAAACAAATTTTTTTTTTTTCTGTCACTGCGTTTTCGAGATATTGCCCACTGTAGGGTTTTCAACGAAAAAAAAAAGTTGGTTCCACTTAATTGCATATATCTCCTGAACCAACAACAGTAATCAAACAAATGATATATCAAATAAAAGTTAATGAAATTTCTTACAAACAATGCCAACATCATTTTTTGGTCGAGCTGTTAGTTTTGGCGGAATTAATTCAAATATCGGGGATTTTTTATTTTTCAGAAAAATTTCCAAAAAATGACAAAATAGTTGCAAATTTCGTTAAGAAATCAAAATATTTTGTTACTTTTGATATTTTTTACTAAGAGCCTTTATTTTTCAAAAAAAAATAAGCTATTGTTGAAGAAAATCTATTGAGAAATGAAAAAGTTGTGTTTGATGGAACGAAAGCACCCAAGTTATGTTTTTTTTACAAATTTTATTGTCATATAAATAAATTGGCTCACGACTGAGAGTGCAACCGTCGAAACCGTCACAGCAAAACGTCTGATTTCGACACTTATGGCTATAAGAAAGAGAGCCTACCTGTTTTTATTATGCCATGTGAATACTTACTTTGTGTTTTTTTGACAGTTTCGGCGGTCGCGCTCTGAGTCGTGGACATACCTACCTTTATTGTACCTGCAGCACTTTCGAGATGCATAAAAGCAAAAACATTCATGCATTATACTAAAAAACGTGGCAAACGAAGGGACGCACAATTTGTAACGAAAGGAAAAAATAAGATATACTTAAAAATAAAATGAGTAAAAGACTGCGAGAATTCCAGTGTAAAAACTACCCAGATATTTTCTGCTACGTGTGCGGTGAATTTACTTTCGAAAAGAAACGAGTCAATTTTACGAATTTACTCCAAATGCCATATCTACATTATTTTGGTATTGCGGCTGAGAACATTGGTGAATCATGGACGCCAAGTATTTTGTGTCAATCGTGCAAATTAATATTGTCTGAATGGAGCTCGGGTAAAAAACGATACATGAAATTCGATGCTCCGATGATCTGGAGACAACCGTTTTGCCACCTAAACGATTGCTATTTTTGTCTGGCCAAAGTGACTGGTGTTGGAAAACACAAACGAGTGATATACGCCACTGTCCGGACTGTTTCATTGCCAGTATCTCAGTCTGACGATGTTCCATATCCTGCTTGTCCCGATTCAACATGTGAAAACAATGGAAAATCCGTAGATTCAGTGGAGTCGGAAGGAACCACAGGTGGTAGTACTATTACAACTGAAAACACAACTCACCTTTTATCGCAAGCGCAGCTGAATGATTGGATAAGAGATTTGGAACTGTCAAAGGAAAAATCGGAATTGCATGGTTCTCCTTTGCAACAATTGAACTTTTTGAGACCCGATTTTAAGGTGACATACTACAGAAATCGTGAAAAACCGTTTGCTATACACATTACTAAGAATGACAATATCTGCTATTGCGTAGACATTCCTGGCTTATTTAATACCTTTGGTCAGCCGTACATTCCCAAAGAGTGGCGTTTTTTTATTGATGGCAGCAAAGTGAGCTTGAAGGCGGTATTACTTCATATAGGAAACAAAAAGCCATCGATTCCGATCGCACATGCAGTCAACACAAAGGAAACGTACCAAACAATGGCGAAGCTATTGACATGTATTAAATATGAACAACACGACTGGAAAATGTGTTCTGATCTCAAAGTCGTTGGTATGCTTTGTGGTTTACAGAGTGGCTACACAAAGTACTGCTGTTTTCTATGCAAGTGGGATAGTTGAGCACGTGAACACCACTATTACAATAAGGACTGGCCAGAAAGAATTGAGTCGAAAATTGGAGAGAGTAACGTCAAAAACGTTCCACTCGTCAAAAAGGAAAACATAATTCTCCCACCGTTGCACATCAAACTTGGACTTATGAAAAACACTGTCAAGGCGTTAGACAAAGAAAGCGAAGAATCTCGGCGACTTGAGCGACGAACATGGGGAAAGATTCCACCAACAGATGAAAGTAATTGAGAATCGGTACCAAGGATTTTGGGACAAAGGAATGATGGGCGACGAATAATGTAAATTATTAAAAGAACAATAAAAATTAAGAATATTTGATTTTATAACAACAACCTTTAATTCTCATTTTTTTTTTTTATGGCAATAAAATAAGTCCAAATGCATAAATTGATAATCACACCATTTGGGTTCTTTCGTTCCATTCAACACAACTTTTTCATTTCTCAATAGATTTTCTTCAACAATAGTTTATTTTTTTTGGAAAAATAAAGGTTTTTTGTCTGAAAAATAAAAAAAATCCCCTAAATTTGAATTTATTCCGCCAAAACTAACAGCTCGACCAAAAAATGATGTTGGCATTGTTTGTAAGAAATTTCATTAGCTTTTATTCGATATATCATTTGTTTGATTACTGTTGTTGGTTCAGGAGATATATGCAATTAAGTGGAACCAACTTTTTTTTTTCGTTGAAAACCCTACAGTGGGCAATATCTCGAAAACGGAGTGACAGAAAAAAAAAAAATTTTTTTTCGGAATTAGCGACCGATTTTACATGAGAAAAGAATAGTGGCATTCAAAGTACATATTGGCAGTGTTATCAGCTGCAAAACACAAATAACAGGAATAATTACAACAATAACAGGTTTAATAACACACAGAATAGGGGGAATAGACAATACAATGGCCAAAGATTTGGACATGATAGCGGACAAAGGGTTGAACAAAACCAATCGGGAAACGCAAGTTTCCCCGGTCAAGCGAATCGGGGCAATTTCGTGCGGCAAAGACGGTAAATTTAGCACGCACATTGTGCACAACAAATTTTGCGACACTTCAAATAAAAAACGAAAAAGGAACATTCACTTTTCTGATAGACACCGGAGCAGACATTTCGCTTTTAAAGAATTATTCAAAGAAAATAGATTATAATAATACATGTAGAATAAATGGGTTTACAGATAAAGCTATCTATTCCAAAGGAACGTCTAAGATAGACTTAGTAATAGGTGAAAAAATAATAAACCATGAATTTCAGGTCATTGATGACAATTTCAATTTATCAACTAATGATATATTAGGGCGAGATTTCTTGCAATTATACAACTGTAAAATTGACTATGACACTTATGTTTTAATCTTTAACTATAATGAAGATGAGATAATACTTCCAATGAACATGAATACAAAGAACATTGGAAGCATTACAATACCTCCAAGAACAGAAACCATACAAGCTGTGGAATTTCAATTAGAACGTGACAGTGTTGTGGTTGGCAAAGAAATAAGCAAAGGAGTATTTTTAGCAAACTCAATTGTTCCTTCCAACGGTATTAAACATGTTAAAATACTAAACACTAGGGACACTGAAATTTCAATTGACAATATTATTATAGGAATACAACCGCTCAGAGACTTTGAAATATTCACATACTCAATCAAACAAAATCATGAAGAAAGACGACGGGATCTAATAAAATAATTAAGTGTTGAAAGTCTAGATAAAAAAGCAAAAGAAGAATATTAAAATAATGTGAACAGTTCCAAGAAATATTTCATTTGGAAGGAGAAATTTTAACAAATAATAATTTTTATAAGCAAAAAATAGACATAAATGACACAACTCCAGTATACATAAAAAACTATAGATTACCACACACACAGTTAAAAGAGATAGATAAACAAGTCTCAAATTTGCTTGAAGAAGACATAATAGAACCATCGACTAGTCCATATAATTCCCCATTACTTATAGTACCAAAGAAAGGCAAAGAAGGTAAATCTAAGTGGAGGCTAGTTGTAGATTTCAGATCTTTAAACAAAAAAATAGTTGACGACAAATTCCCGCTAACAAGACTGGATGACGTACTGGACAAACTAGGAAATGCAAAATATTTCTCCACTCTTGATATGACCAGCTCATTCCACCAAATACCACTAAGTACAGAATCTTGGAACGTAACAGCTTTTTCAACAAATCAAGGACATTATCAGTTTAAAAGACTACCATTTGGTTTAAAAATTTCAACAAACAGTTTTCAAAGAATGTTATCAATAGCATTAAGTGGTTTGCAAGCATCAGCTTTCCTATATGTAGATGATGTAATTGTTTTTGGCTCAAATCTAAGAGAGCACAATGAAAATTTATTAAGGGTTTTTCAACGTCTACGCAAATATAATCTGAAACTCAATCCAGGGAAATGTAATTTTTTAAAACCAGAAGTTGTATATCTCGGTCATCTTATTACCTCAGATGGAGTACGTACAGACCCAGCAAAATATGAAGTAATAAAAAATTATCCAGTACCTGAAAATGCAGATGAAACTAGAAGATTTGTTGCATTTTGCAATTACTACCGAAGGTTCATTCAAGATTTTGCAGATATTGCTAAACCATTGAATCAGTTACTAAAGAAAAACAGATTTTTAGCTGGACAGCAGAATGCTCTAGAGCTTTAAACACATCAAAAGAAAAACTCATGAGCCCTCCCATTCTCAGTTATCCAAATTTTTCCAAACCTTTCATTTTAACAACAGACGCATCAAATCATGCTTTATAAATAGAGAAATAAGGACAGGCAAACCAATAGCATATGCGAGCAAATCCTTTAGTAAACATGAATTAAATAAACCGATAATAGAAAAAGAGTTATTAGCAATTCATTGTGGATAAACTATTTCCGTCCTTACCTATTTGGTAGAAAGTTTATAGTTTACACTGACCATAGACCGCTAGTAAGTCTTTTTACGCATAAGAACCTTTCATCAAAATTAACCAGAATACGGGTACTATGACTTTGGGTCAGAATACTATGACTTTGAGATAATATTCAAGCAAGGAAAAATGAACACAAACGCGGACGCACTTTCCAGAATACAATTAGATTCCAGTAAACTTAGAGAAATGATACCAAAACCTAATGTTAATGTTATTACGCGCGCAATGAAAAAAATTTTTGAAGAGAACAAAAAAGAAAAAAATGAAGAAATAAATGAAAACCGTGCAATTGCCTAAGACTCAAATGTGGGGATTGATCACCTTCACATCTGGGACTGTGTATCAATATCAGACACAAGGCGAGTGAAGAAATTAGAATTCAAGAAAAATATGAAAATATATAAGGGTACCAAAAGTATTATTATAAATATAGCAGCAAACACTGTACTTGTGGAATTTAACGATAATTCTCTATCAGACATAAAATTGATTTTGAGGAGTTAATATTCATGACAAACAATGCAGATGTAAAAAAGGTAGCGCTTCCAAGAGATAGTAAAATTTTTGAAAATGTGAACATAAGTGAGTTCAAAGATATATTTAAAAAGCTGCAAAAGAATAAGAGAGATAATGAATGTTTAAAAATAATGTTATATGAACCTGCAAGGCAGGTTAAAAGTGGACAAGAAATGCACAGGTTAATAAGAGAACTTCATAATTTAAAGTTAAGAGGACATTGTGTTATCAGAAAGTGTATAGGAAAATTAAAACAAAAGTTTGTCTGGAAAAATATGAACAAAATGGTTAAGAAATTTATTAACAATTGTAAAATTTGCAATAAAGTAAAAATAACTAAATACACTAAAGAAAATTTCGAAGCAACGGATACTCCAAACACGTCATTTGAAACAATCACGATTGACACTGTAGGTCCTCTAAGACCATCCAAAGGTTACAGATATATATTGACACTTCAATGCGAATTAACAAAATTCGTGGAAGCATTTCCATTGGAAAGCAAAGATGCTATAACAGTCGCAAAAGCAAAAGTAGAAAAAATTATTCTTAAATATGGATGTTTCAGAAAACTGTTGACAGACAAAGGAACTGAATTTACTAACGAGTTATTAAAGAATATATGTAAATTATTGAATATAGATAAATTTGTTTCGACACCTTTCCATCCTGAAACGTTAGGCTCAATAGAAAGAAATCATAGAGTACTAAACGATTACTTAATGACAGGTGATAAAGATAATTGGGACGATTGGCTACCATATTTTACGTATTGCTATAATTCGATGCCGCATAGCAGCACAAATTACTCACCATTTGAATTAGTTTTTGGAAAATTATGCGCATTACCATGCGAAGTAATGACAAACAAAGAACAAATATATGACTTAGACAATTATCTGAATGAATTAAAATGTAAATTAAGATATTCACACGAACAAGCTAGAAATAACTTATAGAAACTAAGAATATAAGATGTTATAATCAAAAACATATACATAAATCGAATTTTAGTGTAGGTGATTATGTTTATTAAAAAGTACAAAATAAGAAAAAATTTGATAAGCCATATTAAGGCCCATATAAAATAATTTCGCAAAATAAATGTAATAGCGTTATAAAACTAGATGATAAGTTATATGAAATACACAATAATAATTTAGTAAGATCTAGACAAGAACATTAGATATTTTAAGAGATATAGTTATAAACAGCGTTATAGATTAAAAATAGATAGCAAATGACATTTATTTAAATTTTAAGAAATGTAAACAAATATCATTATTTTTGGGGGAAGGATGTAGTGTGCATATAGGCAACATGTAATTCATAATGTATAAATGCTTCTCAACTGCAGCTAACATATCGCACACTATATACAAAACAGTCACAACTCAAAATTTTTTTATACCGACTTTTTGTTACAAATCAATTCATAAAACACATATCTCAGTATCTTTTTCATTATTTTCTTCATTAACTGGAAGAATGAAGTTTGTGTGTTTTAATGAAAATTGCTTTTCTTTTGTAGTATCAACCAAAGGGTTTTATTTTTCGCTTCTCCTGAAAAGTCATGTTTTTTGAGTATTTTGTATTTAGTGTGCGATATGCTGACCAACCAAGACCGTCGCTTATAGTTATGACACACTAGCAGCGTCAACCTTAAATGTGACGAATTGCAATTTGAGCTGAATAAATCAGAATTGGTATGTGGCTCAATGACTGTCTTTTTGTTTGATGTAATGTTTTGTTTACATTGCATCTATTTGTAAATATCGGTCAACTGCAGTTATTTAAAATATCGGTCAACGATGGTCGATTTACACATGTCACACTTTTCCATATTTTATAATAATATATTTATATGTATTAAGAATTATAGATATGTATCATTAACTAGAGTAAGAACAAGAATGCCAAAAATCTTGGTATAAATACCAGTACTTCTTAATAAAAAATTCAGACTTGACTTAAATCTAAAATTATGCGCTAGTCGCTGTTGATTTATTTCGAGTTCTCAAGTGCGGCATTCTGATGCTCTGAATTGTCGGTAAAGCCTTGCTGCGCTAAATAAATAAGGCAAATTTTCCAACCCTCATACAAACATATTACAAGTAATTCATAACTTCATCCATTATATTTTCAGTTGCAATTGCCGCTTGCTTTTTGATTGCCTTCTGTTTGCTAAGTTGTAGACGGCAAGTTGAACAAATTTTCATTTCACCAGCCACTAAATCACTGATTCCTAAATATTCCGCAGTTTCGTCATGCTCTTGAGTTAAAAATCGCAATCGATCGCGCACGTGATGATTACGCTTTCCGAAACAATTGCAACAAGATTGTGGGTGAATTCTTTTAACTAACAGCTGATTTTCATGAAAGCTTTTACTTGTGAAAAATTATTTTTTTAATTTTGACGCGATTATAAAACTGTTTACTTGTGAACAAGAACAGATTTTAAGTTATCTTAAGTAGACTCGAGGAAATCATTGTAACTTTTTTATTGAAAGAGCGTCAGAGTAACCATCGTAACTTCTTTGTTTTAAGACCGATTTTAAAATTTTTTGCTACAAAACCAATTAGAATTTAAATAATCTCTAAAATGGCAATCAAAATTTTTTTAATTTTACACGAATACAAGTTACAAAATAAATTGTGTTTTTTTATTTTTTTTTCGGTTTTTACCAACTGAAGGACAAATTTATTTGCAAAGCAAAACGATAAGAATTATGAAGTATTTTTTTTATCAGTTGTATTAATTTAAGCTATTTTTGTTGTGTTATATATTGCTTTGATAACACAGTGCGACACGAAAAAATAACTAAAAATATCTCAATGGTTTCTAGTAGTGCATGTTCTATATATTATGCCCTCATACTCAGTTTTATCGGATTAGGTCAAATAAGGGAGAAATTCAAGGTTATATTTCACCTTTAAGTCACAAATTTTTTCTTAAAACTCTTAAACTAAATTCAAATCCTATGTATTAACTGCATCTAAATATTTGCAATGGATGGTTCTTTACATTTTTAGACCATTTTTCGCTCAAAAAGTAACGTAAGGTGGTTAATTTTTTCTGCGAAGACATGGCTTTTTAAAAAAAAAAAATTTTCAATAGTTCAGTTACTTTGTATTTGTCTTCAAAACAATCAGATTTTCCTGAATTTTTGCATAGGGGAAGAGCGGCATGAAAGAGCCATGTTTTGAAAGAGCCATCTTGATTTACGCGGTAGTTTTCATACGAATGCTTCTTAAATTATAATTTTTAAGAAGCAATACTAGCCATATGGCACCCTCGAACATTTGACAGTTCACTGATAATAAACGACGATGGTGTATAGTATTTTGGATTTCTTCATCATTAAGTAAGTTTTTCAGAACATTTTATTTGTTTTGTGACGTCTTCACCTTTAAAACTAACAGTAATATTATTATACTATAATTTTATGGATATATTAGGCCTACCAATAACATATTTATTTTGCCGGAAAAATCTTGATTTCATACTAATTTTTGAGGTTATGTTTCTTTGGACAATATGTTTTGAAAGAGCTGGGTTGCGGTGGTATGAAGAAGCGTAAAGGAAGTTTAAATTATTTTTGACAAAAATGTTTTTAAGTTTTTTAAACCTCTTATTTTGTTTTTGGAATAGGTCTTATTATTATAGATTTTCTTCAAAGCGATTTAATTTTTTTGCTAAAAATATTTTTAAGTTTTTTAACTATTTTTTGTTTTTAGTTTTGAGTTTTTTTATTTATTTAATTTGTTTTTGTAAAAATAATACTTTTTATAATAACAATTAATATTTTTAATAAAATATTCGTTATTTTTCGTGTTAAGTCTTGTAATAAGAAGATGGCTCGTTCAAAACTTTGGTTGGCTCTTTCAATGCCCATGTGTTATGAAAGAGCCGAATTTCATGTTTTTTATAAATGGCTACAGGTCCAAGAATATTGTTGATTTTGGAAAATATTTCATGGTATTACGTTCATAAATGAATGAGAAAATACTTTTGATACAAGAATTATAATTTTATTAATTATTTTTATATATTTTGTAACTTTTTTAAAACTGGCTCTTTCATGCCACTCTTCCCCTACACTTTAAGTAAAATAAAATAACTGAAAAGATCACAACAATTACATGTGCGCATACAAAGATATTCGGATTCAAAGATTACCAAAGATGGTTACTTCGATAATGTAAGCGTAAAATCATTCAGATGAAAATTATAGATCCAACAATTTTCTTCAAAACTGTCGTCAAAAGTTTTACCGAAAAAGTTACCGTTTCAAAGATATGTGCGTAAATATGTAATAACAACATATATGAAAAATTCGAACTTGAGACGAAATAGAAATAAAAATAATTTTTATTTTAACCGTTTTAATTTTTCATATATGTTGAAATTACATATTTACGCACATATTTTTGAAACGGGAACTCTTTCAGTAAAAATGTTAAGGACAGTTTTGAAGAAAATTGTTGGATCTATAATTTTCATCTGAATTATTTTACGCTAGGGCTTTAATTAGCAACGTCGTGTCTTTGCTGAATGGGTCCTTGAAATGCATGAAAATGATCCGGAATTCCATCGAAAAATCATCTTGACTGATGAGGCCCATTTCCACCTCGGTGGCTACGTCAACAAGCAAAATTGTCGCATCTGGGGCTCGGAAAACCCAAGAGTTATTGTTGAGAAGCATCTCCATCCTCAGCGTGTGACTGTTTGGTGCGGTTTATGGTCAAGCGGTGTCATTACTTTTTCGAAAATGAGGTTGGATCAACAGTTACGGTGAATGGATTGCGCTATCGAGAGATGATTAATGATTTTTTTGTGGCCAGAGTTGTATTGTATTGATCTGGAAAACGTTTATTTTCAACAAGACGGCGCTACGTGCCACGTGGAAGTTTCAGGACCGTGTTATCTCTCGAAGAGGTGATCACAATTGGCCACCGAGATCTTGTGATTTAACACCTTGGACTTCTACCTTTGCAGCCACGTGAAAGGTAAGGTCTACGCCAACAGCCCAGCGTCGATTCAAGACCTCAAAGATGGAATTCGTGAGTCTATCAAGGACATAGGGCAGCCACATTGCGATTTTGTTATGGAAAATTTCATTAAAAGGATATGGTCCTGTAAGCGTGGTCGTGGAGGCCATTTGGCTGATGTTGTTTTTAATTATTAACGGCATACCTTCCTCTTTATTATGAAATAAACATCCGATCATTTATCTTCAAAAAAGGGCATGTTTCTATGAATATCAAAATAACACCTCTTATTGGAAAACCCTTATGGTTTCGTGTATTTTTATTTAAACCATTTTTATTTTTATTAATTAATATTTTTTAAATACAAATTTATTTTGATATGACTTTTTGTTATAAAATATTTTCAACAACTGAGAATGAAAATTAAAAAACTTGAATACAAAATTTTGATAACTTATAAATAAAAAATTAATTTTGAAGCAAGTAGAAAGTGTAAAGTGTATTTTGAATTGATTGTGTTATCTGTATGTATTGTGTATGTATATGTAGTGCATATGAGGACACTACGTTATTCCCCCCCCATAATGTTTAATTGTGTTGACTAACAAATTGGCCTTTTTGTGTGGCGAGGAAAATGTCTTGGCAATGTCTGTGCATGTTAAATGTAACTGTGGAAAATGTTGGCCTCTATGTGGTGTCTAAAACGTTCAATTGTTAAAAAGATAGCAAGTTATTCTCGATAGAATGTACTGTATATTGTTTCTGCGGGAGTCAGTGTTTTAAAAAGAAAGCTAATGGTCCAAGTATACCATGTGTGTTCTTGTGTTACTGCTCCGTCTACTGCTGTATTGGATGCATCAACAGCAATCAATAGTTTTTCTTTACTATTTAATTAGTATTTGCGTAGCAAAACTATCTTAGATTGTTGCAAATGCATGCATGCGAATGTATGTAAGGTTGTGTCTGTCCACTGTAAGTGATTGTTTTTATTTTAATAGGCGTTGGTAATCATTTCGTATAATCTAGTTGTGTGTATCTGAAATGTGTCCCTGAAATGTGTCCCTAAAATGTGACCCAAGGTATGGTGTAGTGCCTACGGAGTAAAACGATCGGTTTCCTCCGACCCGATCGTTTGCCAACCGTGTAAGAAGCTAAGTGTGTAGTGTTATTTTTAGTGCAATATTTACAATAAATTTCAATTTTATTTGATTAACATCTTTGTTATTATATTTACGTATTGCCGCTGTTGACGCCGCTGTTCTGTTGACGTCGCTGCCACTGTTGACGTCGCTGCCAATGTCGGCGTCACTGCCGCTGTTGGCGTCGTTTTTGTTTTAGCGCTGCGGTTGTTGTAAATTATAAGTTGATTTTGCGTACGTAAATTTGCATTATTCTGATGTATCGTATTATTGTGATGATGGGTTGTGACATGGGTATAGGCCAGAGGTGCACATAAGAGCTTCGGGGAGCCCTCGGCTTTCACAGACAAGTCGTGTGTGCGAAGCTGCCGAACTTCTTCGATGATAGCATTGAATCAGTTCGCGTTTGATCTTCACGGCGTAAGCATCATATGCGCAAATTGTTATGTTGAATTTTTGTCTTGTATACACATACTTAGACAAAAATGTTGCGTTTGTGTTGGAAGCTCTGCCAACGCTGTGCATCACTGGTCTAGGCTAGTGGCAGTTATCGGCGATTGTGGAGTTGTATAGTCTCATTGTTAAACTGTAGCGGCGGTGGTGATATCACATTGTTGAATGTTGTAAAAAATACTAGCACTGTTGATAGTGCGATTGTTGATTTTGTGCCTGAATATGTTGTTGCTGGGGTGGCGAATTATTTTGTTGATGATTGGCAGAATTGTGATCATACGTTTGGCCATCGTTATCAGAATTTTTGCGTGTCATGGTAAAGACAGCTGGTCTCGTTTGAATTGGTGGCGATGAATTTTGAGCAAGTTGTTGTAGTTCCCAATGTTGCTGGCGATAGGTGCGCATCTGCTTGTTTGCGTGTAGCGGCAGTTGGCGGTTGGTAGTTGGCGTTGGACTAGCAATGAGCGCTGAGCTGTTATTGTTGGCTACGAAGGATTCGTCATTTGCTGAGTGATATTCATCCAGAGAATTGTCCATGCTGCCACACATTCTTTTTTATTGTAATTGTTGGTGGTGACTCGATGCTATTATTGATTCCTTCTGGCAGGATCGCCAGTATGGTTTCGTGTATTTTTATTTTTAATATTTTTTAAATACAAATTTATTTTGATATGACTTTTTGTTATAAAATATTTTCAACAACTGAGAATGAAAATTAAAAAACTTGAATACAAAATTTTGATAACTTATAAATAAAAATAAATTTTGAAACAAGTAGAAAGTGTAAAGTGTATTTTGAATTGATTGTGTTATCTGTATGTATTGTGTATGTATATGTAGTGTTTATGAGGACACTACACCCTTTATTAAGCAAGTAGAACTTTGCCATAAATTTCTCTTCAATTATAATAGGTATGATGGTTTTATGTGTTAGACATTTGATGGATCAAATAATGGCAAAATATTGCATGTTATTACATAGTTAGTCAAAAAAGAATTGCTTTGTGAAAAATATCGTCCAAAATTCGAAGAATGTTAATCTTGTAGTTGTCAAGAAATATTAGGATACACTAATTTAATGGACAATATAATATTTAAAGAAATTCTGTGATGAAGGTGGTATCTTAACTCTACTTGGCTTTTTATGTCGCAACATTAACAGCAAGATAACTAAGCTGTAGTCAAAATTATTAAAATTAATTCTTGCAGATTACCGTACAGATATATTTTCTGTGCTGGTTGTTCAATTGACTTATTTCTTGTTTCATTAAAAATTTATTCTGCACAATTTGTTTTAAAATAAATAAAACTTATTTTAAAGTATTATTGACAGACATTAGATAATTGAGAGTACCGATAAAACAGATTGGTCGCGCGTTTTCAATAATAGAGTGAAAATCTCGTCGAAATTCTACTCCACGACGAGCTGTTGGTGAAAGTGAGTTCTCGACGACGATATTTACGCGACGCGGATTCAAGGAAAGGGGTGATTATTTATTTATTAACTTTTGTCAAAACAAAATATTTTCTAATAAGTGGAATTATACAATAGATTTCACGAAATTCAAAATTAAATAATGAAACGATAATAGCAAATCTAGCTTTCAAAAATTGTTCTTCTATTTTAAATATATTTTCAAAATATTTTTTTCAATGTTATAATCAAATCTGACAATTTCCTGATACGAGAAACAAACTACGAAGGGTACAAAAGACAAAGCCGGAGCCACTATGTTTTCACATTACAAGAAATTGAAATTGGATGTTGGAATAAAGCTTTAATAGAACCAAATACGAGTTTGGTAACAATAAGGTAGAAGCAAGATGTTTTTCACATATTCAATATTTATTTATAATGAAGGAAAATGTTGAAAATTATTCGGCCTTGTACGTTTATTTGTTGTAGTTTTTGGGCTTTGGCCGTAAAAAAGAAAACACTATTTATGTTTTCTTCGTTTTAATTTTATGAATTCCGATATTTCGGCTTAATTTTTAAGCCTTCTTCCGGGACTAGAAAAATAAACACATTACAAATTTTACATTTAACACAAAACAACAGTGTTACCATTTAAAAATTAAACAATTACAATTAAAATCTACTAAAATTGAAGCTGCGTCCAGCTGTTCGGCGGCTTCATCTTCAACTGTGTTTTTCTTTTATTATGTATTTATAATTATGCGCGCAGTTAACGGTGTCCGTTTTGTAGTTTAGTCTAATGTTTGTTGGAGTGTTGATTATGTGCAGCATTTCTATTGTGTACCTTCTTGGGTAATTCGTCTCTTGTTGTAAGATTTTTGTGTGTTCAAAGTCCGGAGAGTGATTATGTTGGAGACAGTGGGCCGCAAGCGCTGTTTTGTGGTCATATTTAGATTACAGATCTGATTTGTGCGCTGAAAGCCTAGTTTTCAGCTTTGATTTTGTTGTACCGACGTATACTTTGTTGCATACGTCGGACCCGTCACCTTTGCAGTTTATTTCATAAATAAGATTGTATTTGTCCATGTCATCCACTTTGCATTTTGTTTTGCTGAGAAACTGTTTAAGTTGATTGTTTGTTTTTGGAGCCAATAAAAAATTGTTTTTGTTGTAAATGTCCAATTTTTTAAGTTTTTCCGTCAGGCCCGGAATGTAGGTGATTCCCTTGCATATTTTTGGTTCTGTTGCCTCTGTGTTTTTTGGAATGTTGTTGTTTTTGTATTCTTTAATTAAACGTGCAATAGTGTAGTGTGGAAAATCGTTGTTCCTGAGTAATTGTGTGATTCGCGTTGTGTTGTTTTTATGAAAAATTATATAAGTTATATATCAAAATAAATCTTTCTTTAATTTTAGTTTATAATTACTAAAAAATATGTTTTTTTAATATTTTGAGCTTAATGACAAATAATTCATGAAGCAATAGGTCCATGGTGGTAAAAAATTTGCAAAAAATACATTTTTGTGCAATACTTTCAATATAACGTATACAAACCAGAGAACTGCATGAGTGCACTCCTAACTCAAAAAAACAGAATTGCTAAAATAAATGCCTTGAGAATATTTGACACTCTCACACACCGTGCAACTGGAACTCATGATTTGTCAAACACAAGCGTCAACAAGACACGAGCTTGTGAGTAGAAAGTGGTCGAAAACATGAAAGAAAAACCAAAAACACTCCCAAAACATGCCAAACACTCCCAACTCTTGCTAAATGCAAAAGACTTCAGGGAGTGTTTGTGTCTTTGCCATTGCTTGAGACATGTTTTGTGTTATTGTGCACACAAACACTCCCATCATAAAATAGTTCGGTTTTGCACTAGTTAGATAATATTTCAGAAATCAAACCGCTGCAACAAAAAGTTATTTGTGTTCGGCATATTTTTTTATTTAATAATTTATATTCATCCGGTTGTCTTTTGTGGATTTTTTTTTTTATTTGAAGTAGGCATTAAGAACGTGTTGTTCCATCGTCAGATTATTCCTTGCATACAGTTAGGTGGAATAAGGTAATTTGACTACCTGCGGAAAATTTTTTATTCTAACAAGAATGCGTCAATGCCAGCTAAACATCGTTCATGTTGCGCAGGTAACAGCCATAACGCCGAAAAACGTAAGCACCTCTTTTTTCGATACTTTTTGATCGCAAACGTTAATTATATACCTAAGCCATCACCACTCAAAACATTAACCCTATAAGACTATTCGTTACAAAGTTATATGCTTTGTAAAAATCGAGTTTACATGTAATACCAATTTCAACAAAGTTAGAAAAATGCTTCTCCTGTAAAATTTTGTAAACGGCGCTTGCGTTTTTTTGGGCTATATATATATTTATATTTTTTCTTCAAAAACAAAACTCAAATCAAAATTAAAAATGATTTTTTTGTTCGACTAAAAAAATCAAAATTAAATCTGATATTTTGGTTGAATACAAAATAAAAATAATTTTTTATTTTTATTTCTAAGCAAAACTAAAAATTAATTTGTAATAATTGTTTGCAATTTTTATATTAACGATAAAAAATAAAAATCATTATCATAAGTAATATGCAATACACAAAAATTTAACAACGAAATTATTATAACGACTTGTAGGTACCTAATGTTTTGAAGTGCGAGGCCCCTTAGGGTGCGAGGCCGTAGGCGAGGGTCCACGTCGCCTACCCCTTGCGCCGCCTCTGAGTGACAGAAATGGAGGAAGATACGAAGTGAGTAAGTTATGATTTTCTCAAATAACTAAGGGATTAATTTGGCGATGCCTCGTTAGTTAGTGCCATCAATTTTGGAGCAAGATTTATGAAAGGTTATTACATATGAATCTTTCCATATAATGGGAAAATTACCACTTTGCAAGGATACACTGAGAAAACCACATTTTAAAAACTAGCAGAAACGTGCTACTTTTGAAAATGTTTAACCCAGATTTTGCGCCTCCAACGGTCATTATACCCTAAACCTGAAAGGTCAGGGTATATTAACTTTGTGCAAACGTTTGTAACGCATAGAACGAAGCGAGTCCGGTATAGAAAAGTATATATATTCTTGATCAGCGTCACCACGTGATTCGAGCTATCTATGTCCGTCCGTCCGTCCGTCCGTCCGTCCGTCCGTCTGTGTGTTGTCCGTATACACAGGATAAGAAGAAGGAGTTGAGATAATTGAATGAAACTTCGTACACATGATCACATGTACCCAAGGATCTGCACTATTGAATATTTTTGGAATCCGCCCACGGACACGCCTACCTCCCATACAACGCAAAAATTTAAAACTGCATAACTCAGCTCATAATAAGTCTACAACAATAAAATTTGGTATGTATGTGTTTTATATCAACACAAAGATGTCTTTGAAAAATGGACATCGTCCGCCCACGGACACGCCTACTTCCCATACAACGCGAAAATTGAAAACTGCATAGCTCAGATCATAATTAGCCTACAACAATAAAATTTGATATGTATGTGTTTCATACCAACACAAATATGTCTTCGGAAAATGGACGTCATCCGATCACGGACACGCCTACCTCCCATACAACCCAAAAATTGAAAACGCAATAAATAAGCATGTGTTTAACCTACAGAGCTAAAATTTGGAACGTATGTTTTTTATGACAAGACAAAGATGGTTTGGAAAAATGGACTTCATCCGCCCACGGACACGCCCATTTACAATAAATTTTTTTTTTTTTTTTTTTTTTTGAAAAGTGGGTTTAGGGTATTTCATAGTCGGCCTAGACCGACTTTAGACTTTCTTTACTTGTTTTTATTTTGAAATCGAACATTTTAAAAATAACTTTTAAAACGTTCGTTTGATTTTCTACAATTAACCTTTTAAAATGAGCTGCTAAAACGTTCGTTTGATTTTCTATAATGAACGTTTTAAAATGAACTTTGAAAACGTTCGTTTGATATTTTAAAATTTACATTTTAAAAAGAGGTTTTAACTTCCTCGATTGCCTACACGTATTCACATTGCCAATTCCTGACGAAACCTGAAAGAATTTTTTTATTTAAAACAGGTTTACTTTTGATATATTTCGATAGATTGTTTTTAAGATTGTAAGCGCGAATTCATTTCGAGGGTTTTTTTTCTGACTAATGAGTTAATGAAAAAATTAGAATTAGAATTTAAATTATTAAATTAGTACTTTTGATACATACATAGTCAGGATGCGAACCTAAGTCCTCTGCATGCCTGTCTAGCACTTTTCCACTGAGCTATTGGTAATGATAAGTTAATTGTAGCAAAACATTTAAAACTGCTCAACTAAAAAGTATCAGAAATCCTGACAAAAACATGAATTTTTTATTAATTTCTTTTATATAGTATTATTAAATTATTTAATTCAAATTTATTTACATTATGTACAATTAAAGTTGAAGATATAAAAAAAAATATTTTTTTTGTTTCTGTATTTGTTGTTTATTTTCTAGAGGTCGTTGAAGTTGGCGTGTTTAAAAAAGGTTATAAGTTGGTTTCTCGTCTCCAGCATTTTCAAGGCGGCGGAAAATAAATACAAAGTGCATTCTTCAGTTAAGGGTTGTAGTTGAGCACTCTACCTACGCAATAAAAAAAAAAAAAACAATTTCTTTTTGGCAGAAATTCTTAGCCGTAAGAACAAGCTATAAAAGTTTCTCGGCTTTTTAAAGGTAGAGTGCTTAACAGAGTCTATGAAGATCACAATGAATTAAGATTCATTGAAATCGATCAAGCAGAACTCGAGATATCTTAGAAACCAATTCGAAAAAACTTGTTTCGAGAAAAACGCGATTAGATTTTCTTCTATGAACGAATAAATGAATAAATGCGCGACATACGAATATAATTTTTTTTTTTATTTATTTTTTTTAAAATTTCGTATACGCATTCTTAAGACCTTAAAAAACCAGATTCTAAAAAAAAAAAAAAATTTTTTAATTTTTTACACACTGTAATAGTGCATTAAGTAAATATGTTCCATAATATGATTCATTTAAGTGTTATATTTTTAAATGTGCGTTTTTATTTTTATATGACGTAGAATGTTTTCGAAAATATTCATGATAGCCTTCATTATTATTGTAAAACGTTCGTTTTTGTTTCTAAAACGTTTCGTTTTAGTTTTGTATTTGAAAATATGCGTTTTCATATGGTGTGGAATCCTTTTGCAAATATTCATTTTAGCTTACTATATCCTAGTAAAACGTTGGTTTTTGTTTTTAAAACGTTTCATGTTTTTTTTTTTTATTTTAAAGTATGCATTTTCATTTTTGCATGGCGTAGAATGGTTTTAAAATATATATTTTAAATTTGAAAACATTTAAACATGTAAACATTTTTAGTGTTTACAATGTGCGTTTTACTTTTTTTTGTTTTCGCAGTGTTTATTGAAAATGTTAGATAGAGGAGCACACAGGTTGCTTGCACATTGCTTTAAAATGCAACTCGGGATTTCATCTGGGCCGGTCGAAAAAGACTATGTAACTTGTCGGAGGTAATGCATAACAATAATTGAGTCTATTACTGGAGTTTCAAAAGAGTTAATTGGCGGTAGATAAGGATGCTCAGTACTCATATTAAATGGTATATTGGAGTAAGTTGATTTGAAGAAGTTTGCAAACATGTTTGATATTACACTGTCACAAGACGATTCTTCATGATTGAATTTCATACGATTTGAGTTAACAAAAGTATAGAAAAGTTTCGAATTAGCTAATTTATTTTTTATAATTCTTAAAAAAGTCTTCTTTAAGAATTATATTTTGAGCTTTATGCCAAATAATTCATGAAGTAACAGGTTGCCACAACAACAAAATTTCCCCCAGAAGAACCGAGCAGACTAGGTCATGGTTTCGTCGGACGCTACTCCGACTCATCAGTAGTCTCTGTGGTTCATGCAGTCCATTAACTTTGAGAAGCTAATAAGTGCAACTGCCGCAAAACCAAAATGGAATTACCCAATGCACGTTTCACTTTATCAAAGCAGTGTTTTTCTACTCTTTTGCTAGTCGCAAAATTTCAAAAAGTTGACTGCATTGCTTCTGCAAAGATTTTGTTGTTGCGCTTTTTGTTTATTTTATAATTATATGCGCAAACATATAATTTTTATCATGTTTTCGTAGGTCGTACTCGCACCAGTTTACATGAGTTATAAAATTGTAGCATTTTGATTTGTTAATTTTATTTTATAATTCTTAAAGTCTTCTTTAAGAATTATATTTTAAGCTTTATGCCAAATAATTCATGATGTAACAGGTTGCTACAACAACAAAATTTTCCCCAGAAGAACCGAGCAGACTAGACCATGATTTCGTCGGACGTTTATCCGACTCATCAGTAGTCTCTGTGAGAAGCTAATGAGTGCAACTGCCGCAAAACCAGAATGGAATTACCCAATACACTTCTAACTTTGTCAAAGCAGTGTTTTTCTACTCTTTTGCTAGTCGCAAAATTTCAAAACGTGCCATTGCTTCTGCGCAGATTTTGATGTTGCGCTTTTTGTTTACTTTTTTATCACGTGTCCATCTAGGTTTCAACGTTTTGTTGGTATTAAACCATAGAAGGCGTGAAGAAGGTTTTTTTTAAAGCAAATGTTTATTATATGCGCAAACATATATAGCCTTATTATGGTTCACAACACAACAGCCATTTCTGTCTTCATTGTGTAAATTGCTATTAGGCTAGACAACAATACAACTGAATACATTCCACTGTTGTCTGTCAATGATAATGTGTCTTCAATACATTTATTATGATATACAACAGTTGTGCTGGATTGTCTTGGTATCTGTCAAAAGTTTAAGATAGCTAATTTGGTGTTGTGTTGAAGTAGCAAAATGGATCCATGGAAGTCTTAACGAAATCTAGCGCTTCTCTTAATATACTTGAAACTTTGGAATAAGCCTAAGAACAAAAAAGAAACAAATTGGCCATTTCAGCCCTTGAAAGGACTTTGACCGAGCTTCTTATGATCAATTTTGCTGTGTTTGTTATTAAATGTTTGCACACAATTGACCGAGAACTGGAATGTTTTATGCCGACTCCGAACGGCTAAAGTTCATGTTCTCAAGAAGCTTTACATGGCATTATTTACTCTCTGAGGTTTGTCATTGTCTGCAGAGAGGTGGTGACCGATCAGAAAAATTTTTTATTGAAAAAAACTTTTCGCCGGGGCTGGGGATCGAACCCGGGCTCCGAGCATCCTAAGCCACACACTTAACATGCATGCCACGGTCACCACTTAGCCTATCCAACCCAAAAATTATTGTTTTACATGCAATAACAATAGAGTTCAGCTACTACAGCTTTTTCGCACATTCTCAGCATTAATCTATTTGAAGCCACAATCCAGATCTCATTGAAATATTTCAATGTCATGAATTCCAGTGGCTACAAACAAATTAATGTGGGAAAAATTTTCCCACCACAGAATGGATTGGGCTCAGGGACAACACAGGACATAACAACTAACCATGCATACACAAACACAGATCTAATTACACAATAGCTTTCAATCTACTTTTGAGTTGACCTTTTGACAAACTAACATCAAAAAATGTACAGTTGTTAAGAGAGACACTCATGCGGTTCAAGGGAGCAGTAGCCATGCAATTTGTTCTACTAAATGGTAGATAAATTTAGTTGTTAGCATTTCTACTACTTCTACAATTAGAGTTAAAGTTTAAAAGAGAAAGTAATTCCGGACAATCGAATACACCGGTTATGAGTTGGTGTAAATAGACGATATCCGCAGACTTCCTTCGTTCACTTAAAGATTGCATTTTTAAAAGTTTTAAACGATTCTCGTAAGGAGGAAGGTTCAAAAAATCAATCCCACCTAAGCCCCTAAGAGCAAACCGAACAAAACGTTTTTGGATTCTCTCCATACGCTCAATATGCACACTATAACTTGGGGACCAAACTTGACTTGCGTACTACAAGTGAGGGCGCACTATTGCATAATACAACGTTGTAGTTGTAATCATGCGATTGAATTCTTTGGCCCAGCGTTTTATAAATCCAAGCATTGAAGATGCTTTTTCACAAATGTAATCGATATGATTGTTGAACGATAGCTTAGAATCCGTACATATACCAAGGTCTTTGACGGCCTCAACACGACTTAAAGCAGTATCTTTAATATTGTAGTCAAAAATTAAATTATTCCTTTTGCGCGAAAAGGTCATAGTTTGGTATTTAACAGGATTTAGAAACATATTATTTTTAAAGCACCAAACTTCAAAAGATTTCAGGTCAGCCTGGAGAAGGTTGGAGTCGTCTTTAGTATTTATTGTTCTGTATATTTTCATATCATCTGCATAAATTAACAAGTGAGAGTGTTTAATAATGTGGGTAACATCATTAATGGCTAAAATAAACAGAAGTGGACCTAAGTGACTGCCTTGAGGAACACCTGATTCCGCAACAAATTCAGGAGACAGAATTCCTCGGAATCGTATTTGATAAGATCGTTCTGTCAAATACGATTTAATCCAGCTGACAAAATATTGTGGAAATCCCAATAACTTGAGTTTGTATAAAATTAAATTATGTGGTAATTTATCAAACGCTTTACTAAAGTCAGTGTAAATGCAGTCGACCTGGTTACCTGATTCAATTGTATTAAGGCAGAAAGATGTAAAATCGAGAAGGTTGGACACAGTGGATCTGCCATTAACAAAACCATGCTGACGAGTTGTTATGACTTCTCCACAATGAATTTTAGCACTATCGTACACAATTCGCTCAAAAAGTTTGGGAATCGACGAAAGCTAAGCGATGGGCCTATAATTGATAACATCATTCCTGCAACCTTTTTTTATATATAGGACTTATAAATTATTTTTTCCAAAAAACTGGAAAATAACTTTCTGTAATTGATTTGTTAAATAATAAAGAAAGTGGTTGACATAAAACGGAACCGCATTGAGTTAGCAATGCGGCAGGAATTCCATCAGGTCCAGCGCCAAAATCCTCATCGATTGTCCCAATATACTTTAAAATATCCTCAGAGGTGAAGGATATATATTCCAAAGAGACCCTGGGTGAAGAGTTCATATAGTCAAAATACCCTTCATCAGGATTAAAGGAATCTGAACAAAAAGATTCCTTGAAAAGATTGGCAAAAAGGCCACAAATTATAGAAGGATCGTCCGTAAATCCATCAAGAGTTTTGAAGGATGAAGGAAATCCATCAGATTTTTTCTTAGTATTTATGAACCCCCAAAATCTCTTTGGATCAGACAATATTCTCAGCTTAATATTGTCTAAATATTCATAATATAATACAGCTGAGAGATTCTGAAATTCCAGAAACAAACGCTTGTAGGTTTTTAGGTCACTTGAGCCCAAACTACAGACATATCTCTTGCAAGTCCTATTCCTGTTATTGCGAAGTGTTTTTAATTCCTTTGTGTACCAAGGGTACGCCGAGTTTATCGCAAATTTGAGGCTATATGGTACCGACTGAGAAATTACAGCAAAGAATTCCAAATAAAAAAAATTAATGGATTCATCAAGATCATGTTCATTTATATAAGTTAGAGTTTTAATAATTGAAACTCGTAAAAAAATATTTTTTTAGGTCTTGCGACCGTCTTTATTTAATTACCAAAAAGAACTCAGCTTAAAAATAGTTTACAACCTTATTTATAACTTATTGGTAGCTTATTGATAACTTATTAATAACTGCTGACATCGGCGTGATGTACTTGCCTAAGTGCACTTTTGGTGCGCGTGTCAAAAGTAGGGCAGCGCGGTCGTCAACGCTGTTACTTGCGCAATTCTGAGAGCGCGTGGCTAAGCAGGGCGACGTAAACTGCTGACTATGAAGACTTAATATTATTCGAATTAACTCTTCCCCTCTTAAGTCGATTGTCCTCAATCGTTCTTAAAAATATGGCAAGTCAGTTATTGCTGTAATGTTGAAGTGTTGTTGCTGTAATATTGGGTCATCGCATGATTTAATTTGTGTTTCCGCAGCTACTGGCATTGCTGGAATAATTATTTTCGTTTTCCGCCGTCTGAGCCATATTACTGCGGTGCTTATTATGATCAGGCAAATGCAAAGTGATCCAGATATTGAAATTTTGTTAACAATATCGTTGGTTTGAAGAGTTCTAATTAATTTTGTGTTCTTTGTATGCAGCTCTTCTAATGCCTCCAGCGATAATAGTTTAATAACTTCAGTCTCAGTGGGTGTAGGTTGTATTACTGCCGGGATTGGTTTTAGGTGGGTTAATTCGAAGTTGCTGAATGTTTTATTGTTGATGTAAATAGTTTTATTAAAGAAATTTAGTACATAGGTTCCGATGAATTGATGGGATACTTCTGTGTTAGCTACCGTCCCATTGAATTCATTTAGAAGGAGTACCCCTGGTTGTATTTCTTCAATTGTTGGTATGTGGTGAGCGTTGCTTACTCTACAGTTAGATTCTAAACCTTTAATTACCTTAGGTATACATGGGTTATTTGTAATATTCAGTAATTGGTTTCTCTTACAAATTTTAACATTAGCGAATTCTTTACAATTTGTTTTTATTGCGTACATCTCGTTATGATTTTTTATAATTTCTTTATATTGTACATCTATTGCTTTGTTATTTCTCTTTACTGGTTTTAGTAATAAATTGGTATAAATTTCTATTGTAGTGAGAGGAATTTTAACTAAATATAACAATAATGTATCATTATGTAAAATATTTATATCAGCAAACTCTAATGCTTTTTCGCTATTTGCGAATGGCATGTTTTCTTCTTTAAATTTTTGAATTGCTACATTAATTTCTTCATTACTTAATAACATTGAATTTATAATATTATGTTTTGACCATTGAATTGCATACTTTAAATTTGTTAATTCTTCTTTAATTAATCTTACTCTAGTTTGCGTGTTTATAGCCATTTCTTCGTACAAATAATTACTTTTTTTTATTGAATTAGTTAAATCATTAGCTATCCTTGTTAGATTATTAATTCGTTCTGTAAATGCTTTGTTTATGATTACTTGGTCATTATTGTTCTCATTTAGATTACTTAAGTTTTTTTCAATTTGTTCAAGATCGTCGTGATCTGGGCTACCAGCGATGTATTTCCATGCGGTGCCTATAATATTTATTGATCTCTTTTTTCTGCTTAACTCAGATGGCTTTATTGTATTAAAAATCTCACAGGTTTGTCGGATTTCATGTATTAGAAGTGGAAAAAGTATGTTGTTCTTTGGGATATTGGTAGTAGTGTATTCTTGAATGTCCGTTAGAAACTTTTTGTACTGCATAATGTCTATGGCGTGGATTAGTTTCAGTGTTCCGTCTTGTATTTTTGCTTGTCCTATGTTGAATGTTATGAGGTGTGATTTAGTATAGTCCAATATGTCGATATTGCCGTTGACAGGTGAGTAGAGCAGCGTAAGTAGTAAGACGAACATAGTTTTTGTGTTGTTATATAGAGTTGATTTGTTCCTTTTTTGTCCGTTAGTAAAATCGTAAGTATCGTGAGTAAAGTTACACATGTCGTCTTCCGGGCTTCTATTAAGGATAAAGTTATAATTGTTAGTTAGAAAAGTATAAGAGGTGCGGAGAAAATTTTTAGTTTAATATTTGTTTTTTTATAAGCTAACTCTTAATATTACTTTTGTGAACCACTCGATTTGATTCTGTTAAAATGGTAGTTGCATAATTTACTTTCACCGTTTCTTTTTTGAATCTCGGTGTCAGTTTTGTTCCTAACCGTTGGTCAATCTTCACATATATAACGTCACCTGGGGTATATGTTCTAGGTGTCTCCGTTTTCTTATTGTGATAACTCAAGTCCTTTGACTGTTTTTCTTTTAACTTATCTATATTATCTTTTCTTGCTTCTTCAAACTGTTTGGGATCTGTGCTAACTCTTCTACCGAAAAAGACTTCAATTGGCTTTTTTCCAGTGGTAGAGTGAATAGAATAATTATATTCGTAGACAGAGCGATCTAAGAGTTCTTCAAAGGAATTATGCATACGTTTAGTTTTTAGACATCTCATTATCTCTGAGAGTGTCGAGTGGAACCTCTCTATCTGTCCATTAACTGAACTCTTATAGGGTGGTGCTTTAAATATTTCTATGCCCAATTGATCTTTCAACATGAATACTATTGAAGCGGAACTGAAAGATTTCTCATTATCTATTACCACGACTTTAGGCACACCAAAGGCGAAAAGTATCTTCCGTAAGGGTTCCTTAACATCTTCTATTGCTCTTGATTTTATTATTAGGGCCTGAACATACTTTGAAAACTTGTCTATTGCTGTAAGTACTAATTTATTATATGTCTTGTATATGTCGATGTGTAGTGTGTGTCCGGAGTGTGTGGGAATAGGAGTCTCTTTTATCTCTGGATTGTTAGGTCGGCGGTCGTATTTGTTTTCCCTACATACTGCACATTGTTTAATGATTTTCTTGATTTTCTTCGCCATAGCGGGAAAATAGTGTTTTTCTAGAATTTGAATCTTGTTTTCCCTGCAGTTCCTGTGTGCTCTGTTATGAGTCTTTATTATTATTTCCTCTTGCTCTTGTTCGTGGGTAATGTCTTGAACTTGCAGCTGGGTAAATCTGATTTTGTAATTACTGAAATGGATAGGGTATATTTCTTGTATCATACCCATTATGTATTCCTCTGTCTTAATGCAATTTATTACAGACGGATTGAGGTACTGTTTGAGGAGAGAAGTTAGTTTCTCTTCGCAATACTCTGGTTCAGAAATCAAATGACGGTGATATGTTGGAAATACTATTTTAAAATTATAGGTGGGGGTTGAATCTATTCTAAAAAATATTTGGTTCTTGAATGCATTTACAGGAGCTTCCACGCTGACAATTAAGTCATGGGCTGAACTATCCGCGGAATTTGTTGCTGTAGACAACGTATGCACCTGCGATTGTTGCAGTGGTACTCTAGATAAAGCGTCGGCTACAACGTTAGCTTTGCCAGGTTTATAGCATAGTTCGTAGCTATATTCTTCCATAATCGATTTCCACCTCTTCATCTTGCTGTTATTGTTTTTATTGCTTAGTGCATAAGTTAACGGTTGATGGTCCGTGAAAATTTTAACTTTCGCTGAACCATACAAATAGTTCCGAAATGAGTTTAAAGCCCATATAATCGCCAACATTTCTTTTTCATTTGTGGCGTAATGTTCTTCCGCCTTACTTAGTGTTCTGGAAATAAAAGCTATTGGTCTCTCGTCTTGTGATAAGACTGCACCAATGGCAAAGTTAGATGCGTCTGTTACTAATTCAAAATTCTTGGTGAAGTCTGGATAGGCGAGGACAATTTCGTCAGAAATAAGTGTATTTTTTAGTTTTCTAAATGCTTCTATTGCTTGTTTATCTAAAAATATATTGCACTTGGAGGATTTATACTTGGACGTGCGTCCTCCTTCCCCTCTTAAAAGGGTTGTCAGGGGCTTTGCCAGTTTGGCATAATCCCTAATGAAACGGCGGTAATACCCTGACATACCAAGGAAGCTTCGTAATTCCTTTAAAGTTTTTGGCTGTGGGAAATTTGCAATAGCATCAATTTTTGCGGGGTTGGCTTTTACTCCTGCCGGGGATATAATGTGCCCTAAAAATTCGACTTCTTTTTTAAAAAAATTACATTTGTCGAGTTGCACCTTTATGTTTCCCTCCTCGAGTGTTTTAAAAATGTTCTCAACATGTGAAAAATGTTCCTCTTCTGTTCGACTGAAGATGATAATGTCATCAATATATACATAGCAACTCTTTCCGATATATTCTCGTAATATATCATCGAGTGCTCGTTGAAAAATAGATGGTGCATTTTTCAGTCCAAATGGTAGGCGAGTAAACTCGTATTTTCCATTATTGATGGAAAATGCTGTTTTCTCGATATCGGATCTTTTTAGGGGTATCTGGTGGAAACCACTCTTCAGGTCTAGAACTGAGAAAAAATTGCTGTCACCAAGATGAGAAATAACCTCGGTTATCTCGGGAATCGGATATCTATCCGCTATGGTGATCGAATTCAATTTTCGGTAGTCAATAACCATTCGGTATTGCTTGTTACCGGCAGAATCAGGTTTTTTTGGATACAATCCACACCGGTGAATTGTATGGTGACCTGGACGGTCTTATGATGCCGTCGTTTAGAAGTTTTTTTACTTGGGTTTCTACTTCGGTTTTTAAAGAGGCTGGGTATGGATAAAATTTTGAATATACTGGAGAATTATCTGTGGTCCGTATTTCTCCAACAACCTTTGTTGTATACGTTAATTTTTCTTCCGGCTCCGAAAATAAACTCGGATATGTACCTACAATTTTGTTCATTTTAATTTTTTGCTGCTGTGTAAGGTGTTCTTCCCTTATATTAATAGTATTTACTGATTTAGAGGGCAGCTGTTTTAGGCCTATTTTCCTACCGTTATTTATTATTAGTAAATTTTCATTTGTATGAATAATAGCTTTGAGATGCTTAAGGGTATCGTTCCCTAAGATTCCGTCAAACGTTTTTAAAGAAGGCATTAAAAAGAATTTTATTTTATCATCAAGATTGAAAAGCTGAACAAATGTATGTTCCGTTATTTTAATATTTCCAACAACTGACTTAGCGTGAAAAGGCGCTTCATTTTCTATTCGTCTTTTTGCTAAGTGTGGCTGAATGTAATTCTTGCTTGATCCCGTATCAACAATAATTTTAAGAATTTTCCCGCTCTCCGTCCTAACTTCGAAATATGGAAGCGAAGAGCTCATCATGCTAAAAAATTAATGTCTGTTGGTTCTAAATATTGATCGTATTCTGTAAGTTCATTAGTATTTTCGTTCGTTAATTGTTTGTATACGTCATTTCTTTCTTCATCTTGTGCTTTACCTGTGTCTATGTGGAACGTTCGTTGTGCTTTATTTTGTTGTTGATTGATAAATGAGGTTGGTCGTTTTCCTTGAAACTGATTTTGCTGAGGTCTATTCATATAGTTAACTTGTCTTGAGTGAATACTCCGGTCGACGTCCATTGGTTCAGGACGTGGTTGAGGTTTTTGAAAAAATGGGGGTCGTGGTGGGTTGTTTGGTCGTTGAAAACGGTCTTGGGTATGATTTTGAGGTTGTCTGTATGTGTTTATTGGATCTGTACGCTGTTGGGGCAAATATGCCAATTCTGGGTAAAATAAATCATTTGGACGTTGATTTGGTGAGGAATAAAATCTTCTTGGTGGGAGCTGGGGACGAGATTCTTGTAACCTTTTGCCTTGGCTATTATTATTCAGTGCGTAATTAGCACGGTAATTTTGGTTTTCTAATTTCAGACAGAGATGCAATGCTTGAGGCAGATCTACAGGCTCTCTAATACCCAGTAGTCTTGGAAGATCGCCTTTCAGACCTCGTATGAATGTATCTAGGGCTTTGTCACGGTACGTTTTGGTCAGAAGATGCATTGACTCTTGGCCAACATCCAGGCATCCTATCTTATTCAATATGAGGGATAGATGGGAGTATACTCTTTGGTAAAAATCTTGTATCGTGTGATTACCCTGTACCATAGACGTCATTTGGTACTCTAGTGTACCCAAGTCACGCTTATCAGCGTAATGAAGAGTAAGGCACTTGGAGATGGCCTTCCAATCTAGCGGTGTGTTGTAAGATTCTAAAGCCACATCCGCATTTCCTACAACCTTATTGCGTATGACGCTCAGTATTCCATAATATTTTGGGGTGCCTATCAATGGTTCGTAGATCTGAAGTATGCGATCTACGCTTTTCTTCCAGGAGTTAAATTCTCCTGGGTTCCCAGAGAATTCCCGTACGCAACGAATTACATCGGGTATTTTATCAAGTTCTCCTATATTATTGGAATGTGACGGGTCTATAGTCACGTCTACCATGTTTGAGAAGTTAGCATTTGGATTGAGGGCGGCCTGTACGATATTTCGTCCTTCTGTCCGCAGTATGTTTACTACTACACCTGTTATAATGTTTGTTAATTGGTCCATGTTAAGATTGCTAGATGTCGTGGGTGGTGGTACACTTGTGTTTAGGACAGGAGGTTTTATTATATTATTGGGATTTTCCATTTTTGTTTTCTTAAATTTGAGAATATTTTCTTTGTTATATATTTTTTGAATTATCCTTTCAATTGAAAGGAGCTTTTCTATTCTGGAGGGTCCCCTTCAGGAATCGCAGAATTAAGCTAGAGTTATATAAACCGGAGGGTCCCCCTAATTGGTGGTGAATCGCGGTTTTCTTTTTCTTTTTTTTTTTGTTATGGGCTGTACAAGCCAGTATTAGTTTTATATTATTTATTTATTTTCTTTCTCAGGCGTTTTTCTTAAAAATAATTTTATAACAATACGATAATGGTTCAAAGTTTAATAATAGTTTAAAGTTTATAACATCTTCTATTAACCAGATCGAGAAAGCTTCATAAGAATTATTTTACTTTACTTTGATTTTTTTTTTCAATTTTTCTAAATTACAAATATCTTTCTTATGTTATTTTACATAAAATCTTACTCAATAACTTGTGGTCGGGCTCGGGAATACTGTTGTTCTGATGAGTTGAGACGGAATTTTTTGTTGATGCTCGGGAATACTGTTGTTCTGATGAGTTGAGACGGAATTTTTTTTTTTTTTTGATGTTTTCCTTGGAAGTGCTTCTTTTAAAAAATTTTTTCTTTTCGCGTTCGCGTTACAGTGAGGTTAGTACGTAATACTACCCGTTTGCTTGTGCTACTAGGGGGCCTTTACTGTAGTTTCACTTTTTTTTTTTTTATTTTGCTCGGGCGCCAGTTAGTTTTGATAATTGAAACTCGTAAAAAAATATTTTTTTAGGTCTTGCGACCGTCTTTATTTAATTACCAAAAAGAACTCAGCTTAAAAATAGTTTACAACCTTATTTATAACTTATTGGTAGCTTATTGATAACTTATTAATAACTGCTGACATCGGCGTGATGTACTTGCCTAAGTGCACTTTTGGTGCGCGTGTCAAAAGTAGGGCAGCGCGGTCGTCAACGCTGTTACTTGCGCAATTCTGAGAGCGCGTGGCTAAGCAGGGCGACGTAAACTGCTGACTATGAAGACTTAATATTATTCGAATTAACTTATATTCTAAAATAACGTTACGTTTACTGTGAGGTAATAGATTCAACTTCAAAAAGTCACCTTTTTTTTAAATTGAATTCATAAACCTTGTCCATTGAACTCGAATTAACTATATTCTCCCTATCAAAGGTGGATGATATGCATCAATAGTAGTAAGAGCATGAAAGGCCCTCTTAACAATGACATTGTTACTGTCCGTAGTTAAGACCAGGCCAAGAAGTCTTTCCAGACTATTATAAATACAACTCACTTGTTGTAAGTCAGAACATATACTGTCAACAAATATATGCTCACCAAGAGTCTTCGCATTAGATGCACAAAAAAATGTATCATCGTCAGAAGAATGCCATTTTAAGTCGGGCAGATTAAAATCGCCTAACAATAAAATGTCGTCATTAACGTCAAGAATATTAAAAATAAAGTCTAGACAATCTGCCAGACTTGTATAGACCTCTGCACTACTGTTTGGTGGAACATATGCATTAATTATGTATACATTTGAGCTACAATGTACAACCTTTACGCATATTAGCTCAATATTAGAAGCGCAGGGAATATCAACAAAGGAACTGACAAAACAGTTCCTTACATCTATAAGAACACCACCACCAACAGAAGAAATATTGCTGGAGTGTCATTCAACCACGTTTCAGTAAAAGCGATAATATCTTCAGAACAATTCTGAGTCGACAGAAATATGTCCCGCGTTTTAGAACGCAATCCCCTTACATTTTGATAGTAAAGGGATAACCTATTTAGTTTTTTTGGGTCTGACGGGCGATGTTATTCGACCTCCTAGACTTATTTTTAGTTTTGAACTCAGAAACGAGAATATTATCGGCCCACTTATTATAATTAAGAACAGTTGCAAAATCTTCAGCTGCAACTATGAGAATAAAGGAGGCGTGGGTGGGCTTATTGCCAAGTTTTTTACATGAACGAAAAGCATTTTGGGGTAATAAATTACACTGTTCGACAAACGTCAAAATATTTTTAGTTGATGTGTCGGGTTGTAATCTTGAGATAAAAAATGTTCTTAGTTCTCGAAACTGCCTTTAGAGTTATTAACTCAGGTAGAAGTTGAACAGCAATAGCTTGAGCTGCCAAGTTATCGCTTGAATTTTCTACTGAAATTTCCGGTACAGCATTTTCATAAGCTGCAGAAGTAATTGAAGCTTCAGGTAAAGGAATATTCATCTGAGATACAATAATTATATTATCAATATCATTCGTATAAATATTGGAGGCCTGTGACGAGGAAGTGGGAACTGAAAGCCGCTTAGCCTGGGGACTAGAAGACCCACTTTGGTTGGCACGTTTGCGCTTATTGAGTCACTTAAGTCACTTGAGTGCTTATTGTAGTGCACTTTTGATAGATAATAGCCATCGGCAAAAAAGCATAGCGCAGCGGTAAGGGTCAGTATTGGTGGGATTGCAGTTTATTTTGTTTTTTCTTGAGCTTGCCTTGAATTACATCCTACAGAAAATTGAACAACTCTGTACATGGACTAACAAGAGCCAATTCAATAGTATTTCCAAGTAATGTTCTTCAATGGATTGGAGTGGCCCCGAAGCCGTCTCTTATCTCTATCGATTGTCCCATCGTGTTCACCGTCACCTCATAATAAATAAGATAAAATGTCAAACGCGTATTAACGTTTTTTTATTTTCAAATTAAAGCGAAAATTGTTTGTTATTTTAATTTTTTTTTTTGACAGTGAACAGTCAATGTAACAAATTCTACATACGTTCCACAATCAAGAAGAACAACAATGTATTGTTGTGAATCATAATAGCTCGAAACTGTAGTGTCTTCTTGACTGTTGTGTCTACTCTATTTATTTATTTTAACTATTTATTTTTTTTTTATTTGCTAAGCCTTAGGTAAAGCTTCAAGTGTACTGGATGTGCGCACATTTCAGGGGGGTCAATATTGACTCCGATCATTATCTTGTTGCAGCCAAGATACGCTTACGATTGTGCAATACGAATAAATACGCACAGGTATGCAACGAAAGCTTGATTTCGATAAGCTACTATCACAACGAACTGCCGTGGTCTACTCCGCTCAACTCTCGGTTAAGCTCAACCAACATTACTCTTGCCTCGACGACGCTGGTGGACTTCCAACTCAATTTGCACTGCTTTTGAAGAAGTCATTGGTTTTCAGCGCCCGCAACATCGCAATCAATGGTGTGACTAGGAGTGTCGCGACGCGACAGCAGCAAAATATGCCCATATAAAAAGGCGCTGCAGTCAGCTGCAACGCGAGCCATGCACGAAAACTATCGCGATAAGAGAAAGGAAGAAAGATGCCTTTTCAGACGTAAAAAAAGAGAGCAAGAAAAGCGTGAGCGAGAAAAAATTGAATTTACCAGGGTAAGAAGGATGCTCGAAAATTCTACCAGCAGGTTAAGCGTCTAACCCAAGGTTTCCAGCCCAGAGCATCCTCTTGTAGAGATGAGAATGGTGATCTGGTTAAGAATACGCAGTGCGCAGTGAGATTATGGAGAAGTTGATAAGGATCTGCAGGATGACGTTGAGCAATACATGCAGCTCCGTCAAGGTAGGAAATGTCCTCTCCGAAACCTTTGATACCGAACGAGGTTTCAGACAAGGCGACCCACTATCATTCGATCTCTTCAATTTCATCATGGAGGGGATCCTACGAAAGGCAGGTGTACATCGGAATGGTACCATTTTCTGCAAAGGTGTCCAGCTCCTTGCGTATGCTGATGATATCGATATCATCGGCAGAACCAAGAGAGATGTAACCGCTACTTTCGCCGCTATCGAAAAGGAATCAGCCAAAGTGGGTTTGACGGTGAACGAGGGCAAAACAAAGTATATGCTGTCTGCAAATAGGGAAGTGCGGCTTCTAGGCTCCCGTGTTTTAGTAGGCAATTTTTACTTTGAAGTTATCAAGGAGTTTACATAACTTGGCACCACCGTAAACAGCAACAACAATGTTAGCCTGGAGATAAAGCGATGAACAACAATTGCTAATAAATGCTACTATGGGCTAAGTAAGCAATTAGGTTTCAGAGTCTCTCTCGATCGACAAAACTAACACTCTACAAGACGCTCATCATACCTGTGCTTCTCTATGGCGCTGAGGCATGGGTGGTATCGCAAACAGATGCAGCCGCTCTTGGGGTGTTCGAGAGGAAAGTTCTTCGCAAAATCTTTGGTCCTGTTCGAGTTGGCGACGACTATCGCATTCGAATGAACCACGAACTGTACGAGCTCTACGACGACATTGACATAGTCCAGCGTATAACAATTCAGCGACTACGTTGCACAGTGTGCGAAATTCATGATCTAGGACGTCAAAACCTCAAAAAAAAATTTGCCGCTTTCAATTGAATTTTAAGTAGAAATGTTAGAAAACATTCCAGACAGCATGCCTCAGCAGTCAAAGCAAAGAAAAAAATTGCGCTGACTGAGTAACGGCACTTCTAGTCTCAGAGTTTTTTCAGTTTGAATTCGAAGTACACGTGTTTGTAGCTCACATATAAACATTAGTGACGATAACTTTTTTTGTATTTAATATTTTCAATTGAAATTTGTTGTGTTGAGAAGGTGGGTGTCTATTTTAATATAAATTCGTGTTTTTTTAAACTTAAAATTGTTTATAACTTACTGTTAAAAGAAATTAGGAATACGATTTTAATTTGATTTTTGGAAGACAACTTGCAAATTATTTGGATAAGAACATTTTGTGCGGGTAAGTGCGGGAATTCATATTATCAAGTTCAGATTCATTGGTTTGTTCTCTTTAAGAAACCGTTATAAGTAGCTGCAGAGAGTTGCCTACGCTCCATTTATACATAGATTTCACAATGTGTTGCCAGTTGTCATATCAGCAAATTTTTGGTGCTTGGGTGCAAGCCAAAGGGCAAAACAAGTGTAGTCACGTTTTTGACTTTATTGCGGGAAATATAAGTACTGGATCAAGATCAAGCAAAACTTTCGACGATTCGCTGTTACAAAATTTCGTTAGAAGGATTTGTAATGAATTCAATGATAGATGGAAAAAATCATATAGGACAAATCGAGTATTTTTAAAGAACAACGCCGCTTGGTTAACTAAAAATATTAATATGGATTAGATATTTAATTTAATAAATTTTAAGCTTTCATTACAATAACGAGAAATAATACCATTGTTTTCCTTCTTTTATTAGGACGTAGATGCTTACAGCTAAACAACGTTAATAAGGTGGGCGTGGCACCTACTCGATTTCACCCATTTTTTTTCAGAAGTTTAGATTTGTCGAGAAAACCACTCATACCAAAATTTATATTTCTATCTGCATTGGTTATAAAGATACAGATAAAGATACAAAGATACCTAAATCTTGAATTTCGCACACTGTGCGTTGGCTGGGTCATGTCTTTCATATGGTTGAAGAAGCTCCAGCGAAGAAGGTGTTTTAGGTGAAAGATGAGGGTCGACGACGAAGAAGAAGACAATGCCTCCGATGGATTGACCAGGCCGAGAAAGCCTAACCGCGCTTGGTGAAAGAGATTGGAGACGGCGCGCGCGAAGCAAAGACGCCTGGCGAGAACTGATGAAGTCGGCCTTAACCCGACAAAGGGTTGTCATGACCACCTAAGTTAGTATATAAGTAACTAATTTTTTTTTATTTTATTTTTTTTATTTATTTATTTGCTAAGCCTTAGGCTTTACTTACTTATGTAGATGGCGCTTACAACCGTTGCACATAGGGGTATTTGGCTCGAAAAACCGCTCATTAATCAATTTCTCAAAATGTAAAGTTGAGAAGTAAAATTCTTTTCTAGCTTTTGTTAATACTCATTAAATAAGTTACCGTTTGTTTTTTTAATTTTAATGCACACACTTCGTCGCAGCATCAGTTGAAAGTCATCGATCGTAAGCTTGCATTGTAATTGAGTTAATTTGAGTGAAAAATATCACACCTAAACAAATATTTTTTTTTTGTTATTAATATTGTGAAATACGTTTGTTGCTATGGAAAATTTTGCTGCAGGTATGTACTTTAAAATACAACTTTTTTTATGGATATTGAAGCTTTATTTATAAAGATATATAATTTGTTATGGAGGTATGAAAATGGGAAATTTTTTTAATATTTTTTTTTTTTAGTATGTACCTTTTGTTATATTATTTGGTGTTATTGGGTAACATTTTTGATATAGGCTAATGAAGGAAGGTGTCAAAAAGCAAAAACCGAAAAAAATGCTGCCCGAAACCGCCCCCCTCCCCCTGATTTCATTGTCACTGATAGGTGTCTAGTTTGATGAAAGAGAAAATTTGAAATGAAAGAGAAAATGGACATGACCAGGGCTCGGATTATGATGATATGTCATCTTTTTAATTTTTTTGTCATTTTTTGTTAATTTTTGGTTTTACGTCATTTTTGCTAGATTTTGTCATTTTTTCTCATTTTTTAAGGTCATATTTAATATTATATTTTAATTTTTTTAATTTTATTTTTAATTAAAAAAAAAAAAATAAAAACAAATTTAAAAAAGTAAAAATTTATTAAAATTTTCAACATTTCAATGTGGCAATTCTATATGCAAGTACATAGCTATGCTGTTTGAACATGTATTCGCTTTTATTCTGACAAATACAGCTCACGGCCTGTGGATAGGGGCTTTCGCATGATCTAACATATTGGACGACAAAGTCGGATGGAAAACTACAGGAACAATTTGATGGATCTTTCGAATGATACAACTTGTTGGACGACATCATTTATTACAAACTCTCAAGTAGAACTCTTCGGCGCAATGGCTTCAGAATTTTTGGCTGCGGTTATAATTGATCAAGTTGTGAAGGAAGAGAAAGAGATGGAAACGAAAATAAAATTTTTTTCTTTTAAAAAATATAAATTTTGTATTTTAAAAACACATAAACGCGTGCATTAAGTTTTTGAGTTATTTATATGCATTGATTGTACGTTGTTCACTCGCTAAAAATTTTTTTTTAATGAAAAAATTCAGCGTGTTGGACCAACATTCATTCACATGTCCAACAAGTCGACAGAAAAATCAAAAAATTGCGATATTCATCCAACATGTTGGATCGACCGTCGTTTTACCTTACGCATGGTACTACTTGTCGTACAACATGCCATGTCTATCCAATTTATTGGTCCATGCGAAAACCCCTAATTCTTAATAAAAAGGAGAAGAAGAAGAAGATGTATTTGTTTTGTTAGTATGACATGCTGTCCTGCTTTTGCATATTGCAATCCAAGCGTGTGTATTAATGTTCATTGAAATTTTTCTTATTCCGTCACACTAGCGATAAAGTGATCTTGATGCTGAGCGTACTCAATTTACCGCTATTCCTTGAATCAATCAATTTATTTTCGTGTGTAAATTTATATTTTAAAAATGCCAAAAGTTAAACCTAATAAAACATTGCTTCTACATTGCAAAAGATGCAGAAGATTCTCACGACATAACTTGTTTTAAATGTGCTCCTCTTGTGAGTGTTGACGTAGAGAGAAGTTTTTCAATGTATAAAAACATTTTAAGTGACAAACAAAGATCATTCCTATTCGATAATTTAAAAAAATATTTAGTTATTTACTGCAACGCAAACAAAGACAAAATTTTAATTACAAAAAAATAAAAATAAAATAATACAAAAAATAATAATTTAAGGGCATTTCTTAAAATTTTTTGGGTAATTTTTAAGGTTTTTTTGGGGTTTTTTGTCATTTTTTTTCGGTCATTTTTCATGGTTTTTTAGGTCATCACAATCCGAGCCCTGGACATGACATTGGCCGTTTTTTTTTATAATTTTGTATTTAAGTATATATTCTAAGAAAAAAATTTGATGGAAAAATTTTTACGAGCTTGCATTTTTCTTTTTTCACAAACTTTGAACGCGTTTATCTCGAAACCCTGTTTTTCGTACTGGTTGCGGCACTAGCGGGTTCATTTTTTGACGATTTTTTTTTTGTATTTTTTTTAAACTTGATTCGCTTTCGTATGACACGAGCTTTTTTTAATTTTTTTCGATTTTATATGAATTTTAAAGTCAATATTTTTTTCGAAACTTTCAAATTTGGAACATCACCAAAAAGTGAAAAAAATGTAAAAAAAGTCATAAACTCCTGTCATACGATAACAAATTTTGTTAAAATTTAAAAGTCATATTTTTCCAGATCGGACAATTTTTGCGACTCCCAGCGATGCCGTTTTTTTCTCTGCCGCCAGTTTGGAGCTCTACAAATCATGTTGGAGTGAAAAATATATTTTTTTGAATAATTTTTTTTTTGTAATTTGTTCAATTCTCTACAATAATAAATTTTTGAAAAATGTTTGTTTTTGACTGAGATATGAATTTTTTTAAAAAAAAATGCTGTTTTCTCTGCCGCGGATGTCCCTCCTTAAGAAACTTAATTTACACCTTTTTTTGGTCGAAACAAGCTTTATAGTCCTTTTCAAGTTCTTTTAGACAAGTATCATTTACTTAGGAAAAACAAATATTTTTGAGCGGTTTTTCGAGCCAAATACCCCTATGTGCGTTGGTCGGTTTTGGCCTGGTCTAAGAATTTGCGCCAGCCTCTTATGACATGTGCTTGCTGGCGCCAGTTGGAAACTCCAAGCGTTGTCAGGTTATCCAATGCCTGGTCTTTCAAACGGAGATGCGGTCTTCTTCGTCTGCGTTGGCCACCGCTGGGTGCCGAATCCAATATTTTTTTTTCGCTGGAGCTTCGTCGTTCATTCTCTCGACACGACCTAGCCAGCGAAGCCAGCGACCAATGGTACTCGCCATTGACGCAGATTGGACCATAGATCTTGCGAAGGATTTTTCTCTCGAACGCTCCCAAAGTCTTTTCATCAGAGCTGCTCAACGTCCAGGTTTGTGATGCGTATAGTAGGACGGGCATGATTATTGACTTATAGAGCATCAGTTTTGTACGTCGATAGAGAGCTCTGCTTCTCAATCGAGTCTACTGAGCCCAAAGTAACACCTGTTGGCAAGAGTTATCCTTCGTTTAATCTCAACACTGATATCGTTGGAGGAGTAAATGCTGGATCCCAGGTAAACAAAGTCCTTCACTACCTCAAAGGAGGTGTTGTCAACAGTGACGTGGTTTCAAAGACGCTGGGACTGTTTGTTTGTTGACACGAGATACTTCGTTTTATCTGCGTTCACTGCAAGACCCATTCGACTCGACTCTTTTTCTAGCCTGGAGAATGCTGCACTGACTTCGCGCGTATTAAGGCCAATGATGTCGATATCATCTGCATACGTCAGCAGCATAACACTCTTATAGAAAATTGTGCCGCTGCGTCTCAGGTCAGCAGCTTGGATGATCTTCTACATTACTATATTAAAGAAGTCGCACGATAACGAATCACCTTGTCTGAAACCTCGCTTGGTATCGAACGAAAGGGAGAGGTCCTTCCCGATTTTCACTGCGCTGCTGGTGTTGTTCAGTGTCATCCTGCAAAGACGTATTAGATTCGGAGGAATACCAAATTCAGACATGATGGCATATAGGTGACTACTTATTGGACTGTCGAAGGCGGCTTTGAAATCGACAAAAAGATGGTGTGTGTCGATTTGTTTTTCGAGGGTCTTTTCAAAGATTTGTCGGAGAGTGAAGATCTGGTCAATGGTGGACTTTCCAGGTCTAAAGCCACACTGATAAGGTCCAATCAGTTGGTTAACGATGGGCTTCAGTCTTTCACACAATACGCTCGACAGGACCTTATATGCGATATTAAGATGGATCGCATTTCTTTTGGATTTTAAGAGCACACTGAGGTTCCAATCATCTGGAATGCATTCTTCCGACCATATTCTGCAAAGAAGTCTGTGAATGCATTTAAACAGAGCTTCGCCACCGGCCTTAAACAGCTCAGTCGGTAGGCCATCGGCTCCTGCGGCATTGTTGTTTTTAAGCCGAGCTATAGCTGTTAAGACCTCGGTATAGTCGGGCAGCGGAACTTCAACGCTGTCATCCATAATTGGGGTTTCCGGGATATCATCTCCACTGGCGGGATTGTTGTCAGCGTCGCCATTTAAAAGATTAGAGCAGTGTTTCCTCCATAACACCAGTATACTCTGGATATCTGTCACAAGATTCCAATTCTTATGCTTGCAGGAAGAGGTTTCGGTCTTAAAACCATCGGCCAGGCGTCTTATTTTGTCGAAAAATTTTCGAGTCTCATTCCTGTCGCCATGCATCTCAATTTTCTTGCACTCACGCATTTCCGCCTCTCGTTTTTTTCGCCTGAAAATGCGTCTCTCTTCTTCTCTCGGTATCGCTCCATAACAGCACGCGTTACAACCGACTGCAGGTTGGCTTTGTGGGCGATGTCCTTCTCTGCAGTGGCGTCGCGACACTCCTGGTCGGGCCACTGGTTTCGGCGAGGGCGATAGTAGTGTTGCGTGGCGTTCTCTGTTGAACCCACACAACTCTGTTGTGTAACGTTAAATATTAACTGTTACATCGTTATATTTATACTCACCAAATAATCCTTTCCTTTATCGGTGGAACCTGAAAGTTTAAAATTAAACTGCACTTCTTTATTGTTTAATTAACACCCTTCTTTCTTTATTAATTTTACTCTTATTTATAGTACAGTTTTTAGTTTAAGATTTATAAACGATTAAATATACAAACTTACTTAAATATACAAACGTACAAATTAGTTTATTTACATATATACATTCTTCGTTTGGTCACCTCGATATTTTACATCGTTGGCACCACGAATATGATTATTTGATTAATTGGTGCTTGATCTCTTTGCATTTGAATTTCATGTTTTAAAACAGAGGTGCATGACAATTTATCTCCTTCAAGCAAGAAAATATCATGAAAAGACGTTACTAAATTTTCTATTGATGCTTTTTCTTCAGTGTTTAAACTTTTGTCGAATTTAACTGTTTCTATCAATCTATTAACCCTTTCTCTTACGTCTACTTCCCTTGCACTATATGACGAGCTCGCATCCACTATGAACTATTTAAAATTTGAAAAATTTGGTCTAAAATCTTTAGGTATGACACAGTCATCCTTATTCGCATTTAGCACTGTTGCATATGCCATTTTATTCTTCACATTTGCTAACGTTTCACCTAAATAAACCCCCGGCATAATCTCTTGTTTATGGATTACAACAACTGAAATATTTGTTTTTATCGGAATTTTAACCGTTTGTATTGTTCTTGCTTTAACACTTATCTCCTTATTGTAGCTTAAAGACCTAATCTCGTTTATTTGTTTTAGAGGTAATTCCACCCTAGTCTCCATGTGTTTACCATAGACTGTTAACGTCTTATTAATCGCATCTATAACTGAATTATTCCACAAACTATCCCGACCTAAAATACCATCTGCAGGCAACCCTTGTTCTATTGCCACTACGTGTAACTTAAAACTTAAGTTCTTTACCTTATCGTGTTGGATCTCTACAGACCCCAATGTATCTACAAAACCCCCAAATGCTCCACTCAAATGTTTAATTTCCCTTGTATCTTTATTCATATTTTTCTTTAATGCATTCTGTTTAACTAAACTAGCTTCAGCCCCGGTATCCACAAGTAAAATGAGTCCTCCTTCTATAGAATCCTTACAGGGAATTTCTATGAACACATCATTGACTTTGCGAAAACCAAAACTCCTACCTTGTTCGTTCCTATTTTGAAACGTAAAATTCTTATTGTGTAACGAGTTTGCTAAATCTTTATCTCTTTCCTGAGAACTACTTAATGTAGCTTCTTTTCCTACTGTATCCCTATCTGTTGATACTTCCATCTTTGACTCAGTGGTGAGGATGTTTACTATCTTTTGCGACGTTAAATCTTCCTCCACCATTTTTTCTTGCTCTGTTACCATCAATTCTTCGATGTTTGAATAAAAATTGTTAAATAAAAAATTAGCCTTATCTTCTGACGTACTATCTTCTGTCGAGGTGCTTTCTGTTATTTCATTAGTTACCAAAACTTTAGTCTTATCTACCGATGTACGATTTTCTGGTATTTTGTTCCCCATTTTCCTTGGTGTACAGATGTTTACAATCTTTTTTGACGTGAAATCATCTGTGACTACCCTACTTGGCCCAGTTTTCCTTAATTTTTTGGGTTCCCAGCTCATTGGCCTTGGCTGGGCCCTCAATAGTTTCCCTGTTTCGAATCGTATTCTCTCTTTGCATCACAATTCTGCATTTTGTGTCCCAATCTTGCACACCATTTACATTTAACCTCATATTTGTTTGATTCTTGCATCATGTTACCATTGCTCTTTTGATTTATGTTATAATTATTTTGGTTTTGATTTCCCTTTATTTCATTATTATTCATATTTCTGCTAGCCGAACAGTTTAAATTATATTCGTGACCATAATGTCTACACTTCTGACAATAAACTTGATTTTTTACTTCGTAGCACTCATCTCTTGTGTGCCCTATTCTACTGCAAAATGAACATGTTAAGTTAACATTTCTAGACCTTATATTCTCATAATTTCGTGTTATTTGAAATCCTGGCAGGTTCTCTGATGATGAGTAAGGCCTATGACCTGCTTCAACCTCATGATCAGCCAACCTACATGCCACATCATTTTTACTGAAATTTATACCAAATACCCTTTGATTTGGTCTCGTATTTTTCCCTCTTTCGATAAGCCCAAATGCACTTATCGCTTCTTCCACTACACTCTCACATGTTCCTGTTTTAACGCTTAGCATATATATTCTCAGAGTTGAATCCTGCAGACCTACTCTGAAAGTTGTAATCACAGTTTTATTTAATTCACTTAAAAGTGCGGACACACCGTCTTTGTATTCGTTATTTATTATATCTTCTGCTGTTGTTTTTAGAGCACTTAACCGTCTTGCATATTTTCGTATTTCTTCACCAGGTTGTTGTAATGTCTTCTGTATTTCCTGCCATACTACATCTAATTCTTTTCTTTCCAAATACGTTTTCTTTATAAGTATAAATAATTCATTAAGATTATTAAATTGTCTTGGTCTTACTAATTTGAAAGCATCTCCATAAAGTCTTAGTTTCACACATTGAATAAATTTTTCTAAAGTCGATTGTCCTACCACTTGGAAAGCTAATTCTGTCCCAAGTATAAACTTATACACTTCCTCATGTAGCTCACTGGAGTCTGCTCCTGAAAATAGAGGCACAAGCTCCGATACTATTTTCGCTACCTCGCATATGTTCATTCTGAATTTTTTTTTATTATGATTTCATTATCTTTTCGTTGCCTTTAAAATTTTCTGTGTTCAACAACAACTCTCACCCTATACTATAGTTTCTCTGTGAATTTAATTCTGTAATCTAATCTACAAATTTTTATTTTACTGGTTTTAAACCTTTTTAATTATATTCTGGAGGGTCCGGTCAACTACAAGGAATTGGCTACGGAATCGCAGAATCTTTGGGAAGTTATTATTATTTATTTGTTTATTTGAACACGGGTAACCGAGTTCGATTCACTATCCTTTTTTAAAAGAGACAACCCTTTTTTAAAAAGGACTACCGGCTGCGCCATAATGTTGTGTGGGGTTGTCCAGCGAGATCCTACCGGCTGCGCCATAATGTTGCGTGGTGTTCTCTGTTGAACCCACACAACTCTGTTGTGTAACGTTAAATATTAACTGTTACATCGTTATATTTATACTCACCAAATAATCCTTTCCTTTATCGGTGGAACCTGAAAGTTTAAAATTAAACTGCACTTCTTTATTGTTTAATTAACACCCTTCTTTCTTTATTAATTTAACTCTTATTTATAGTACAGTTTTTAGTTTAAGATTTATAAACGATTAAATATACAAACTTACTTAAATATACAAACGTACAAATTAGTTTATTTACATATATACATTCTTCGTTTGGTCACCTCGATATTTGACATCGTTGGCACCACGAATATGATTATTTCCGCGTTTTATATTTTAACACACATATTTTCAACAACAGCGATTTATTAACCTAGAAACAAACATACTACATTGCAATTCAACCCACAATAGTTCATTTACTTCCGCGATCATTTTTGAGCTATGTTAACAGAAGCGCAGCTCAAGTAGCTGGCCCGTGCTTAATTGCTATTTTAAGCTGACCGTTGCATTTTTTAATTTGACTGTAAGCTTCGATTGGTAAGCATTGCAAAAACGCCGATCGCTTCACTTATTTTTGAGGCCGATCAGTGTTTGTAATTTATAATATGAAAACGTCGCTTGTGACGATTGAGTCACAACAGTAGCCTATCACCTCTTCGGCAGCCGTATGCATAGAGTGGGATATGTGCGTCCACTGCCGGCATATATCGTCGATCGGAGGAGCTTTCTTGAAGCAGGAGTGAGAGTCGAGTAGCGAAGGCTTCGGCCGTCCGTTTTGACTGCAGCTTGTCGACGTCTTGCTTTTTATGTGTAGGATTGCGAGCATTCTTAGCTGCGCACAGACGTGTGCGGATCTTGGCTGCGACAAGATAATGATTCGAGTCTATGTTAGCACCACGAATCGTGCGTACGTCTGGTGCACTGGAAGAGTGCCTTCCGTCAATCAAAACGTGATCAATTTTGTTGCATGTTTTTCGATCAGGGAACAGCCAGGTGGCCTTATGAATAACGACCATGTTTCGTGCTGCGGCGAAGTCAATTAACTTCATTCCGTTATGTGTTGTCGTGGAGGCTGAAATTTCCGACTGTTGGACCAAATATGTTTTCCTTACCCACCTTTGCGTTGAAGTCACCAAGCACGATTTTTAAGTCGCTCATAAAAACTTTCTTTGGTCTCATCATCTTTTTCTTCTGTCGGTCCGAGCGCACATATTAGGCTTATGTTAAAAAATTTTGCCTTGAAGCGGATTATGGCAAGTCGTTCGTTCACAGGAGTGAATCGCAAGACAGATGCCGTATTCTCAAACTCTTGCTCCTCCGCATGGCCGCTGTAGTAGATATCACAGGATGCTTGCCGTAAGCAACCCTGTCCCTTTCATCAGTTGGATAGATATCAATCAGTTGGATTGATATCAGTTGGATTGAGAGGCACCATGCCAATTCGGTGGACATTCCAGGTGCATATCCGTAAATCATTATCAGTTTTTCGTTTGCGGTAGTCGTCATCAGATTTGGGGATCATCCTGGATCAGCCTGGAGTAGGTTGGAATCATCTTTAGTATTTATTATTCTATATATTTTCATATCGTCTGCATAAATCAGCAGACGAACCAGATTCCATTGAATTTAAGCAGAACGTTGTAAAATCGATAAGATTGACACAGTGGATCTTCCATTAACAAAACCATACTCACGAGTTGTTATGACTTCTCCACAATGATATTTTAAAACGATATTTTAATACGATCGTACACAATTCGCTCCAAAAGTTTGGGAATAGACGAAAGCTTAGCGATGGGCCTATAATGTTTAATATCATTCCTGCAACTTTTTTGATATATAGGACTTATAAATGATTTTTTCAAAAAAACTAGAAAATTACTTTCTGTATTTGAGTTATTATATCATTAAGAATGTGGTTGACACAAAACGGATCCGCATTGAGTTAACACTAGGCTTGTGCTTAACAGTTCCGGAGCCGGAACGAACATGGAACGTTTCTTTTGTACAGCGGAACTAGCTCGCGGAAACATGTCCGCGGAACTATGTAGTTCATTTGTACTTTTTCAGAATATTTGTGTATTAAATTTAGTAGAAAATCTGCTAAGATATGAATAAATATTATAAAATTAGCTCTTCATTAATGCGTTATTTATATGCATAATATATGATTCCTTATCTACAATTTCATTCCATATTTTTTAATTAAACATGTTCAAATGCAGCAGTTTCCTCGAAAACAATGCCTCGAAACATGTCCTGGAACTATCTAGTTCCGCCCGTTCGAATGTTCGACCAAATGAACAAAACAATGTGCATAACAAGAACGACGATATATCTTCGTTCTTTTATTATGTCTTTCAATCAGATTGTAACATGTCCGTGGAACTATTTAGTTCCGCTAGTTCCATTTTTTTGAATGAAAGCATGTTCAAAATGAAAGAAACAGAGCGTTGCGCACAACAAGAACGACGATTGTCATAATTCCATTTCATACATTAGTTATTTCGTTCGCTCACAAACATCATCCTTGTACATGTAGTTGATCAAAAAATTTGTGTGAGACTTAATATGTAAGAAAAAGATGTCGTATTGATTCTCATATTGCTTTAGGAAAAAAAATTAATCATCGCAGCCGGAACTGTTTGAACATCCTAGAAACGAATCGAAGGAACGATTGGAACTATGTCCGACTGCGAACATAGTTCCTGGAACTATACAGGTCTGGAACGACACATCTCTAGTTAACACTGCGGCAGGAATTCCATCAGGTCCAGCGCCAAAATCCTCATCGATTGTCCCAATATACTTTAAAATATCCTCAGAGGTAAAGGATATAGATTCCAAAGAGACCCGGGGTGAAGAGTTCATGTAGTCAAAGTAACCTTCATCAGGGTTAAATGAATCTGAACAAAAAGATTCCTTGAAAAGATTGGCAAACAGGCCACAAATTATAGAAGGATCGTCCGTAAATCCATCAAGAGTTTTGAAGGATGAAGGAAATCCATCAGATTTTATAATCCATCTTAGTATTTATGAACCCCCAAAATCTCTTGGGATCAGACAATATTTTTACATGCAATAAGAAAAGAGTTCAGCTACTACAGCTTTTCGCACTTTCTCAGCATTAACTCATTTGAAGCCACAATCCAAAGCATCAAAAAGTTTTAATGATAAAGATTCCAGTGGCTCAAAACAAAGTTAATGTGGAAAAAATTTACCCACCAAAGTTTGGGTTGGGCTCAGGGACAACACAAGACGTAACTACTAACCATGCACACTAGACCGTACCACCTCCTATGCAAAAAAAAAAAAAAGTGCGCCGTAAACCAGCGAATATGACGCATTTGTGCAAGACAATTACGAAAAAAATTTTGTTTTTTTTTTTGACCGAACGTAGGGGTCGCGCATTGACAAATTTATTCATATCTCTGGTGTTTACAGTCGGATTTTAAAGTTTAGTACAACGATGTTTTTGTCTTAAGAAGATCAATATGACCTCTTTAGAAGTCATTGACCTCAGGTGTACCGTTCTAGTACTTACCCTCCAGATCTCAGTTCCTACCATCCTAATGTACCATCCTTATATCAAAAAAATAAAGCTCTTAAAATATCATTAATCTTTTGCCCAGGAAGTATATCGAAATTTCAAGCAGAACTATTTTTAAAAAATTTTTGAAAATTTTTTTGCCGAACGTAGGACTCCCTTTTTTCATTTTCTTCATATCTTCGGTATTAAAAATCTGATCATATTGAATGACATATCGATGTTTTTGTTTAAAAGAGACCAATTAGTTTTATTCCAAAATAAAAAAAAAATATTCCTACAAGTCCTTGGAAGGCCTCGAATTGATTTTGAGGAACTTTAAAGCTCATAAAAGAATAAAAATAATGCCAATCTGCCAACAGAGGTATCAACACTATTTTTGTTGTGATTTTCTAATTATACAATGTATAATTATTTTCACAGCCACATTGAAAATAGCAATTTCAAACCCTGTCTATTGCAATTCGGTTTTCCCCGTGAAAAAACAGTTAAAAATTGCGTCTGTCTAATATTTATTTCAAACGAGAGTTTTATAAATAGAGTTTTGATAATTTTCAATGCAAATTGGCCAAAAACATTTAAAAAAATGTCTTATTGTGATGGACTTAAATAATACCAAATTACCAACGGAGTATGATGTTACAAATTTTTTATTGTAAAGGGTGATTTTTTAAGAGCTTGATAACTTTTTTTTTAAAAAAAACGCATAAAATTTGCAAAATCTCATCGGTTCTTTATTTGAAACGTTAGATTGGTCCATGACATTTACTTTTTGAAGATAATTTCATTTAAATGTTGACCGCGGCTGCGTCTTAGGTGGTCCATTCGGAAAGTCCAATTTTGGGCAACTTTTTCGAGCATTTCGGCCGGAATAGCCCGAATTTCTTCGGAAATGTTGTCTTCCAAAGCTGGAATAGTTGCTGGCTTATTTCTATAGACTTTAAACTTGACGTAGCCCCACAAAAAATAGTCTAAAGGCGTCAAATCGCATGATCTTGGTGGCCAACTTACCGGTCCATTTCTTGAGATTAATTGTTCTCCGAAGTTTTCCCTCAAAATGGCCATAGAATCGCGAGCTGTGTGGCACGTAGCGCCATCTTGTTGAAACCACATGTCAACCAAGTTCAGTTCTTCCATTTTTGGCAACAAAAAGTTTGTTAGCATCGAACGATAGCGATCGCCATTCACCGTAACGTTGCGTCCAACAGCATCTTTGAAAAAATACGGTCCAATGATTCCACCAGCGTACAAACCACACCAAACAGTGCATTTTTCGGGATACATGGCCAGTTCTTGAACGGCTTCTGGTTGCTCTTCACTCCAAATGCGGCAATTTTGCTTATTTACGTAGCCATTCAACCAGAAATGAGCCTCATCGCTGAACAAAATTTGTCGATAAAAAAGCGGATTTTCTGCCAACTTTTCTAGGGCCCATTCACTGAAAATTCGACGTTGTGGCAGATCGTTCGGCTTCAGTTCTTGCACGAGCTGTATTTTATACGGTTTTACACCAAGGTAAAACCTTCCATGTGGTCGAATAACACAAACCCAATTGCTGCGAACGGCGACGAATCGACATTTCACGGTCTTCAGCAACACTCTCAGAAACAGACGCAATATTCTCTTCTGTACGCACTGTACGCATTCGTGTGGTTGGTTTAATGTCCAATAAAGTAAACTGAGTGCGAAACTTGGTCACAATCGCATTAATTGTTTGCTCACTTGGTCGATTATGTAGACCATAAATCGGACGTAAAGCGCGAAACACATTTCGAACCGAACACTGATTTTGGTAATAAAATTCAATGATTTGCAAGCGTTGCTCGTTAGTTAGTCTATTCATGATGAAATGTCAAAGCATACTGAGCATCTTTCTCTTTGACACCATGTCTGAAATCCCACGTGATCTGTCAAATACTAATGCATGAAAATCATAACCTCAAAAAAATCACCCTTTATCTGCGGCATAACAGTAATAAAAGTGGAAAGTTGGATGTTTTTAAACAAGAAGCCATAAGATATTCAACTGGCAGTTCGTCCTTTTATAAAAAACAATGCGTACCTACTTCTCGCACCCGAAGAATATTTTGTTAAGACCAGCAAGAATCATTGCAGTATTCAATCGAATTAATCAAATGACCAGGTTCGCACAATGAAAATGACTTAATTTGATTATTTTTTATAGTAAACCTATATAACTTCACAGCTTATTCATGCCATTCTCAAAACACCGAGCCTTTTGTTCATGTAGTAAATGAATCTGCTTTGGGGGTCACCGATGAACAACTCATGGGCCACATTTTATCAAAACTCGAGAGCTGTCAGAAATATAGCCAGTGTTTGAAATTGATATTTTCGATGTGGCTGTAAAAATAATAATACATTGTACATTTAGAAAATCACAACACAAATAGTGTTCAAACCTCTTTTAGAGCTCTTTACGAGCTTTAAAGTTCCTCAAAATCAATTTAAGACCTTCCAAGGACTTGTAGGAATATTTTTTTTTATTTTGGAATAAAACTAATTGGTCTCTTTTAACCCTTTCCCGCCGGTTGTACTTTATAAAGTACAGCAAAATATATAGTCTTTAAAAATTTTTTATCCCAAGACCGTTGAGTATTTTGCGCTCATATTCGAATTTTCTTATAGCTAACGGTTATAGTAAACGTGGTAATTTTTGTCAGCCGTCTCCTGAGTCTTTAAGTGTCATTTTGTTTTAGCGCAAAAACAGTGAAATTGCAAATCGCAAATTTTTGTAGCTTCTGCTCAAAAAACCTTAAAAAAATAGTTTTTCTGATTTGATTTTATTTGCAATTTGTGTGTGATACGTTTGATAAGAAGTGAATGAATATATAAAAATATATAGTAATGATTTTATATCGCTAAGTAAAAATTGATTTGTTCTTTTATTTTGGTGTACTTTAAAAAGTACAACCGGCAGAAAGGTACTACAAATCGAAAAAGTGGCAATGTCGCAAAGTCCACGAAAAACGTTTTTGAAGGCCGAAGGGAGTTCAGGAAGCTGTCACAACGCTCTTGGAAGAAGACGAAGGAGAGGAAAATGAATCGTCCGATTATAATATAATAATTATACCATCAGAATTAGACCAATTGCCTGATTCGGTAGATTTCGATGACCAAGATTTGTGCAACGACTAATTACCAACTGATTTACCTGGAACTATTGAGGTAGAATTCGGTGCTGTCCGTGGCATGCAGGTTAAGTGTGTGCCTTAGAACGCTCGGACCCCGAGTTCGATCCCTAGTCGCTGCAAAAGTGTTTTTCAATAAAAAATTTTCTGATCGGTCACCATCTCTCTGCAGACAATGGAAACCTCAGGGAGTAAATAATGCCATGTAAAACTTCTTGAGAACATGAACTTTAGCCGTTCGGAGTCGGCATAAGACATGTAGCTACATCCAGTTCTCGGTCAATTGTGTGCAAACATTTAATAACACACACAACACGATTGATCATGAGAAGCTCGGTCAAAGCCCTTTCAAGGGCTGAAATGGCCGATTTGTTTTGTTTTTATTTTTTGAGGTAGAATTCATCAACAATGAAGATGCTGATTGTACCACACAGCCATCGACGTCAACGTCAATGTGTATGCAACATACAATTCTCATGTGTGAGGTCGATATTGTTAATCAAAACATGTATGCTTATCGTATAGCTCTGAAGGGGAAAAATGGTAGTGGGTGATTTTCACATATCTCATTGATGTTACCAACGCCTGGAAATTATATATGCTGTGTAGTCCTGACTCTGACGAATATAAACCACAATTAAATTTCCGACGTGTTATCATTCGTAAAATTTTAACTGAAGGGAAAGTTACAGCTTCCAGAAAAAGGCGCCATCCATCGTCAGCAGTAGAATGATAAGCAAGTGGTCACATTCCAGTAAATAACGAATCACAGCTCCTTTATGTTGTCTGCCATCAACGAATCATGTGGTCGTGCGCCGTATGCAAAAAACACTAAGCAGCAAACGGGAATGCTTCGCCAAATCTCATAATTAATTTTTCTTTTGTAAATTTGGTGTCTATAATTATAATTCATATGTACATATAAAAAAATAAAATAAATAAGAACCTAATAAATAACAGCAAATAGAAGATTGTCTTTATGTAAAATTTTTATATAGAACCATATTGTAACCCCTTCCGCCGGTTGTACTTTATAAAGTACAGGCTAAGAAATGACCTTGGATGGATCCACCTCCAAAAAAAAATTTATTTGTTAATGTGGACCTTAAATTAGCACCTGGTTAAAATTTCATCAACTTTTGTCCACGGAAACTGGGTGCCGGCGTTAAAGGGTTAAACAAAAACATCGATATGTCATTCAATATGGTCAGACTTTTAATACCGAAGATTTGATGAAAATGAAAAAAGGGAGCCCTACGTTCGGCAAAAAAATTTTCAAAAATTTTTTAAAAATAGTTCTGCTAGAAATTTCGATATACTTCCTGCGCAAAAGATTAATGATATTTTAAGAGCTTTATTTTTTTGATATAAGGATGGCACATTAGGATGGTAGGAACTGAGATCTGGAGGGTAAGTACTAGAACGCCACACCTGAGATCAATGACTTCTAAACAGGTCATATTGATCTTCTTGAGACAAAAACAGTGTTGTACTAAACTTTAAAATCCGACTGTAAACACCAGAGATATGAAGAAATATGTCAATGCGCGACCCCTACGTTCGGTCAAAAAAAAAAAACAAAATTTTTTTCGTAATTGTCTTGCACAAATGCGTCATATTCCCTGGTTTACGGCGCACTTTTTTTGAGGTACGGTCTTATGCACACATAGATCTAATTACAGATTAGCATTTAATCTACTTTTGAGTTGACCTTTTGACAATGTAACATCAAAAACGCTACAGTTGTTAACAAAGGTACTCATGCGGTTTAAAGGAGCAGTTAACATATAGTTCGTTCTACTAAAAGGTAAATAAATTAAAGTGTTAGCGTTTCACTGCTTCTACGGTTAGAGTTAAAATTAATGAGAGAAAGAATTTCCGAGGAATCGAAAACACCGGACATGAGTTGGTGTAAATAAACGATATCTGCGGTCCTCCTTCGCTCACTAAGTGACTGCATTCTTAATAGTTTTAAACGTCCCTCATAAGGAGGAAGGTTTGAAATATCAGTTCCACTTAAGCCCCTTAGAGCAAACCGAACAAAGCGTTTTTGGATCCTCTCTATTCGTTCAACATGCACATTATAACTTGGGGACAAGACTTGACTCCTCACTTGGAGTACGCAACAAGTGAGGACGCACAATTCCATAATATAACGTTGTAGTTGTAATCGTGCTATTGAATTCTTTGTAATCAAATAATAAATTATTCCTTTTTTGCGAAAAGGTCATATTTTGGCATTTACTAGGATTGAGAAACATATTATTTTTAGAACACCAAACTTCAAAGGATTTCAGATCAGCCTGGATCGTATTGATTCTCATATTGCTTTAGGAAAAAAAAATAATCATCGCAGCCGGAACTGTTAGAACATCCTAGAAACGAATCGAAGGAACGATTGGGACTATGTCCGACTGCGAACATAGTTCCTGGAACTATACAGGTACTATACAGAACGACACATCTCTAGTTAACACTGCGGCAGGAATTCCATCAGGTCCAGCGCCAAAATCCTCATCGATTGTCCCAATATACTTTAAAATATCCTCAGAGGTAAAGGATATAGATTCCAAAGAGACCCTGGGTGAAGAGTTCATGTAGTCAAAGTAACCTTCATTAGGGTTAAATGAATCTGAACAAAAAGATTCCTTGAAGAGATTGGCAAAAAGGCCACAAATTATAGAAGGATCGTCCGTAAATCCATCAAGAGTTTTGAAGGAAATCCATCAGATTTTTTCTTAGTATTTATGAACCGCCAAAATCTCTTTGGATCAGACAATATTCTCAGCTTAATATTGTCTAAATATTCATTATATAAAACAGCTGAAAAATTTTGAAATTCCAGAAACAAACGTTTGTAGATTTCTAGGTCATTTGAGTCCAAACTACTGACATATCTCTTTCATGCCCTATTCCTGTTATTGCGAAGTGTTTTCAACTCTTTTGTGTACCAAGGGTACGCCGAGTTCTGTGCAAATTTGAGGATATATGGTACAGACTGAGAAATTACAGCAAAGAGTTCCAAATAAAAAAATTAATGGATTCATCAAGATTATGTTCATTTATATATACTAAAATTACGTTAAGATTACAGTGTAGTAAATGATTGAACTTCAAAAAGTCAGCTTTTTTAAAATTGAATTCATAAACCTTGTCCATTGAACTCGAATTAACTATATTCTCCCTATCCGATTTATACCAAATACTCAAAGGTAGATGATATGCATCAATAGTAGTAAGAGCATGGAAGGCCCTCTTAACAATGATATTATTACTGTCCTAAGTTAAGATCAGGTCAAGAAGTCTTTCCAGCAATTTAAATACAACTCACTTGTTGTAAGTCAGAACATATACTGTCAACGAATTTATGCTCCCCAAGAGTCTTCGCATTAGATGCACAAAAAAAATGTATCATCGTCAGAAGAATGCCATTTTAAGTCGGGCAAATTAAAATCGCCCAACAATAAAATGTCGTCAATTACGTCAAGAATATTACGAATATAGTCTAAACAATCAGCCAGACTTGTATAAACCTCTACACTACTGTTTGGAGGAACATATGCGTTATTTATGTATACATTTGAGCTACAATGTATAACCTTAATGCATATTAGTTCAATATTAGAAGCGCAGGGTATATCAACAAAGGAACTAACAAAGCAGTTCCTTACAGTTATAAGAACACCACCAACAGAAGAAATATTGCTGGCGTATCTGTCCTTTCTAAATACTTGGAAACTATTTTCAAACAATTCCAAGTCAGTAATGCTTTAATTCAACCACGTTTCAGTAAACGCGATTATGTCCTCAGAACAATTCTGAGTAGAAAGAAATAAGTCTCGCGTTTTGGAGCGCAATCCCATTACATTTTGATAGTAAAGGGACAGCCTATTTAGTTTTTTTGGTTCCTACGGGCTATATTATTTGAGCGCCTAGCCTTGTTTTTAGGTTTAAATTCTGAAACGAGAATATTATCGGCCCACATAATTAATATTATTATCATTTTTGTTATGATTATTATTTATATTATTACTATTATTATTATTTGAAAGAATTTCAGATACATGTGACGAGGAGGTGGGAACTGAAAATAGCTTAGCCTGGGGAATAGAAAACAGGCTTTGATTGGCACGTTTGCGCTTATTATTTTTTCGTTTATTTTTAGAGTTTTTTTTAGAATTATAAGCATTGGAGGCCATCATCATAGAAAAAAGACGGACTTCAGTCAGAAACTTAGCGATAATGTGGTCGAATATGATCAAGAGAAGTGTAAGCCGCGAATGGACTCTGAAACATTTGCATACATTTGCAGTCAAGGGTGGTTCTTTCTTTTCCTGCAAAATTGAAAATGAATGCACTGGTACTCGTTTAACCAAAATTCACATTATAAAAGCCATATTTCAATCTATGCAAATTATTTCGAGTTTCCGAGTAAGCCATTCACGGTTTACACTTCTCCCGATCATGTTCGACCACATTTTCACTATGTTTCTCACTGAAGTCCGTTCTTATTCTATTATTTTTGCCTCCAATGCTCGTATATCTCGATCATTTAGTTTTGATTTATTACCTCGCCCATGCTACTGTGCCTCAATTGAGGCGATATTCACATAATTTTTGATGACGTAGTGGACAGTTGACTTTGTTAATCCTAGGGGGAATGCAATAAAAGCCATAACTTTTGTGTAAAGTAAAGTTTTTAACAATAAACTTTCTTATTTCTTCACAAACCGCTTTGCCAGGTGCCACAGTAGAAAATCATTCAAAAAAACTACTGGAATGAAATCAAAGAGTGACCGAAATTTTCTCAAAACATTCCCAATATTTTCTCAATTGATATACAGAATCAGCAAGAAATAATTTGTCCCGTTATCCTTGTGCACACTCGCACTCTTTATATCGTACGAATTGAATGTTGTCAGTTTTTGGATTGCATTTTATGACTATGTTGGTTAATATCGCTATTAACATTGTTGTTTTTGTATTTTTTTTACTTTTGCTATTAATTCTAAAAAATTACATTTCAAGCTTTAAGGATACAACAAACTTTGTATCAGAAATATTGTTTTCTTACTATAAATAAAAGTTGAAAGTGTAAATATTATAAAAAAAGCAGGCGTACGAACTGATTGTCGGGGTAGTATAAATGCTAGGAATGGCATCATCATCACTGTCGTCTGGCAATGAATGCAAACGCGGACCGCATTGATCGAGGAATAATGCTTTCGCATTTTCGGGAATTTTATGCTCGTTGGCGCACACGCACGAAAATCAATCTCAATTGAGTACTTGCCACGCGAAACACGAAATAGGACATCCCATTTGTTGGCTTGAAAAAATCGAGAACTCTTCGTTTGAAAAGACGACTTTTTCAGCAAGTTATTTAACCCACAGCTTCGATTGTGGGTTCTCGACACAGTTGGCATTTTTGCGCATTGCCACAATCTTGAAACTTTGTCGTATATATTTTCTGTGAATGCACTGTGTTTGACTTTTGAATTATGCTGAAAAAACAGCACGTATTCCACCACATTTCGTTTTGTTGGTAATTTTGTTTTGTCCAAGTCGCGCTTAAGGAAATGCATTTTGTTTAAATTCAGTATTTTGTGCACGATTTATGTGAATTAAAACTTAATATTATTGACCACTGAAAAAGACCGAATAACTTTTTGATATGAAGTGACCGCTACAGCCATCTTGAATCTCGAAAAGATTTTGAAATTTAAGAATAAAATTTGATTATTTGTAATGATAAAGTTTTATTCTTTGCATAAAATCGGTCGGAAGTGCTCCTAAAATCCATTTTTTCGATTTAACTTGTTCCCATGGTTATAATGATTTTTTGAAAGCTTTAATTTTTTAGATTTTTCGGAGCAGGATTATATGGTATGAACGGAGATCGATTGTGTAATCATTCGAAAAAAAACATTTAAGGTAAAAATGTTGTACACTTGCCTCGCCCGCGAAATAGCCCACAATCTCATGCAAATAACGATTAACAAATCACAGGTCTAAATTAGAACTTGTGTACCAAAATTTTATAGTAGGAGAGCTAGTGAACCATCTGACTAACCCGTTTCCCACAAAGCTAGAAAATTTTCAAGTGATTATTTATTATCTTTCTATTAAGAAAATACCGTTCTGGCAGGGATCTCGCGGTTGCATCATTGTCCTTTACATTTTTGAAAATGTAAAATAACATTTTTTTGAACCTTCTCCCACAAGGATAAAATTTTAATATGTTGTAATTTACATATATTAAAGCGTACAAAAAAATCGCCAGCCTATTTGGATGGTTGCAAGTATCTGCCAGAAGACAGCAAAATTGTCATCGGGATGGTCATTCATAACCTGCTTCCCACAAGGGTGAAATTTTGAGGGTATATTCTTTCAATAGTTTTAAAAGTATATCTAAACAGTCAGCCTAATCTGAATCTAAATCTAATTGTTTAATAACACGTTGCTGTCCACCACGATAAGGAAACCAATTACATATTGATTACACTGGTTTACAAATAACGAAAAGTTGTTTGTACTTTGAATGCCACTATCCTTTTCTCATGTAAAATCGGTCGCTAATTCCGAAAAAAACATTTGTTTTTTTCTGTCACTCCGTTTTCGAGATATTGCCCACTGCAGGGTTTTCAACGAAAAAAAAAAGTTGGTTCCACTTAATTGCATATATCTCCAGAACCAACAACAGTAATCAAACAAATGATATATCAAATAAAAGCTAATAAAATTTCTTACAAACAATGCACACATCAGTTTTTGCTCGAGCTTTTAGTTTTGGCGGAATAAATTCAAATTTCGGGGATTTTTTTTATTTTTCAGAAAAATTTCCAAAAAAAGACAAAATAGTTGCAAATTTCGTTAAGAAATCAAAATATTTTGTTACTTTTGATATTTTTTACTAAAAGCCTTTATTTTTCCAAAAATAATAAGATATTGTTGAAGAAAATCTGTTGAGAAATGAAAAAGTTGTGTTTAATGGAACGAAATCACCCAAATTGTGTGATTATCAATTTATGCATTTGGACTTCTTTTATTGCCATAAAAAAAAATGAGAACTAAAGGTTGTTGAAATAAAATCATATATTCTTCATTTTTTCTTTTAATAATTTACATTATTTTTACATTATTTAAAATGGTATATAATTATTATTTATAATTTTTATTGTTCCCTTAAATCATTTTTATTGTTATTTACATTGTAAATAATTTTTATTTATCATTCAGAAATTCAAAATGATTAGATATCTTGTTTTGTCGTTTATTTAATTTGGGGTCGGTTTCTCTGATGAAAAACCAACAATAGTCACTCATCATTCCTTCGTCCCAAAATCCTTGGTACCGACTCTCAATTGCTTTCATCTGTTGTTGGAATCTTTCCCCATGTTCATCGCTCTCGTCACCGAGATTCTTCGGAAAAAAATTCAAATGGGAGTGCAGAAAGTGAATTTTCAGAGACATATTTACGCCCATCTTTTTATAGTTCTTGAGCAACTCGTTGACTATTTTCTCGTAAGATTCACTTTTATTGTTCCCGAGGAAGCTAGAAACAGTCGTCCTAAAAGAATCCCACGCCACTGCCTCAACTGGTGACAATAGTTTTGCGAATTGAAGATCGTTTAACACCTTTTTTATTTGCGGACCAACGAAGACACCTTCTTTTATCTTGGCATCAGAAAGATTTGGAAAAATCGTTTTCAAATATGTGAATGCTTCGCTTTCTTTGTCTAACGCCTTGACAAAGTTTTTCATAAGTCCAAGTTTGATGTGCAGCGGTGGGAGAATTATGTTTTCCTTTTTGACGAGTGGAACTTTTTTGACGTTGCTCTCTCCAACTTTCGACTCAATTCTTTCTGGCCAGTCCTTTTTGTAATAGTGGTGTTCACGTGCTCGACTATCCCACTTGCAGAGAAAACAGTAGTACTTTGTGTAGCCACTCTGTAAACCACAAAGCATACCAACGACTTTGAGATCAGAACATTTTTTCCAGTCGTGTTGTTCATATTTAATACATGTCAATAGCTTCGCCATTGTTTGGTACGTTTCCTTTGTGTTGACTGCATGTGCGATCGGAATCGATGGCTTTTTGTTTCCTATATGAAGTAATACCGCCTTCAAGCTCACTTTGCTGCCATCAATAAAAAAACGCCACTCTTTGGGAATGTACGGCTGACCAAAGGTATTAAATAAGCCAGGAATGTCTACGCAATAGCAGATATTGTCATTCTTAGTAAAGTGTATAGCAAACGGTTTTTTACGATTTCTGCAGTATGTCACCTTAACATCGGGTTTCAAAAAGTTGAATTGTTGCATACGAGAAGCATGCAATTCCGATTTTTCCTTTGACAGTTCCAAATCTCTTATCCAATCATTCAGCTGCGCTTGCGATAAAAGGTGAGTTGTGTTTTCAGTTGTAATAGTACTACCACCTGTGGTTCCTTGTGACTCCACTGAATCTACGGATTTTCGATTGTTTTCACATGTTGAATCGGGACAAGTAGGATATGGAATATCGTCAGAATGAGATACTGGCAATGAAACAGTCGGGACAGTGGCGTATATCACTCTTTTGTGTTTTCCAACACCAGTCACTTTGGCCGGACAAAAATAGCAATCGTTTTGGTGGCAAAACGGTTGTCTCCAGATCATCGGAACATCGAATTTCATGTATCGTTTTTTACCCGAGCTCCATTCAGACAATATTAATTTGCACGATTGACACAAAATACTTGGCTTGGAGTAATAATTAAATCGAAAAATAAACGAAGACGAGTTAATGGCTCATGGTGATATTTAATATAAGCATTTTCAAGTTTAAATATTTTTCTTAATTTGAGTGATATTGTGTTACACATTATAAAACAATTGTTAAATTAGATATATTGCAAATATTTCTGCATGATACGGTTGAATTTGTTTGGAGAAAAGTTATAAAAGAATACCAGTAAAACACCAGTTAAGCTTGTAAAGCTAGTTAGCTTGATCAGTGACATTAAACAATATTAACTGAAAACAAAAACAAATACACAAAAATATATAAAAAAAAAGCAAAAAGAAAACAAAACAAAACCGATCTGCACAAGAAGACTTCGTTTGAAAGATCAAACGGAGCCGTAAGTAGTTTAAAGCGCAACAACTATTTAAGCAAATAAATTATATATATAGTGAATAACTCGGGGCTACATGTTTTGTAGCTGTCGTGTTTGTCGTTTCCTCGATTTCGCGCTGCCTGCATTTCAATCGCCTTAAATGACACCGCTCCGAGACTAACGCATGAACAATTACGGCAACAAGGCCTTCGTCCAAAAAACGAAAATACTCCGAAGTCAGAGAGTGGCAGCTTGAGTGCTTTTAGCACTGCACTCAATGCATTGGAAGAACGTTTGAGTGAAAAGCTAAAAGTTGAGATAGAACAGCTAGAGGATCGTCTTCGAAAGCACAACGACAACATCTTCAATCGTCTCTCGAGCGAGATAGCAAACATTGAGACAAAATTGAGCAAAGAACTTAAAAGCGAAGTCACAACCATTAAAGAGACATTTAATGAGTACGATTTAAAACTCAGCTCTCTTGAAAATCGCATCGAAATTCTAACCTCTCGGTGTGATGTGCCAGCTGAAAATATGAAGCGATGCTCCACTGCATCTAACAAAAACAACATCAATTATAATAACACTACAGATGCAATTATATTTGTAGTCCCTTTGAAGACAAATGAAAATGTTAAGAGCATCTTCAAACTTGTCTGTCACTCTATCGAATTTCCACCACCGCAACTGAAAGATATTTTCCGTATAAAGCCCAAAACAATTAATACGAATTACGATCCCGCGATAATCATAAAGTTTTACGCCCCTTACGATCGCAATCGGGTTCTTAAGGCCTTTGGTGATTATCGAAGGCGATCTAAGAAAGCTGTGAATCTCAAGAATGCTGGTCTCGAGTTCGATAACAACGTGTACATGCATGAGTGCCTCAGCGTTGACACAAGAAAACTGCTTCATGCCGCCATCGCCTACAAGAGGCGCAAATGTGTTTACAACGCTTTCACAATCCGAGGTTGTGTTCACATTCGTCTGCACAAAGGTTCTCCAAGCATTCAAATCAACAATGCAAGTGAATTACATGAAGCTGTCTTTTCTGCTGGAAGTTGCGAAACTAGTCCTGATGATGACTTCGATGAAGTTGCCGCTGCCTAAACTAAACTTTATAACTTTCTTTTTTCTATTCTCTTGGTTTTCATTAATGCCTCCTTTATCTATTCTGTTCCTATACACTATATTTACAATTATCTCGTTCTTCTATATAAAAGCTTATGATTCAAACACACGTGCTGCAAATACTAATTTTCTTCAGTTTAAGATTATTTTAAGTGATGAGTTTTTGTAATACTAATCGTGTTAGTTCCAAGGACAATATTTATGCTTTAATTCGAATATTAAGCAGGCAGGCAAAAGGATTGCAGGTATGTCACATTAATGCGCAAAGTTTAAACAACAAAATTGATGATTTTCGGTACATATTTGAAAACTCAAATATGGATGTTATTTGCGTATCTTAAACATGGTTTCAGCTTTGCGTTCAGGATGTAGTATTTAGTCTAAATGATTATAGAACATTTCGCGCGGATCGAGAGTCTCATGCTGGTGGTGTTGCAATTTTCGTTAAAAGCGGGATTTCATGCAACTTTATAAGTAGATCAAACTTAGAGGATGAAATTGAGTTCTTATTTGTTGATATAGTTTACGAATTTAAAAAACTACTTGTCGGTGCAGTCTATAGGCCAAAACGTAATATCAGTACAGAAAACTTACTGTTGAAAATTAATGAGTAATGTTGTAATTGATCTAGATTCGATATCAACTTTAGATAAAACCATGTGATTTAGAATTGAGTCCAAAACATCCGCTTCTGAGCCCAGAAACTGTGTCTATTATATTGCGCAGCATAACAGAATCAGCTTTTGTTACAGCAGATAAATTAAAAATAGCAGTGATATGGTCACGAAAAATGAGAACCTTATTGTCAAAACGTTCTTTTAAACGAGCTAAAACTTTTAGATAGTTCTCTTCTGTAACTTGAAACGGTTCGACGACGGCAAGAGCTTGATCATAGAGACAACTGAATAGGTAATTAAACTTGTCGATAGCTGGTATAGGTTCATCATGAACTAGGTTGTTAAACGTTGAAATAAATCGCTTATAGTCGCTGTACTAGCCATCGAATTTTGGTAGTTTCAAGTTTGGTAGTCGATGGGGGCTAGAAAATCCTGCTGATGTTTTGTGAATTGTGGTATCTAATACGCTGGTTCGCCGCTTCTTATTGAGAAACGACAGAATTACTGCCTTAGCTGATGTATACAAATCTTCAATATCAGTCCTAGTCAAATCGTTATCGTTTAGTCTTTCGATTTGTCCCTGTATGTAGCTAAGTTGTTTGAAATAAGACTCTAATATTTGCAAGCGGCATTCAAGAATTGTTGCATCACTATTGTTATAGATAAGTACCGCGTTAGAGTAAATCACACAACTTGTTAGTTTTGCGTTCAGTTTTTGACTGCTTGTTTATTGAAAAAATTCTTTCTTATAATTATTAAACTTAAATAATGATAAGCAATAAAAGTAATTTAACCTAATTAGGCCAGCGATATGCATTGGCATTAAAAAAAAAAAAAAAAAAAACATAACTATGTGATCTGACAAATAACTATAAATAATAAAAAAAAAAAAAAACAACAAACAAACAAACTAAACAAAGAACTGCAGCATCGCCGCAAAATTAAACTGCAGCTTCGCAACATCAACAACAACAACTACATTAACAACATAAGCAGAACCGGTTTTGCCAGCAACAACAATACCATCGCTGGAGACTGCTTACAAAAATTTTTTGGCTGTCCAAGCGAAGGGCTTTTCTATGCTCTTTGCGCGTGAGTAATTGTTGTTTTTTCGTGTCCGTCAACTCCGCCATCCTCACCGATTAGTTGCTGCTGTGAGTGAGATTGCACTGTGGACAGAATTGTGCGGGGTAAAGGCATAACACTTGCCTCTGCATGGTTTGTATGTCCATGGTGTTTAATCTCTTTTTCAGTAGCAGCTAATTACTTGTTATACCTTTTTTTTGTTTCGAATTTACACTGTGAGAAAATGTCGGGTCATTTTCGCATGGATTTTAGCAATGTACGTGGGCTGAGAGCGAATTTCTTCTCGGTATACGCATATTGTACTCTACATAGGCCTCAAATAATGGCACTAAGTGAGGCCCAGGTGAGTGAGGATGCAGATCCACTGGATATTCATATACCTGGGTATCACTTACTGCCATTGTTTTCTCTGCATAGTAGCATCGCCCTTTATATTAGAACAGATGTAGCCTATCAGTGCGAACGGAGTCTGACCGTAGCCGATCCGGAGTTTAGCTCCATGTGGGTGAGATTCAGGGTCCGTTCGCATATGCTACATTTCTGTTACGTGTATAGAAGCCCGAATCTAGGGAGGGAGCCCACTTTTAACAAACTGGATTCCCTCTCTGATTCGATAACGCACATTTTGGGGTTGTTCCCTGACAGCGAAATCGTCGTAGCCGGCGATTTTAATGTCCACAACCCGGTTTGGTTATGTCATTCTGGCCAAATAGCACCTGAAGGTCAATATGTTGAGCTTTTTGCTGAATCGAACCGGTTGATTCAACTAGTGAAGGAAACAACTTTTTTTCCACGAAATGATGTGCAAAGCCATAAAATCCTAGACCTCGTTCTGACTTCGCATCATGAAAAATATGATGTGATTGTCAACGCACCTCTTGGTAACTCGGACCATGGTACCATCTCCGCTGCTTTTTCATATTCTAACCTTTGCACCTCTACGCCTAAAGCCCCGAAGAGGATTGCTTGGTTTTATGATAAAGCAAATTGGACTGCGCTAAATAATTTTTATCGCAACTTCAATTGGAAATTATGTTTCGCTGACAGAAATGTGAATGCCGCGGCAGTTATGGTACAAGAAATTATTTTATTGGGAATGCGGTCTTTCACCCCCAATAAGATGAGAAGCATTAAACCAAAAGATCACTCATGGTTTAATGAGACTTGCAGGATTGCAGTCAGGTCCAAAGAGGAAGCCTTTCAGAATTGGCGTTCTAACAAAAATGCTGATACTAAAAGACTTCGCATCGAGGCTAGGAATCGCTGTAATGCAATTTTAGAGCGCGAAAAGTTTCTTCACGAAACTCGCTTAAGAGAACAGGTTCAACTTTTGGTCGTTCGTTAAAAGAGTAAAGAATCAAACATCTTCGTCGATTCCAATTCTTTTAAAAGATGACCAAATCTTCACTGACTCGGCTGATAAGGCGAACCTTTTGGCTAAACTGTTTGCACAAAACTCTACAATCCCGGCTAGCTATCAGCCACTGCCCTTCATTGAGGGTAAACCTTTTGTAATGCAGGAGATTTACTTTCGAACGAGAGCGGTTAAAAGGGTCCTTGCAAAACTCAACGTAAATAAAGCCTCTGGTCCTGATGGCATACCACCACTTGTGCTAAAAATGTGTGCTTCTACTCTTGCTCGGCCTTTGCGCAACCTTTTCAACATCTCCTACAGGACTGGAGTAGTTCCATCTTGTTGGAAGGTCGCAAATGTCCAACCGATACCTAAAAAGGGCGATGCCACGAACCCTGCGAACTACCGACCCATTGCAATATGCTCTACACTCTCTAAAGTTATGGAGAGCGTTATTAATTTCAACCTAATGAATTATCTGGAGCAAAACGGGTTGCTCAATGATCGCCAATATGGTTTCCGCAGGGCACGCTCTACTGGTGACCTAATGGCGTTCCTCGTCGAAAAATGGAACCAATGCGTTCAATCATTTGGCGAGAGCAAGGTCGTTGCTCTAGATATTTCAAAGGCGTTTGATCGTGTGTGGCATAAAGCACTCGTGTCAAAACTAATTGCATTTGGAGTCGGAGTAAACTTCTCTCGGTGGATCACGTGTTTTCTAAAGGATAGATCCTTACGTGTCGTGGTTGACATCATTTCGTCCAGAGAACACACCACCGATGCGGGTGTACCGCAGGGTTCAGTCCTATCTCCTACTTTGTTTTTGGTTTTTATCAACGACCTTCTGTCGTTGACTCATAACCCAATCCATTCGTTTGCTGACGACAGCAGCATTTGTCATTCATATTCGTTCAAAAAACGCCCGAGCTCTTCGGAGATTGAGAGAAAGAGGCAAAATATGAGTGACTCACTCATCAATGACTTGCAAAAAATCTCCGAGTGGGGTCTTGCTAATAGAGTAGAGTTTAATGCAAGCAAGACCCAGTGTTGTTTGTTAAGTCACAAGCGAATGGATTGCCCTTTAGCTCCCCTCAATATGAATGGTGTAGATATTGCGGAGTCAGCCACTCTTGACGTTCTGGGCATATCGATTCAATCCGACCTTCGTTGGAATGATCATATTTTCGATGTGTCGAAAGAAGCGGCCAAGTGCCTAGGTTTCTTAAAACGGTGCAAAAAATATTTCACTTCAACTGATCTACGCACTATCTATACCTCATATATCAGGCCGAAAATGGAGTACAATTCGCACATTTGGGCAGGGGCTTCAAGATATTATTTGGAGCTTCTGGACCGAATTCAACGCCGTGCGATATATTTGATTGGGGATGATAACGTTTCATCATCTCTCAATTCTCTTGGTCATCGACGCAATGTTGGGTCAGTAAGCCTGTTATACAGGTACTACCATGGGAAGTGTTCAAGGGAGGTACACGACCTGACTCCACCAGCTCGAGTATTTCCCAGGTCCACTCGGGCAGCTCACCTAGCCCATCCCTACAGTATTGCCTTGTTGCCCAACAGAACCTCGCATTACCGTGATAATTCGTTCTTCAGTCGCACAATAAAATTGTGGAATAATCTCCCTGCGGATGTGTTTCCTGGCAGTTTTGACCTGTGTAAATTCAAAACAAATGTTCACCGTCACTTCTCCATCTTTCCACCCTCCAACTAGCCTATTACCCATCTTCCGAATCAACACAATGCTTTCGCATTAATAGGGGCATCCCCTGAGCGTTGGTTAAAGCTAAAAAAAAAAAAAAAAAAATCGTTATCGTTTAGCCTTTCGATTTGTCCCTGTATGTAGCTAAGTTGTTTGAAATAAGACTCTAATATTTGCAAGCGGCATTCAAGAATTGTTGCATCACTATTGTTATAGATAAGTACCGCGTTAGAGTAAATCACACAACTTGTTAGTTTTGCGTTCAGTTTTTGACTGCTTGTTTGTTGAAAAAATTCTTTCTTATAATTATTAAACTTATATAATGATAAGCAATAAAAGTAATTTAACCTAATTAGGCCAGCGATATGCATTGGCATTATCGCTGACTATGTGGTTACCAAATGTCGCATAGGGATAAGGGTAATGTGAGTGCACTTTTAGTGAGTCAGTTACGTTGGAATGCCATCAGTGCATTGAACTGCTGATTGGCCTGAGTCATTATGCATTACATTATATTACAAAACCTTTGTCCATGACACCTCCCGTTTTTCGGAAAAAAATTTTTTTCCATTAACTTAAAAATTTTTTTTTTTATATATTAGAATGGTTGAATTATAATATAAAATTATTATTATTAGCTAGTTCTTTCCCGTCAAAAATGACGGGCCCGCTCTTAATAAAGGAAAACAAATGAAATATTGATTTTCTTTAAGCCGAATTAGAGATCAGCGATGGTCACATTTCGGTTTTAAATTGTGCAAATAACAATTTTTAGTTGCAAATATTTCTAAAATACCTTAAAGTAATAATGGAAACTATAGTAGGCCCGACGAAATAAGCTTAAAATTTTTTTACTATTTGATTTGGCTACTATGTTAGCTGATTTCTTTGGAATGGGTACGGTTACAAGGAATTTTGTTAAATCGCAAATTATTGTTATTGCATATTCGTTTCCATTAAACGATTTAGGGAGTGGACCTATTGTGTCAATTTGCACGACATCAAAAGCCTTGGCTGGCGTAGGTGTTGTAATTAAAGGCTCTACATGGTTAATACCTGATTTGTTTTTTTTTACATTTTTCACAATTTCGGATGTAGGACTTCACGTCTGAAGTCATGTTTGTCCAAAAATATTGTCGTCTTAGCTTTGACAGTAATCGTGTGACTCCGGGGTGGCCTCCAAATACCGGGTCGTCATGATATTTTCGTAATATTTCATTTTTGTGTGTGGGTGAAGTAATTTTGATGATTTTTGGTGTTATTGCAATAGTTACCTGTTTTAATTTTTTGTTGCCTATATTTTTAAATTCTTCAACGTCGACGTATTTAAATAAATTATCATTAATCGCGATTTTAATGCTTTTTAAGTTTGCCTTGCCAACTATTGTTTCAAGTTTGGGAAACAATTGCGCTAGTTCAATCTTCCCATAAGCAATAAAAACTTTAGCATTTATTTCAAATATTTTTCTTCTTCCATGGAATAAAATTAGTTTTGAGGAATCATTAAGTATTTCAATATTGTTTTCATTATAGGTGCACCTTTTTGTTATAAGTTTTAGGCACGGTAACTTTTTTACTTCGTGTGTCGTTATAGTATTGTAAACTTTTTGGTTTACCGCGTTTTCTTTGGATGTAGTTTTTGTATGAAGAGGTGAATTTTTAGATTTGGATCTCGTAACTACTTGTATAATAGCAGAGTTTTCTTGCCTAAGTTGCTTGATTTGCCCAAAATCAATGCGAGAAAAGCATCTGCACGTAAATTGTCCTTTCCTTTGATATATTCAACCTCAAAATCAAATTCCTCGAGGTCTAGCCTCATTCTTGTTAGTTTGGAGGAAGGGTTTTTCAAAGCAAAAAGGTAAGTAAGTGGTTTATGATCACTTTTGATCAAAAATTTAGTACCATAAATATACGGTTTGAAAAAGTTTATTGCCCAATGGATGGCAGTAAGTTCCCCTAAAAGGATTTTTGGAAATTCGAAATACTTTAGAAGATACAGCCTTTTTTGTGAATCAAGGTCTTCGTCAAAATGAGCTATTTTTTAATTACTTCAAACTTTAAACGCGTTTATCTCGAAACCACGTTTTTCGAACTGGCGGCCATGATATCTCCAGTTCAACTGAACCGATTTTCATGAAACAAAGTGGAATCGACGCAGAATTGTCACCATTCTCGGGTGAACCTCGACCATAATTTTAAAAAATTTTTTACTATTTTTTTTTTACACTAAACTACAAAAAAAAAAGCCCGAAATTGAATTTTTTTTTTTAATGGCCGCCGTTTTGTCAAAAAAAATCACAAAATTAAGCTTGAGGTTCACCCGAGAATTACATCTATACTGATTATAACCCCGTTTTTTTTCATTTTAGACGCTCCGGAGACCCGGAATCGTGGCCGCCGTGACGGCACCTTTTTTTTCACAACCAACTTTGAAGTCTCATTACTTTTTGAACAGCCCACGTATCGAGGCAACAAATTTTTTTATTTACTTTGAAACTTTTGTAATACAATAAATAACAAAAGTTTTCAATTATTCTTTGCGTTTTCAAATAAGAATTTTTTTAAAAAGGGTCCAAAAAACGGGTTTTGAATGAGAAGACCGCCTTAATACAGCACCACATGCAATTTTGCTAGCGTCTGTAGTTATGCAAAAAGGTTCTTCGAAATCAGGGTATTTTAATATTTTTGGTGAAAGTAAACAGTTTTTTAAATATTGGAAAGCTTTTTTGCATTCAGTCGTCCATATGAATGGTGTTTTCTTTCTTGTTAATCTAGTTATATATATTGCATGGTATGCGAAATTGGGTATAAATCTTCTATAGTAATTTACAAATGCTATGAATCGTTTGGCCTCATCCGGGCTTGTTGGTTCGGGGTAAGATACGATTTTTTCGTACTTTGAGTTGTCATGTAGAATGCCTTTGTCAGTGCATTTATGACCGAGAAAAGTAACTTGTGAATCAAAAAATTTACATTTGTCTGGGTGCAGTTTTAGGTTTGTTTTTCTGCATATTTCGAACACTGATTTAAGATTTATAAGCATTTGATTTTCTGAACATCCCACGATAATAAGATCATCCATATAAACAAAGGTCCTGCTTTGTCCTAAACCAGAAAAGGCTATGTTCATCATTCTTTGAAACGAGTTGGGGGCTATTTTTAAGCCAAAAGGCAATCGTTTGAATCTGAAAGAGCCTTGGTGAAACCCAGATATTAAATCAAGACATGAAAAGTATTTTGCTCGACCTAGTTGGTCAAGGATGTCATCGATTCTTGGTAATGGGTATTTGTCGGATGAGAGTTTTTTATTCACTTGCCTTTAATCTATTACAAGTCTCCATTTCTTCTCCGAGTTTGTTGAGGATTTTTTAGGGACGAGGAGTATGGGACTGTTATATTCTGAGACTGAGGGTTCAATGCTATCGTCTGTAATTAATTTTTCTATTTGTCTATTTATTTCCTGCTGATGGGTATGGGGAATTCTGTAATTTTTAATGTAAGTTGACCTTTCATCTTTAAGATGCAATTTTTGATTATAAAAATTGTTAAAAGAGCATGGATCGGTTTCCAAAACAAATACGTCGCTGTATTCTGAACATATGTGAATAAGTTTCTCTCTATGCTGTAGTGGGCAATTTTCTGATAATTTTCTTAAGATTGTGTCTTTCCTTTCTTGATTGTTATTTTGTTTATTTATTTTTACTACGTAATAATTATTTAGGCTTTCAATATTTATATCATTTTGTGTTAAAAAAATGTTTTTATCTGTTGTGTTAATTATTCTTACATAAGGATTTCTTGCGTTGACTATTGTGTTTGCAATTATTATACCATTTTCGAGTTCCTAATTTGGGATTAGAACTTCGTTTTCAGATGTGACTATATTAATTTTCCTAATGACTTCTGCTCTAGCTGACAGTGAAATCATTTCTTTTATGGGTGAGTCTAAAATTTCCACCTCCAGTTGGCCTTTCATTGAATAGGGTCGTATTATGAACCAACTTGAATCGCAATATTGATAGTCTAATACACAATTGTATTTTTTATGAAATCTAACCCTATTATCCCATCGCATGGTATGGGGAATGTTTCATCGACAATTTGGAAATCGTGATGAATTTCTGAGTTATTTATGAATAGTTTAGCTGTGATGAAACCTATTGTTTTTATTAAACCGTCTCCTATACCTCTTAGATTGTAGGTATGGTTTTTGTTTATCTGCGTTTTTTCATTTGAGCGAATTTTGAAAATACTTATTTCTGACCCTGTGTCTAATAAGAATGTTGATTCTGAACCATTTAATGATGTGCTGAGGGTAATAAAGTTACTGAATGATAAATTTACATGTAATATTTTAGCATTAGTTAATTTGGCATATCCCCCAGTTGGGCAGACTGGGGGTTTCCCTCGTTTTCCGATGCTTCCGTGTATCTGACGTTTCTATTGAGGTTATAACGTCCTCTATTGCTGTTGTTGGTATTATTAAGGGGGTCCTCTGGTAATCCGAAAAAAAATTTTTCGATTTTTTTCATATTTCTATTGCTCAGATACTGAAAAACATTTTCCCAAAAGGATTTTTCAAAATTCGAAATAGTTTAGGAGATACAGGCATTTTTGTGTAGGTATGTTTTCGTCAAAATAACGCATCAGCAAAGTTGTTTATTTGCCTGCAGTCATTAGTCGAAAATTCTGTGGAATTCTTCCAAAATATGTATTGATATTACAAAATATACACACACAGTATGTATACATGCAGTATGTATACATGCATGTTTTGATTTAGGGGTTGAAATGATTTTGAGCCCAGGTGTTCACATGAAAGAAGCAAACGAACGAGATTCAGTTTATTTTCGAACGCTGAAAGCTACGCGTGCGCGATAACTGCTGTTGTAAAATAAAAGAAAAATCGTTTTGTGTTTTTTTTTTTGCTATGGATAAAAAAAGCCACCCAAACGCGCCGCGTAAGAACGCGTATCGAACAAAAAAGAGGCATTTCCGTGGAAACCAGCACTCCCAAGTAGAGGACACCGACTTTGCCAGCACATCGGCCAAAAAATTGAAGAAAACGCAAGACAATGAAGTCATCATCGAAAACACCCTCCAGTTCTGTTTCTTGGAATTTTTTTCATTTTTCCAAACGCTTGCTGCTCTGGTTATCTGCGCCCAATGTAAACAAAAAATTCGATTTGGAAAAACATGTATGCGTGGAGTCGGCTTCAAAGTGAGTCTGCAGTGCCAATGTAAAGCTACACAGTATATTAATTCTTCGCCGGTGGTCGGTAAATCTTTTGTTGTAAATCGCCGGTTGATATATGCCATGAGATTGCTTGGAATAGGGAGAGAAGGTATTAATATGTTCTGCGGATTAATGGACATATGCCAAGGATTGTGCCTTGATGCGTACTATGGCACCTTGAAAAACATGCATGTGTCTGCTAAAGCAGTTTACAAGCAGTGCCTGTTGAATGCGGTTAAAGAAGAGCAGGAACAGCAGAAAGAAAAAAATCCTGACTGTGACTCCTCATTGCTGACCGTTTCAGGGGATGGCACCTGGAAAAAACGGGGATTCTCGTCTCTTTTTGGTGTCACTACGCTCGTCGGTAAACATACCAAAAAAGTGGTTGACTCCGTTGTCAAATCAAGCCTTTGCCAGGCATGCAAAATGTGGGGAAAAAAAAATGACTCTGCAGACTTCGAAGAATGGTACGAATCGCACCAGAAAACATGCACAAACAACCACAGTGGGAGTGCGGGCAAGATGGAGGTAGATGCCGTGAAGGAAATGTTTGCCTCATCGATCGAAAAATATGGCATAAAATATGAAAAATATATTGGCGATGGCGACAGCAAAACCTTCAAGGCCATTATAGACCTTGATCCGTATAACGGCGACCCCGTTGTCACAAAAAAGGAGTGCATCGCTCACGTGCAAAAACGCATGGGCACACGGCTGCGCAAGGCCAAAAAAGAAAACAAAGGCATCGTTGGAAAAGGCACTGGCAAACTGACAGACAAAGTCATAAGCGAGCTGACTACTTACTATGGACTTGCTATTCGACGTAATAAGGACTCTGTGGAAAACATGAGAAAAGAAATATGGTCAACATATTATCGCAAAAGTTCAAGTGATAGTAATCCACAACATATGTATTGCCCACCTGGTGAGTCCAGCTGGTGCGCCTATCAAAAGTCAGCAGCAGAAGGCTCATTAGCCTCATTTCACCACACGTACGCCCCACTTGATGGAAAGGTTCTGCAAGTAATGAAGCCCATATACGAAGCGTTATCATCCGACGATCTACTCAACCGATGCACTGGAGGTGAAACGCAAAATTGTAACGAATCGTTCAACTCGCTTTTGTGGACCTTTGCGCCGAAACATATCCACTGTGGTGCTACCACAGTCGAAATCGCAAATTTTCTGGCAACCTGCATTTTCAACGAAGGCTTCACAAGTATTTTAAAAATAATGTCAACAATGGGTATTGTCATCGGCCCACAAGCCAAGATGTATGCTGAATCTCGCGACGGAAAACGACTTCAACGCTCAGAGCTAAAAACGTACGCATCATCGAAAGAGGGTCGCACAGCCCGCAGAGCCCAAAAAGCCATGGAAAACTCGTTTTATGAGATGGAGGAAGGCACACTTTATGGGGCTGGAATTGCCGATTAATATTCGTAAGTATTGTATTAAAAAAATATGTGTTAATGTCATTTGTGTGCCTCAAAATTGAAGTCAAAACTTTAAACGCGTTTTTCTCGAAACCATGTTTTTCAAAACTTTGCGCACGATAACTCAAACAGTTTTTGACCGATTTTGATATATGAGGCATGAAACGACGCAGAATTTACGCCGCTATAGCCCCTACCTCAAACTTGCCGAAAAAATAATGTTTACTATTTTTTTTCTACACTAGACTACAAAAAAAAAGGTCGAAATTCGATTTTTCATTTTCAAAGTGGCGGCTCTCCCCCTAAAAAAATTTCGATTTTTGTTTCCGAGGTAGGGGCTATAGGGACATTCATTCTAAGTAACTGAATATTTTTTTTTTTTTCAGACGATGTTTACTCTTGGAATCGTGCGCAATTTGGACCCACCTTTTTTCCGGAGAACCTCGTTACCAGGCCGAGAACTTTCTGAACGGTCCATAAATTCACTTTTTCAAAATTTTGTATTTTTTTCAATAAATTAAGCTACCCAAATCAAAAAACGGAACTAAAATATCTTTACTCGTTCTCTTTCCACAATATTTTGAAAAAAGGCTAAAATTTGGCATAGATTACCAGAGGACCCCCTTAAAAGAATTGCCATTATTCCTATTAATGTAAAAATTTTGGCTGTTTCTTTGATTGTTTTGGGTTCTATTCCAGCCGTTTCTGTTACCTCGATTTGCATTTTTTCCCCTAAAAAACTATTTCCTCTATATCCACTATTTCCATGGCTCCTTTGTGTTCTATAGTTATTTGCTCTATTTATATAATTAATTTGAAGGGCTCCCGAAGTTTCTGCACCTAATTCTATGAATTTTGTTACTGCCTCATCTACTGAGGCAAAATGACCTGCTCGCATAAGCATTTTAATCTCGTCGGATTTTGCATTTGTTTTAAACGCTTTTACTGCTGACTGTGTGGAGGAGCTTTTTGCAAGGGTAGGCGGCATGCCGTCTGCTATATATGCTTGCTCCAGTCGCATAGTAAGTGCTTCTACTTCTTTAGCGAAATCATTATCGCTTTTGTGTTGTTGCTTTGTATTGGTAATATTTGCTACAATGCTTTGCGGTGATTCATGTTTTATGTGGGTAATAAGTGTCGTCTTGATCGCTTGAATTGTGTAGGCCTATTACGGTTCACAGCAATAAACTGATGTGTCTTCTATCGAGTAGACACAACAGTCAAGAAGACACAAAAGTTTCGAGATATTATGCCACAACAATACATTGTTGCTGTTCTTAATTGTGGAACGTATGTAGAAAATGTTACTTTGACTCTTCACTGTCAAAAAAAATTAAAATAAACAATAATTTTCGTCTTAAATTGAAAAAAAATTAAAATTAAAGAAGTAAGAACGCGATGGATATTTTTCTCATATTTATTATGAAATGATGGTGAACAAGATGTGACGATCGGTAGAGATAAAAGACGGCTTCGGGACCACTCCATTCCATTGAAGAACGTTACTTGGAAATACTATTGAATTTGCTCTTGTTAGTCCATCTGTTCCAAGTACGATTTCGAATGCGATTTCAGGCAAGCTCAAGAAAAAACAAAATCAACTGCAATCCTACCAATGCTGAACCTTACTGCTGCGCTGTGCTTCCTTGTCGATGGCTACTAGCTATCAAAAGTGCACGACAATGATTTTTTGGTTGGATAGGCTAAGTCCAAAGTTTCAGGTATATAAAGAGAAGCGCTAAATTTCGTTAAGACTTCGATGGATCCATGTTGCTAATTCAACACAACACCACATTAGCTATCTTAAAATTTTGAAAGATACGAAGACAATCCAACACAACTGTTGTGTATCATAATAAGTGTATTGAAGACACAATATCATTTACAAACAACAGTGGAATGTATTCAGTTGAATTGTTGTCTATCGTAATAGCAATTTACACATTGAAGACAGAAATGACTGTTGTGTTGTGAACCATAATAAGGCTAGTGGTTTCGTTAGTCAGATATCTACCTGATGTTTGCGTTAATTTTGTTTTAATCAAACATATCGCTATTGTTTCATGTGTTTCCTTTAGGGTGTCAAGTAAGTCTAGGGCATTAATAAATTTATGTAAATTTTCAATTTTGCCGTCATATTCAGGTAGCAATTTTGTTGCTATATTAATGAACTCGACAGGCGTCATTGTGTTATAGTTTTGTTGTACGTGTTCGTCAATTTCCAAAGTTAAAATTTAGAAATAAACTGTGGATTTTGCTTTTTTTTACATAAAAAACAGTCACTTTAACTTTGGACTATTATAGCTTCGCTAAAACATGAGATACAAAATTTGGCGATATTTCTTTTGATTATCACTTAATTATAGCTCCGCTACAACACATAAGACAATAAAAGTTGATATACCGTTGGAACGTTTCATATTTTCTCTCAAATACAAAATTTAATTTTTTATCTTATGGTGTGTTGTTTACATTCTGGATTAATAAAACTAGACAAGTCTAAAAAGTGTAAAACACCCTGTATCTTGAAAATCCTACCACAACAGTAAAAATTGAGTACAGATTTGGAATCAGCGTTGAAAGGTCATATAGAAATTATTTTGGGTTTTCCAGATCCTACTTTTTTAGACTAGTATTACTGATTCAAGCATGTCTGAATTTTAGAGCACTGCTATTATTTTGACCGCAACTGTATATATATAGAGTAATACTTAAGTAAAATTTAATGCAATTCTTCGTGAAGGGCGTTCATATCCATGTTCCGTCCCGTATCCGCTCCATGTTAGCATTTGTTTTTGTAGTCATTATCTTCATCCCCCAGTCCCAATCGTTAGGGGGTGTTGGGCCACTGGATTTGAGGCACTTTCTTCTTTCTATTGAATCGGAAAGGGCTTCGCTTACTCCAAAAGCGTGCTGTTTTATATTTTTACTTTGTCTTTTTCACATGTTTATATTTTTTTTTTCTTTGCAGGTTGTTTTTTGTGTATTTCACTCATTTTTCCTTGCAGTTTGTTCTTTGTGTTTGGATTATTTTCGGTTAATGTTTTTTTAATATTAAATTCGCGGAGTTGTTGTGGCTATGTTCCCTTTTTTTTATGGTTTTTTTTTAATGTGGCATATACGGCCAATATTAAAATTATGACAAGTATAAGAGTAACTATTTGACACTTTTCTGTTTTTTCGCTGTTAATTTTGTTAAGTTCGTTAGTGTATATATTTATCTGTTCTTTATTTTCAGCGTATTTTTCTAGTTTATTTTCTTGAACCTCCTTTCCTACCTCAAATCCGGAAAGAGCAATCATTATTGCACTTATAACTTTCTTCCACCACGACATGGTCACGGCGTACAACAAGAATATTATCTTGTAAAATCTTTTATATATTTTAAAAGTATAACAAGAAGACAGGTAGGATCGCCATGTTATTGATAAGTACCGCGTTAGAGTAAATCACACAACTTGTTAGTTTTGCGTTCAGTTTTTGACTGCTTGTTTATTGAAAAAATTCTTTCTTATAATTATTAAACTTAAATACTTATAAGCAATAAAAGTAACTTAACCTAATTAGGCCAGCGATATGCATTGGCATTATCGCTGACTATGTGGTAACCAAATGTCGCATGTGGACAAGGGTAATGTGAGTGCACTTTTAGTGAGTCAGTTACGTTGGAATGCCATCAGTGCATTGAACTGCTGATTGGCCTGAGTTATTATGCATTACATTATATTACAAACCTTTGTCCATGACATGATAAAAATTATATGTTTGCGCATATTATAAACATCTGCTTTCAAAAAAACCTTCTTCACGCTTTCTATCGTTTAATACCAACAAAATGTTGGAACCTAGATGGACACGTGATAAAAAAGTAAACAAAAAGTGCAACAACAAAATCAGCGCAGAAGCAATGCAGTCACTTTTTGAAATTTTGCGACTAGCAAAAGAGTAGAAAAAACACTGCTTTGATAAAGTGAAAAGTGTATTTGGTAATTCCATTCTGGTTTTGCGACAGTTGCACTCATTAGCTTCTCAAAGTTAGTGGACTGCATGAACCACAGAGACTACTGATGAGTCGGATAAGCGTCCGACGAAACCATGGTCTAGTCTGCTCGGTTTTTCTGGTGAAAATTTTGTTGTTGTAGCAACCTGTTACATCATGAATTATTTGGCATAAAGCTTAAAATATAATTCTTAAAGAAGACTTTTTAAGAATTATAAAATAAAATTAACAAATCAAAATGCCACAATTTTATAACTCATGTAAACTGGTGCGAGCACGACCAACGAAAACATGATAAAAATTATATGTTTGCGCATATAATTATAAAATAAACAAAAAGCGCAACAACAAAATCTTTGCAGAAGCAATGCAGTCAACTTTTTGAAATTTTGCGACTAGCAAAAGAGTAAAAAAACACTGCTTTGATAATGTGAAACGTGCATTGGGTAATTCCATTTTGGTTTTGCGGCAGTTGCACTTATTAGCTTCTCAAAGTTAGTGGACTGCATGAACCACAGAGACTACTGATGAGTAGCGTCCGACGAAACCATGGTCTAGTCTGCTCGGTTCTTCTGGGGAAAATTTTGTTGTTGTAGCAACCTGTTACTTCATGAATTATTTTGCATAAAGCTTAAAATATAATTCTTAAAGAAGACTTTTTAAGAATTATAAAATAAAATTAACAAATCAAAATGCCACAATTTTATAACTCATGTAAACTGGTGCGAGCACGACCAACGAAAACATGATAAAAATTATATGTTTGCGCATATAATTATAAAATAAACAAAAAGCGCAACAACAAAATCTTTGCAGAAGCAATGCAGTCAACTTTTTGAAATTTTGCGACTAGCAAAAGAGTAGAAAAACACTGCTTTGATAATGTGAAACGTGCATTGGGTAATTCCATTTTGGTTTTGCGGCAGTTGCACTTATTAGCTTCTCAAAGTTAGTGGACTGCATGAACCACAGAGACTACTGATGAGTAGCGTCCGACGAAACCATGGTCTAGTCTGCTCGGTTCTTCTGGGGAAAATTTTGTTGTTGTAGCAACCTGTTACTTCATGAATTATTTGGCATAAAGCTCAAAATATAATTCTTAAAGAAGAATTTTTTTAAGAATTATAAAAAATAAATTAGCTAATCCGAAACTTTTCTATACTTTTGTTAACTCAAATCGTATGAAATTCAATCATGAAGAATCGTCTTGTGACAGTGTAATATCAAACATGTTTGCAAACTTCTTCAAATCAACTTACTCCAATATACCATTTAATATGAGTACTGAGCATCCTACCGCCAATTAACTCTTTTGAAACTCCAGTAATAGACTCAATTATTGTTATGCATTACCTCCGACAAGTTAAATACTCTTTTTCGACTGGCTCAGATGAAATCCCGAGTTGCATTTTAAAGCAATGTGCAGGCAACCTGTGTGCTCCTCTATCTAGCATTTTCAATAAACACTGCGAAAACAAAAATATGTAAAACCCACATTGTAAACACGGTTAGTAAAATGTATATTTTAAAAACATTCTACGCCATGCAAAAATGAAAATGCATACTTTAAAATAAAAAAAAAACATGAAACGTTTTAAAAACAAAAACCAACGTTTTACTAGGATATAGAAAGCTAAAATGAATATTTGCAAAAGGATCCTACACCATACAGTATTGAAAACGCATATTTTCAAATACAAAACTAAAACGAAACGTTTTAGAAACAACAACGAACGTTTTACAATGCATATAACATTCTACGTCATATTAAAATAAAAACGCACATTTAAAAATATAAAACTTAAATGAATCATATTATGAAACATATAGGAAACATATTTACTTAAGGTACTATTACAGTGTGTAAAAAATGAAAATTTTTTTTTTTTTTTTTTTTAGAATCTTGTTCCTTAAGGTCTTAAGAATACGTGTACGAAATTTTAGAAAAAAATATTAAATAAAAAAAAAGATATAACATACATTATATTCGTATGAGCGCATTTTTTCATATATTATCGTTCATAGAAGAAAATCTAATCGCGTTTTTCTCGAAACAAGTTTTTTCGAATTGGTTTCCAAGATATCTCGAGTTCTGCTTGATCGATTTCGATGAAACTTGATTTATTGTGATCTTCATAGACTCTGTTAAGCACTCTACCTATAAAAAGCAGAGAAACTTTTATATTTTCTTTTTTACGGCTAAGAATTTCTGCCAAAAAGAGGGGTTTTTTGTAAATTTTTTTTTCAACGCATGCCATTTTTTTTGTTTGCCTTATTTTTTTATTTGCGTAGGAAGAGTGCTCAACTACAACCTTTTACTGAAGAATGCCCTTTGATTTTTTACTTTCCGACGCCTTGGAAATGCTGGAGACGAGAAACCAACTTACAACCTTTTTTTAAACACGCCAACTTCAACGACCTCTAGAAAATAAACAACAAATACAAAACCAAAAAAAAACATTTTTTTATATCTTCAACTTTAACTGTACATAATATAAATAAATTTGAATTGAATAATTTTATAATACTATGTAAAAACAATTAATAAAAAAGGTGTTGTTTTGAAAACATTATTTTATTTTACATTTTTTTATTACAGTGTGTAAAAAATTAAAAAAATAGTTTTGGTTTTTTTTAGAATCTGGTTTTTTAAGGTCTTAAGAATGCGTATACAAAATTTTAGAATAATAAATAAAAAAAAAAATATACATACATTATATTCGTATGTCGCGCATTTATTCATATATTATCGTTCATAGAAGAAAATTTAATCGCGTTTTTCTCGAAACAAGTTTTTTCGAATTGGTTTCTAAGATATCTCGAGTTCTGCTTGATCGATTTCAATGAATCTTAATTCATTGTGATCTTCATAGACTCTGTTAAGCACTCTACCTTTAAAAAGCCGAGAAACTTTTATAGCTTGTTTTTACGGCTAAGAATTTCTGCCAAAAAGAGGGGTTTTTTGTAAATTTGTTTTTCAACGCATGCCATTTTTTTGTTATGTTTTTTTTTTTTTATTGCGTAGGTAGAGTGCTCAACTACAACCCTTAACTGAAGAATGCACTTTGATTTTTTACTTTCCGCAGCCTTGAAAATGCTGGAGACGAGAAACCAACTTATAACCTTTTTTTAAACACGCCAACTTCAACGACCACTAGAAAATAAACAACAAATACAGGAACAAAAAAAAATATTTTTTTTTATATCTTCAACTTTAATTGTACATAATGTAAATAAATTTGAATGAAATAATTTAATAATACTATTTAAAAAAAATTAATAAAAAAGGCGTTGTTTTAATAGCTTCACACTGTAATAGTACCTTAACTGAAAACGGTTTTTCAAGAATTTTATAATAAAATTCATGTTTTTGTCAGGATTTCTGATACTTTTTTAGTTGAGCAGTTTTAAATGTTTTGCTACAATTAACTTATCATTACCAATAGCTCAGTGGAAAAGTGCTAGACAGGCATGCAGAGGACTTAGGTTCGCATCCTGACTATGTATGTATCAAAAGTACTAATTTAATAATTTAAATTCTAATTCTAATTTTTGTCATTAACTCATTAGTCACAAAAACCCTCGAAATAAATTCGCGCTTACAATCTTAAAAACAATCTATCAAAATATATCAATAATAAACCTGTTTTAAATAAAAAAAATGCTTGCAGGTTTCGTCAGGAATTGGCAACGTGAATACGTGTAGGCAATCGAGGAAGTTAAAACCTCTTTTTAAAATATTAATTTTAAAATATCAAACGAACGTTTTCAAAGTTCATTTTAAAACGTTCATTACAGAAAATCAAACGAACGTTTTAGCAGCTCATTTTAAAAGGTTAATTGAAGAAAATCAAACGAACGTTTTAAAAGTTATTTTTAAAATGTTCGATTTCAAAATAAAAATGACCGTTGGAGGCGCAAAATCTGGGTTAAACATTTTCAAAAGTAGCACGTTTCTGCTAGTTTTTAAAATGTGATTTTCTCAGTGAATCCTTGCAAAGTGGTCATTTTCCCATTATATGGAAAGATTCACATGTAATAACCTTTCATAAATCTGGCTCCAAAATTGATGGCACTAACTAACGAGGCATCGCCAAATTAAGCGTAATCCCTTAGTTATTTGAGAAAATCATAACTTACTCACTTCGTATCTTCCTCCATTTCTGTCACTCAGAGGTGGCGCAAGGGGTAGGCGACGTGGACCCTCGCCTACGGCCTCGCACCCTAAGGGGCCTCGCGCCTCAAAACATTAGGTACCTAAAAGTCGTGATAATAATTTCGTTGTTAAATTTTTGTATATTACAAGCTATACTACGATCAACACACCCCGTCATCTAGTGGATATTTAATGAAAAAAGCAGTTTTGATCTGCCAAAAGAATAAAAATAAAAAGGTAGCCAGGAAGAAAAGGACGTTCGGTTATGAAGGCAGCGATCAACTAGTAATGCCCGAAAAGGCAGTATGAAATAAACTTTTTCAACACCATGATTGATACTGCAATATGGATTCAAGATTTACTGCTTTTAATCAGCATTATGCTAATTTTGGCGTTCTTTATGATCTCAACAAGTTAAGAAAAATTCATTCATTCAATTCAAGTTCATGAAGAATTAATGAAGAACTGACAAGACTCACACACTGTCATGCGAAGGGTTGAGAGCAGCAACTTCCGAGCTTATGAATTGTATGAAGAATTAATAACAATGTTCCCAAATTTACCAAACTTTGTTAAAGGTGTAAAATATCTGATTCAATACATAACAGAAAATAGCTTAGAAAAAATTTACCCAAAATTGTATATAATTATTCGAATTTTGCTTACAATACCCAGCAAAATTTTTCGTAAGGCCTTGTTTTGTATTCGATTCTAAAATTCATTACATAAATGCTAATGCAAGAATTCTAATTTAATCTGTAAAAAATTCACGGCACTGCCTTCACCATCAATTTGAAAGTTGTTATTCAAGTATTTATTTTGTGAAACTAATTATTGACCAACCGTTTTTAGCGCTTAATCGTTTCAAGTGACAGCGCTTTCGATTGCCTCCTATGACATGCCTGAATAAAAATAATGGTTTCTGTAAGCGAGAGGGTAAGCGATGAATGAAATTTTCTGGATTACTTTTTCGATTACATGTAAGCGAAATTTTGCTGGTTATCGGATAGTACAGCATCCGCTGAAAGGACATTCTCAAAATTAAAACTAAGAAATTAATTAAGAAATACAATGGATCAGGAAAGACTTTCGGCTTTGAGAATTTTATCTATTGAAGCAGATGTAGCATCTTAGCTAAATTACGAGACTATTATTAAGGAATTCAATAAAATAAACTGAAGGAAATTTTTTATTTTTGTCAGTGCGCTGAATTACAGCATAAAACGTTTAAAATTTTTTTAATGATTTATAAAGCATTTTTTTTTTTTTTATATTTATTTAATTGTTTATATATTTTTTATTTTTTCGCTTTATTTTTATTTATTAAAATATATAATTATTTGAAAACAAAAAAAACTTGCGCGTTGCGGGAGTCAAACTAGTCAATTTATACATAGTTGAATATAATTATTTTTTGTGTCACCAAAGTAGCGTGCTCCGTGTCCGAGCTTAGTGTTTCCACAAAATATTTTAATGTACACACAAAAATTTTAAGTGTGTAAGCATGTTATGACTTCTAGAAATATACAACATGCACATGGTTTGTTGAATACGATCATATTAAGTATTAAGATATATTCCATCAATATGTTAACCATAAATAGATTTGTTGTTATATCCAATAAAATTCGTTTACTTAAAATATAAAAAAAAAATTCGAATAAGTAATTTTTCTGCGTGTAAATTGAATTTTTATGAATAAAAATATATGAATAAAAAATGGAAATTTAAAACTGTTCTTCATTTTATAAAATCCGACTTTTTTCCCCACCGGAGGGCCTCGCAAAAATCACCTTGCCCACACACTATTGTTTGGCGCCGCCACTGCTGTCACTCAACAAGGTTTTTTTAAGGTTAAATCAACTTCAACAAACCTTTTAGAGTTTACAACACGTGTAATAAAAGGTTTTACTTTGGGAAAAAAATAGTGATGTTATTTATACGGACTTTAGCAAAGCTTTTGACAGCGCCAATCATAATCTTCTATTGAAAAAACTGCAGCTTATTGGGTTTCCTGTTAAATTGCTAAATTGGATAAAATCGTTTATATCGCGACGTTCTCAAAGAGTTCTATATAAGAATTTTCTTTTACAAAATGTTAAGGTTACATGTGGTGTTCCGCAAGGGAGTCATCTTGGACCCATTTTATTCTTACTATTTATTAATGAGGTGGTGACCGTGGTGATCAAGTGGTGACCGTGGCATGCAGGTTAAGTGTGTGGCCTAGCATGTTCGGAGCGCGGGTTCGAACCCCAGCCGCGGCGAAAAATTGTTTTTAATAAACAATTTAGGAGTATAGATACTGAATGTATACTGAATAGACGTGTTTTCACTGGCGTCTGCAATTTAAACGTTATCGCCTGGTTATTTCGCTGTCAATATCGCCAATACTTTCTAAGCGAGATATTCAATGTCGTTGTTTCCATCTGGCGTATTGTTTTTGAATTCCTGTGTTTATTTTTTGCGTTGATTTAATAAATTAATAAAAATAAATAATTCAGTTTTGCCGCGCTTCATAACCTTACACTGTCGTCGTTTTAATTATGTCGAGCCTGCAACAGCAAAAAAATCTACGAAGCACATCAAACAAAATCGCAAATAAACCAATTGCACCAACAACTCCGCTTGGTATTCCCAAAGCGCATGCAGATGAGTCATCACCTTCAACTGCAATGTACTCTGATGCAACTCTAAACGTGAAGCTAGCCTGCATTGAGTCGAACATCATAAAGAAGCTGACTGAAGAACTTCGAACAAGTGAGGGCAGAGTTATGGAAAGGTTTGGTGAACTATCAGCTGAGTTCTCGAACTTAAGAGAGACTTTGCGATCTGTTGCTGAGAGGGTATCAGCTGTTGAAGCATTGTGTGGTGATATTAACGTAATGAAAAATGAGATAGAACAACTGAAGCAACAAAATGAATGTAGCTTTAACAACTATGCAGGGTCATCTCAAGCAAAGAACGAAATTGAGGTGTTAAAGAAGCAAGTGGAAAGATATGAGAGTGATGCCGTTGCTTCTGACATCATCATACATGGAATTCCTCTTGCTAAAAATAATGAGAATCTTCCTAATGTTTTTGCTCAAATTTGCTCTCTTGTTAAGAGCAATGCTCCTAAGCTGCGTGATGTTTTTCGGCTAAGGGCAAATGCAAAAAACAAAAACAAGCCTGCTATTGTTGTAAAACTATCATCAGCTTATGATCGGAACCAACTCTTTAAAGCTGTGGCAGCGTTTCGTAAAAATAAAAAGAGGCCGCTTTTGCTGAGTGACATTGACTGTGGGCGTGATGAACCTTTTTACATGCATGAAAGTCTCACTAAGGCGAATCGGCTTGTAATGATCTATGCAGAACAAAGAAAGAAAGAAAATAAGTTATCTGCTGTTTTTTCTCTTCGTGGGAAGGTGTATGTGAGAGCGGATCAAAATAAAGAAGCAATTTGTGTTGATAGCAGAGATAGCGTTGATTGTGTCGCTGGTATGAGAAGTTAGAATGTGTTATTTAAAAGCTAAAAATATTTTATCAAATTGTATCTTTTTATGCTGTACTGATTGTCAATTTTATTATTGTTTTGATCTTTTTATTATGTTTAAAATAATTATGTTTAAATTATTACTTAGTTCTAGGCTTATTATACTTAAAATTATCTTGCTTTCTTGCTCAATCTCTCTTTGGCTAAGACCTATTGCCACAATTTTTAGGTTCTTTTACAATATCTATTTTCTTTCGTCTATTCTATTTATCTATCTTTCCTCTAATTTGCTTGCTTACGATTGTAATTTAACTATCTGCAAGCATTGGTTACTTCTTGTATATTATTGTGTGAAGTTATATTGTTTTGAATCTTATATATTCTGTCTAAGCGTTCTTTTCCATCAGTATTTCTACTTCGATGATGTCTATTGAAAATTTTGATGGCGTTAACGGAAATCATAAAATCTTGATTAAAGTTCTCTGTGCACAGCATTGTGGTCTTAAAGTTTTGCATTTCAATGCTAGGAGTTTAAACTATGATAAGCTGGACTATCTTAAATATATTGTTGAAAATTCTTCTGTGGATGTCATTTGTGTTTCTGAAACCTGGTTCTGTAATGAGGTTTCTGATTCTGTCTATAATATTGATAATTTTAAGCTATTGAGAAATGATAGAGTGGGAAGGAGAGGTGGAGGTGTTGCTATTTATTGTCGCAGTAATTTAAATGTTAAACTTGTATCTAAATCCAATAGCAATAATAATGTTGAGTATTTGAATGTGTGTTTGTTTGATAACCATGTCAAAGTGTTCTTGTCTTGTGTGTATAATCCTAACAAGTGCAATAACCTTGATTTATTTTTTTCTGAAATAAATAATTATATTATTGATTTTGACTTCTTTGTTATATGTGGCGACTTTAACGTAAATTTATTATGTCGTGATAACACTTCTAAATCGTTTTGTGAAAATGTTTGCTCTACTGGTTTGTCATTTGTCAATGAAACTGTCCCAACGCGCTTTGCCAGTAATGCTAGCCCCAGTCTTCTAGACTACTTTATTGTATCGGACCTTGCATCAGTTATGTTATATGATCAACTTTATTTTTTGTCTGATCATGATCTATTGTTTTGTTGTTTGAATGTTAATTTGTCTCGTAGCGGTAGCTCTAATGCTTTCACCTATCGGGACTTTAAATCGATTAATTTTTGGGCTCTCCATAATGACCTTTGTTTCACTCCTTGGAATGATGTATGGCTTGTTGAATCAGTTGATGAAAAATTGAATGTTTTTACCAATATAGTTAATAGTCTCTTTGAAAAACATGTTCCTATACGCTCGGTAATGGTAAAGAATACAGCATGCCCTTGGTTTACTAATAATGTACAAAAATCTATTAAAAAACGTAACAAACTTCACAATTTATGGAAAAGGTGTCCTACCGCTTATAATTGGGAAAAATTTAGAATTGCTAGAAATGCGTCAGTTCAGCTTATTAGACAATCTAAACTTAAGTTTTGCTCATCGAAATTAAATACTTCACTTCCCTCAAAGGTACTATGGAGAAACTTGAAAGCAATGGGCATCGGTGAGAAACGCTCTGATGAATGTAATGTTGATCCGGATATTTTAAATGATTACTTTCTCTCGAACTCAGTACCTACTCCTAGCAACAACTTTGATTTATCTGAATATGCTGAAGATGAAAATTTTCAATTCTCTACAGTTAGTGTGAACGATGTGAGAAAATCTTTAGTAAAAATTAAATCTAATGCAATAGGTGAAGACCTTGTTTCATTAAAATTCATAAAGCTTATTCTATTTCAAGTCCTTAGCCCCCTTACGCACATCGTTAACCATTGCTTTACTACGTCTACTTTTCCTTCCTCTTGGAAAGTTGCCCTTGTTATGCCGGTGGCAAAAAAACCAACTCCTAATGGGCTTAATGATTATAGACCTATCAGCATCATATCTTGCTTGGCCAAAGTGTGTGAGGCACTTATGGCAGATCAAATTGTAAATTTTTTTAATGACAACAATTTATTATCTCCGATGCAATCTGGCTTCAGGGCTTCTCACAGCTGTGCCACTGCCACTGTGAAAATATTTGATGACATAAGGACATTTTATGATGAAGGAAACATATCCCTTCTTTGCTTGCTGGACTTCTCAAAAGCATTCGATACTGTGAATCATTCTTTGTTGTGTTCGAAATTAAAGTTTATGTATGGTTTTAGTGAAAGTGCTACACGGTTTTTGCATAGCTACTTGTCAAACCGGGTCCAACGAGTCAAGGTCGGTAATAAATATTCTGAGTACAAATTTCTGACTAGTGGTGTTCCCCAAGGTTCAGTTCTTGGTCCTCTGCTGTTTGTTATTTTTATCAATGACATATTTAGAGTTTGCAAGCATTCAAAAATGCATGCCTATGCAGATGACGTCCAAATTTATCTTTCGAATAGAGTTGGTCTCCTAGATGATTTAGTGTACAGGCTAAATGAGGATCTGGACTCTATTAATAAATGGGCAATCTGTAACTGTCTTAAGCTCAATGCTCTTAAATCTGTTGTGATACCTATAGCTAAAGGCAAAGTTTTTCATGAAGACATTCCGGATCTATTCTTAGGTGCTGAAAAGCTGAAATTAACTAGCAGTACAAGAAGTCTTGGCTTTTATATAAATTCCTCTCTGACATGCACTGAACATATTAATAGAGTGGTGCAAAAAATTTATTATGTTTTGCGCAACCTTAGAGTGACAGCTGAATTTACACCCACTAGCACTAGAAGAAAACTAGTAGTTCAACTTATAGTTCCCATAATCTCCTATTCGGAGCTAGTCTATAGTAGGCTAGACTCTAGTTCCCAACTAAAGCTACAGCTGGCTTTCAATCATGCCATCCGATACGTATATGGACTTCGCAAGTTTGACCATATATCTGAATTCAACAAAAGCATCCTTGGCTGTGACCTAATAAACTACCAAAATTCCAGAAACTGTATTTACTTACACAAGCTGATACATTCCAAAACACCATCTTATTTATACGAGAAGTTACAGTTTAGTCAACAACAAAGAAGTCGAATGCTTATTATACCTAAATTCAACTATTTGAATTCGTCAAGATTATTTTTTGTTAACGCCATACGATTGTGGAATAGTTTGCCAACTTTTATAAAATCTATTGCTGAAGTCAGAATGTTTAGACAAGCTATTATTTCCTATTTCTCTAATTAATATACTTTGTAACCATCTTTTCGCCTTTTTCTAAATTATTTATTTATTTCTCCCGATGTCCCCTATACGTTCACTCTATTCTATTTCTTATTGTTAACTTTACTTTTATTTTTCGGTTTCTTACTCTTCATTTCATTCAATTACTTTAAGTGAATTTTTTAGTTTTAAGTTTTTATTTTATTTTATAAGTTTTGAATTTTGTTAAATTTAAGTCAGTATGCTTGTTTTATTACCATCTGTGATGTATTATAAAAGAACTTGTTCTTATTATACAAATTATGTTATAATCAATAAATTACAATTACAATTCAAAATTACAATTCAATAAAAAATTTTTCTGATCGGTCACCACCTCTCTGCAGACAAAGGCAAACCTCAGAGAGTAAACAATGCCATGTAAAGCTTCTTGAGAACATGAACTTTAGCCGTTCGGAGTCGGCACAAAACATGTAGGTCCAGTTCTCGGTCAATTGTGTGCAAACATTTAATAACACACACAACACAATTGATCATAAGAAGCTCGGTCAAAGTCCTTTCAAGGGCTGAAATGGACAATTTGTTTTTTTGTTGTTTATTTATTAATGACCTTCCCTCGGTAATAAAACACTGTATCGTCTTAGTGTATGCTGACGACGTGAAACTTTTTCTTACCTGCAAGTCACTCGACGAACAAAACCTTTTACAATCAGATGTAAAGAGACTAGTGGATTGGTGTAACTTCAACAAGTGTATCAAGTAAGCTGAGCCACTGTATAAAGAATATTTATCGTATATATACTAGAGTGTATCGACTTGTATGGGAAAAATTTTAGCCCCAATTCCGGTACCAAAATTAAATAGTACATGAAAAATCTTTTCCATTGGTGTACTGTTTTTTTTATTTGAACCAATTTTGGCGTCCCCCGAAATGCATTTTTATGCATTTTTTATCAACTTTTGTACTGGAGACCCATTAATGGTTGATTTAAAAAGAAAATCAAGCTTATCAATCAATTCTTTTAATATAAAAACACAGAACTCCAAATTTGCATCCCTGTTGACAAATGCTCTGACGAGATAAAACAGTTTTTTTCAAAGTGAATCTACTTGTTATTTAATTGGTCCAAAATTGGTTCAAATAAAACAAAGGTCACCAATGGAAAGGATTTTCATGTACTATTAAATTTTTGTACCGGAATTGGGGGTCAGATTTTCGATACACTCTAATATATACGTTATTATAATCTGTTTGAATTATGTTTTTGTAAGGTTTTAACAAAAAATTTAATAAAATCATTTTTTTTCAGTTCAGTTTCGGTTTCGGCCAAAATTTTGGTTTCGGTTGGATACTAAGCATAATCACCTTCATTGAAATAAATATTTGAATAATATAAATTAAATAATATTAACTTTGTCCCTATCCTGCTCTATTTTCGCTGACAGTAACCTGTGAGGTTTACAACCCGTTACTTGGACAGCATAACTACTTTCATTGAAATAAAAATTGGATTATATATTATATAACAATATAAACTTTATAACTATCCTGCCCTATCTTCGCTGCCAGTAACCTATGAGGTTTACACCCCGTTACTTGGACAGCATAGTCACAGTCCATTAAATAAATATTTAAATAATCTAATATATAAAATCAAATGTTTGTCCCTCTGTCTGTCTGTCTGTCTGTATGTCTGCCTATTTCGTATAGGCTCGCGCACCGTTTATCCGATTGAGTTGAAATTTGGACACCGTGTACGTTTGATAGAGAGAAAGAACAAAGGGGGTGTAAAAAAGTGGGCGAAAGTATGTGGATAGGGTGCCAACCCTATAATAACTTCTAAACGCCTGAACCGATTTCCATGAAATTTGGTATGAAGGTGCAACTGCTCCCAACATAAACAAAGGCAATAAAAAATTCCAAAAACTATCGATTTAAATGAAATTTGGTATGAACGTTCAACTCCAACCAAGATAAAACATAAAATATAAAAAATTCCAAAGACTTCCGCAAGAGGGCGCTTTAATTGGTGCATTTTTAAGACTCCATAACTCCTAAACACCTGGACCGATTTCAATGAAATTTGGTATGAAGGTTTACCTGAACCCAATATAAAGCATAGGTAAAAAATCGGGCGGAAGTATGTGGGCGTGGTACTCTATAATAACTCCTAAGCACCAGCACCGATTTCAATGAAATTTGTTATGAAGGTTCGACTACGCCCAAGATAAAACATAAGCTATAAAAAATTCCATACTTCCGCAAGATAGCGCTTTAAGTAGGCGCTTTAAGACATAATAACTCCTAAACACCTGCACCGATTTTAATGAAATTTGGTATAAACGTTCAACTCCACCCAAGATAAAACAAAAAATATAAAAAAATTCCAAAAACTTCCGCAAGAGGGCACTTTAAGTTGTGCATTTTTAAGACTCAATAACTCCTAAACGCCTGGACCGATCTCAATGAAATTCGGTATTAACGTTTAACTGCAACCAATATAAAGCATAGGCAAAAGAGTGGGCGGAAGTATGTGGGCGTGACAGTCTATAATAACTTCTAAACGCCTGAACATATTCCAATGAAATTCGGTATGCACGTTCAACTGCACCCAAGATGAAACATAAAATATAAAAAATTTCAAATACTTCCGTAAGAGGGCGCTTTAAGTAGTGCATTGTTAAGACTCAATAACTCCTAAATAACTTGACCGATTTTAATAAAATTTGGTACATGAAATAACCTGACCTTGCAACAGAATTGAGGCTATTAATATTTTCGAAAACTTCTACGAGACGGCGCTTTATTCAACCAACTATGTCTGGCTTATTCACGTCAAAACGGATGAACCGATTTAGATGAAACTTGGTAAGCATTTGTATCTGATACTGAAAAATTCCTGTTTTTAAAAATTCTTTCGACAAAAATCATGGAATGCGCCGAAGGCAAACGAAGTCAAGGACCAAAGACTTACGAGTAAAAAAAGTTTAACGAATATGAGCAGAAGCTATGTAAAGAACAAAAATGAACCGAACAGTATCGACAAAAACCGAAGTTGAACGAATACAAGCCAAAAATCGAATCGATGCCAAAGGGACATTTTAAAGTTGGAATTTTTTTTTAAGATAAAAAAGCATATTAAATGCATGCTAAGAAAAACTTTAAACCCATTTTTCTCGAAATGGCTTTTTTCAAACTGGGTGACCATTTTCCTCAGGACCAGACGTCAGATCGAGACGTTGAAGATGTAATTTTTTGTAATCGTGTCCGGCAGGTACAGTTTTATGGAAATTTGGCTAAATACTTTCGACGGAATGAGGGGCAAAACCCCAAGAAACGATAATTTAAAAAATTTAAAAATTTTATTGATAATTTAAAAAAGTTAAAATGGGAGCAGTTTTAAAAATCCTTTTTATGTGTTCGAGGCACAACCCTGAGTAACACCGGGTAACATCCGCTAGTATAACATAAATAATAATCATAACTTTATCCCTATCTTGCCCTAGCTTCGCTGCCAGTAACCTGCGAGGTTAACACTCCGATACTTGGACAGCATAATCACCTTCATCGAAATAAATATTTGAATAATATTAATTAAATAATGGACGGACAAAAGAACCGGTTCAAAACCTATCACGTGAAAGGTTCCAAAGTAATCGTGACCGGTCCCAATTCTGACACCAACATATGAAACCAAGCGGACCCTTTTACATGGCGATGCCATTGACAGGGGTAAATTGACACCAGCTAGATACCTATGGACCAATCTTAGAACCGGTTCAAAAATATATCGGAAAGTGTCAATTGCCACCTCATAGATACCTTTGAACCTTATCAGTAGCCAGTATATTTATAGAACACGGTACACTTATGCGCACGTTATTAATGAAATTGAAGCAATGTCTTGGAAATGCATGTTTAGCCGAACTTGCTAGCGTTCACGCTTAATACTCGAATGACCCGGGTTCAATCCCCGGCACATCCAAAAATTTAATTTTTTTTATCTAAAATATTTTTTTAAATAAAAAACGATTTTTTTCAAGGTGTTAAGCAAACTTATTTTGAAGGTAATTTTTGATTAAGCAGTTAAATGAAACAGAATTAGAATTTATGTTATTAAATTAAAATTGTTGATATTTACACAGCCAGGGTACGAACCCACGTCCACCGCATGACAGTCTAGCGCACTTCCACTGAGCTATTGGTAACGATAAGATAAATATAGAAAAACACCTGTCCCGTGATAGGTTAAATAAGAACTGTCACCGGTCCACTTTAGGGCAATTGACCCAGATTTCGCCGTAGGGTAGAGTTAATGATATAAAGTATACCAGATCTTTTACCCGAGACCCCTGTTCGATCGAGGTAACCTGCGCGGTATTCGCCCCGTTACCACACCCATCTCCAGCTTAACGCTCAACCCGCTTTTGAGCCCGTCAATGAAATGTATAAACTCTTCTTTATTAATATATTTAATATATTTTGTTATATAATAAGTATCCGAGGATTTATTTCTTAAAAAAGAATACATATAAAGAATTAAAGAAGAACGACGATCGAAACATTTGTGTTTGATTTAGTGTCCACATACACAAATATTTGGAACGATCCTGGACAGCCACTTTGTCTGTCCCAGCTATAGACCCCGGTAAACGGGGAGCCGTTACATTATTGAGTGATCAATAGCAACAAAATTTGAAATAACAGACTATAAAAGCAAAGGGTGTACAAAAAGATAATATTTCAGCATCGCTATATTAAAACTTGATAATTTAGCAAGCGTTTGAGAATTCCATAAATGTAATTATTATTTATACTATTATATAAAAGGGGACTCACGGATTTGGTAAGACGTGTTCTCAATAACCGCTGAACCGATTTTTATAATTTTTTCACTCGTCAATTGCTATGAGAAGCGAAATTAAAATAGGGTACTACGTTTTTTACAAAACTTTTTCTTTAATTATTTAAGAATTCATGTATTTTAATTCATGCTAATGCTGTACAAGCAGCACAGGGATGGGAAATGACTTTTCCGAAATTGTACCAAATCGAAATAAAAATTGTACTTTTTGACATCAAATTGCACTATTTGTTTTTTTGCATGAAAAATAAACGTTTTTGTTGTATTTAATATATTCTTTAAAGTAAAATAAAATTAATATAAATGGACAAACAGTTCATTAAACATACATAGTTAAATAAATATAATACTCTACATTCAGTTTTTTAATTTTTATCAAGTTGCGGTAACCCGAGCCGGCCCAAAAATTAAGTTTTAAGGAATTAAATTTATTTGACATGAAAGAGAAATTCGTGCTAGGAAGAGACGATCATGTAATAGAAAAATAAAATAGTAGAGCTGATCATGGTGGCAGTTCGTTTGAATGTGTTGTTGATCAGGGTTGATATTTGTAGTGGATATCTTCTTTTTTACCTCTTTTCGATTTTCGAAAGTCCCCAACTCCTTATAGCCCAAAAAAGTACTTTCGGATACAGTAATCATCAAAAAAAGTAAACGTCACGCATAGTTAAGATTTTGTTCTCAATATTGAAACCGAAAAATTGTTCGGTTTAACAGAAGATTAAAGAGAAGTTAAACAGTATTTATTTGAGTTATCCGATCAAAACTTTTTCAGATGGCTTTTCAGACGGACGAATCGTCTGACGATGAACAGAACGAGATGATAGAAGTTATAGAGTTAGATAATGTCGTTTATGTCAACGAAGAAGACGAGGAAGATGATAGCTAGGATATCAGCAGCAACGGAAATCAAGTACGTGCTCGTCCTGTTAACATTTTTGGCTTAACCTTCCTATACTCGCGCATTGGTCTCTCAGACCGAAGAAACAATAAATCGGTGTTTTCTCAAAAAATTAACATCGTAAAAAAACTGTGGTCTTTAGCAAATAAATTATAGGATCTAAAATTTTGTATGTTTTTTTTTGTTCAATTATATCCTCTTCTTTACAATAAACACATACAATGCCAAAAAAAAGTATATAATTGAAATAATGCAGACGAGATCAAATCTCGGTCTGAGGCGCCGTGCGCGAGTATATATGTGATGCTGTTTGGCGCGAGTATACGAAGGTTAAAAGAGGTGTAAAAAAGATTAAATTGGCATCGGAGAAAGTGAATCAGGAATTACAAAAATATTTGAGCCATAACGTCATTCCTGAGAAAGCAAGAATTTTGCAGACTTCGGATTTTCAACTGATTTGATTGCTACCGATCCAGAAACCTTGACTGAGCGTGAAGATTACCAAGAAGCGCAAGAAATATTGCGTAATCTACACGTTGCCAACGACGCCACAAAAAGAGGCGTATTATTAGGAAAGAATCTTTTTGCATCAAGTCGTCGTCGAAAATCGAAAGAAATACATATCCATCCCATGGAAAAAAAGAAATGTATTTGATTAAAATTGTCTTACAATTATAATTAAAAAATTTTTTTATTTCTTATTTACGACAGGTATGCTGTATGCTCGATGCAAATTTGGAGAAGAAAGTTAATTTGGGTCGGTCTCTCATTTCAGCCTATTGGAATGCGCCCTGGGAGCGATGGAAGCCAATTTTAGAAAAAAAGTGTTTTAAAAAAAGCATGTATAGGTGCCCCTTTAAAGGTTGGAAATAAAGGGTAGATATGTTGCGATAAATGTAGGAAAGAAAAAACAAGGAGATTGGGACAGGTTTGTTCCTGAAAAATTTCGGAGAAAAACATTTTTTGGGGTCCCACCAAGCATTACTGTCCCACCCCTAGCGCTTCAGCAACAAAACAAAAGCTTATTTAACAATACTAGTATCGCCTGGGGTCGAAATTCGACCAATTTTTTGTTTGCCTTTTTATAATTATAGATACAAAATATTTGGTGCACTTCTACTCCACACTCTGATTCATTTAAAAAACAATTATCAATATCTGTTGAGAAACACGAAAGAAAATTGTTCTTAACGCCCTTTTATATATAAATTAACAAAAGGTACTCTCACGTCCGAAAAAGTACTTTCATAAGAGTAAAAAAACTCCCCTCCAAAATTATCAAATATTATCACTGTTGTAAATATGATTGTAAAAATTCACAAAAAATGCACTGAAACTTTAAGAAACACAAAAAAATCAAAGAAAGTCGATATGACGAAGACCGAGTGTATGCAAATGTACTTAAAATGTCTTCGTGGTACTTACGTACTTTTTATTATAAAATTGTACTGAAAAAGTACAATTGTACTGAAAAACCCAACACTGAAGCAGCACAACAAGTAGCAGAAAACAAAAACTAAGCTCTAGCTGTGAGAGTAACTCACCACACAGCACGACTGTCATGTTGTGTGAGGAGTTGCTCTCAGTTTGGTCTCTTGAGCAATGTTAACAACAATCCGACATCGTATTTGTTATGTTTTTCAGACTTGAATTGTATATACATATTTACAGTCAAAAAATCTTTTTCCTGTTATACCTGATACATAACCGAATTATTATTTTGTTATTTATTGCAAATGTTATTCTTCGACAATAACGCAATCTCGACGGATTGAGAGCCAAATACAATACTTCAGATTTAAAAAATTTGTTTTTATGGCACCACGAGCTACTTTATTTGCAGTTAACTTCTTGCTCAGAATGAAATATAAATACATTAAAATCTCACCATGAAATGGGTGATGCAATTTTTTATTGTTGTAGTTATTTCACAAATATTATATACTGCATACCATTGCATATGCTCAAATGCTTCTAAGAGGATCTCAGTACGATCTGAAATGTCGAAGTGGTGTGTCGTGGCTTTTGTGCACAAGCGCAGAAATTAATTTCATGCATACAGCCTTATTCAATAGATTTTCTTAACCCTTTCAATAGATTTGTCCATAATATTGGACGCATCAGAAAATAATTTTTGTTTCTTTTCCAACGTCTTTTTTAAAATGAAATAGGTTGGTATATGAATGGTTGGTAATTGAAAGATAAAAGATAAGAATGATTTTCGATTTTGATCCCAACAGAAGCTGCAAAAATGCAAAAATGTTCCAAAAAGAAGTGGTTATTATGATTGGTATGCAAAGCATATTTTTTTTAAAAAAAAAAACATTATAAAAAATGCATTGGCATTGGTCTCCGGTTGCTTTAGTTGAACCTTAATATTATAATTCAACTTTTGAATGGTTTTATCCATTATATTAGACATCCTAGCAAAAGCTAAGCAGCGCATGTAAAACGCATGTTTTACGCAAATTTTGGCGTTTTAAGGGCTGCGTTAGTGATGCATATGTTAAATAAGCTGTTAACATCTTCTATGTATGCATATAAAAATGAATGTGTGTATGTTACAAGTAGACTCCGAAACCGCTAAACCAATTGTTATGAAATTTTCAGGGAAACTCTAAAAAAGTCGATAGAACATGGGGGTGTGGCAACTTCAATACAACCATAATTTTGATATCGTATAGCTTTAGAATTACATGTTGCACAGCTCCAAAATTCGGTATTCCAGCTCAATTTCCATGTGCTGTTTTACTGGTAACATTTTAAAGCCGGTGCAAAAGGGGCGTGAGACTTTTTAGGCATTCAAACTTTTCAGTATAAGTTTCGAAATATAAGTCCCACATTTGTGAAACTCGGAACGAATATAACATTTAGTCGTGTCCTTCGACTGGACATTCAGCAAGCATTGGAGAATGGGGCGTGGCACCAACCATACAGTTCAATTATTTAATATCGAATAGCTTTGGTACTAAATGTCTCAGAACATTTAAGATCAGTATAAAGTTAATTTTTGGCCATGTCTTTCGACCATAAAAATAGCACGGGCATCGGAAAACGGGGTGTGACTCTGCCCATACAAGCCAAATTTTTGATATCAAATAACTTTGGAAGTTAAAGGCGCTGAGCATTGAAATTCAGAATGGAGTTACCATTTGGGAATGTCCTTCTTCTAGAAAACTGGGCCGAGCTTTGGACAAGTGGGTGTTCATCCCCATACAAGCTACATTTTTGATCGAATAGGTTTTGAAGTCGCAGATAAATTAAATGTGTTTTTCTAAGGCGCAGCAACGCGCTCCGGGTATTGCTAGTAATAAATAAAGTAAACAATGTGGGTAGCAAAAATTTTGTTTTTTTTAAAAACAAATTTTTGTATTAAAATTGAACGGTATATGTTAATATTTTATAAGAAAATTTAATACATTTGTTGTTACCTTAAAATTCGATGATAAATATCGAGTTCAGTCAACTGCTCCTTGTCAATACACATCTGTTGCTCAGCTTGAACTTCTCTAATTTTTTTTTTAATTTCATGCCAAGTAATGTTATCCAAATCATTCTGTAAATATTATTATTTGAAATGGCATTGCTTTCATTAAGCTGTTTGTAACTTACATCTTCAATGAGTAGTACAGAATTGTAAAACGTTTTAATATCAGAGTATTGTGTAACATGATAAACCATTTTAATGAGGCGCATCATGAAGTACAACGTTGATACAAAAAGAATGAAGAATGTTATCCCTCCAAAATTACCAACGCATTCTCCCATAGGAATAATAACATCATTAATAGTTACTTTCGTGTAAATATTTTTTGGAGATGTATTTCTAAAACAAAAAAAAGATAAATATTATTACTATAACATAATTCCGTAAAATGTGAGTGCGGAATGCTTGACTTTTTTGAAAAATTTCATAGAATATTTTTAGTCATTTTTTGTTTTGTGATTTGTTGTGAAACTTCAAAAACTTTTTATATATTTTCAATCTGAAATTTTCAGTTTTACAAAAGATTTTTTAAAATTATTTCGACGTGCCTACTATAATTTCCGTTTTAACTTAAAGGTATTTTATAAATATTTGGAACTAAATTGTTATTTTCACAATTTAAAATCCAATATGTGATCATCGCTGATTTCTAATTCTGATTAAAGAAAATCAAAATTTCATGTTTTTTTTCTCTATTAAAACCGGGCCCGTTATTTTTGACGGGAAAGAACTAGTAAATAATGCTGGTATATACAAAAAGGAATTTTCAAAATGTGTTCAAGTTAAAAAGAAAAAATGGCTATTTCAGCCCATGAAAGAACTTTGACTACGCTTCTTATTCTGTTATGTGTGTTTTAAATGTTTGTTCGCAATTAATCGAGGACTGAGACTACGTATTTCCGACTCCGAACGTCTATATTCATGTTCTCAAGAAGTTTTACATGGAAATTTTCTCAGCATTAACCCATTTGAAACCACGACCCGTAGCATAAAAAAAAAATTGTATGTTAAGATTCCAGTGGCTAAAAACAAATTAATGTGGAAAAAATTGACCACCCAAAGTTTGGATTGGGCTCAGGGAAAACACAGGAAATAACTATTCACCTTGCATACAAAGATCTCTAATTACATAATATCTTTAAACTTACTTTTGAGTTGACAAGTTAACATCAAAAACGCTACAATTGTTAACAAAGGTACTCATGCGGTTTAACGGAGCAATTAACATATAATTCGTTTTACTATAAGTATTGTTAGCGTTTCTACTGCTTCTACGGTTAGTGTTAAAATTAATAAGAGAAAGGAGTTCTGGAAAATCGAATACACCGGTTATAAGTTGGTGTAAATAGACGATCCCCAGCCGCGGCGAAAAGTTTTTTCAATAAAAAACTTATCTGATCGGTCACCACCTCTCTGCAGACAATGGCAAACCTCAGAGAGTAAATAATGCCATGTAAAGCTTCTTGAGAACATGAACTTTAGCCGTTCGGAGTCGGCATAAAACATGTAGGTTCAGTTCTCGGTCAATTGAGTGCAAAAATTTAATAACACACATAACACAATTGATCATAAGAAGCTCGGTCAAAGTCCTTGCAAGGGCTGAAATGGCCAATTTGTTAGTTTTTGTTTGTAAATAGACGATATCAGCAGATTTCCTTCAATCACTTAACGACTGCATTTCAACAGTTTCAAACAATCTTTATGAGGAGGAAGGTTTTAAATATCAGTTCCACTTAAGCCCCTTAGAGCTAACTGAACAAAACGTTTTTGGATTCTTTCAATACGATCAACATGCTCATTGTAGCTTGGGGACCAAACTTGACTTGCGTACTCCAAGTGAGGACGCACAATTGCATAATACAACGTGGTGGTTGTAATCATGGTGTTGAATTCTTTGGCCCAGTTTTATAAAGCCAAGCATCGAAGAAGCATTTTTACATATATTATCTAATCTACACGACTTAAAGCAGTATATTTTATATTGTAATCAATTGTTTAATTATTTCGTTTTCGTAAAAAGGTCATACACTCTACGAATATTTATAAAGGCACCCATAATTTGATTAATAAAAAAATTATATGAACGATTTTTCCAATCTTAAGGTTCAAGTTTATTTTTTCACTTTAGGATACTTAACATTAAAGGACATTTGAAATATAAAACGAGATTCTTTTAATTCTTTCAAAACAAGAACAAAAAATTATATGCGAAATATATATAAAGGCACTTAAAGATATAATTACAATAAAAAAAAAATAGATTATATGGAATAAAATCTTATAAGATGTATGGTCGCCGGCGTTCTTAATAACCTCTTCTAAAAGCCTTGGCATAGAATTTATTAAATTATGGTTAAATTTTTTTCCACTCTTTGTTGATTTCATCCTTTAACTCCATTACATGTGTATACTGGCGTCCATGATGAAAAACTTTGGCTGACAATATAGCCCACAAATTCTCGATCGGGTTAAGATCAGGACTGATCGCGGGCCAATCGAGAATCGGGATATGACTGTTCTCTAGATACTGCAGTGTTTTTCTTGGAAGATGAATCGCTGCATTATCCTGTTGAAATGTGAACTCAGCCCCAGCAATCTGCTCTCCAAAATGAACAAGAACTTCATCCAATAATTTAATATAGTATTCTGAGTCCATTCGTGTTGTTACGAAGCAAATTGGCGTTGTACCCCTATATGAAATTCCAGCCCAAACCATGATCGATCCTCTACCAAAATTCTGACGCTGACGCTTTTGTTTTTTGGAAGATTTATCCCGCCAATATTTATGGCTACCATCGGGACCGTCCAAATTGAATTTTTTTTCATCGTGTTTCATTTTTTAAACACAACCGATTTCCATTCATCGTCCCAAAAACGATACTTTTCGGCAAATCGCAATCTTGCTAGCTTGTGCTTTTTTGTTAGGACCGGTTTGCCACATTTGTTTTCATAAACAAGATTTAAATTAGTTTTCATTATTTGTTGGACTCTTCTTACACCTACTCCTAAGTTCAATTGTCCTCTTATTTCACTTGCACTAAGATTTTCTTTCATTACAACCCTCCGAATCATTCTTTTTTGCTTTTCAGTAACTATTGGTGTCCGTCCTGGACGTTTCGTTTTACAATAATTTTTTTCCAATTTTATAAAATTGTCTATTAGGCAGCTGGATCTTTTGTCCGCTTAGCAATTTCGCGATTAGATAAACCTTCCTCATGGTAGGATTTAATTTTTCCTGAGTTATAAAATTGTGGCATTTTGATTTGTTATTATTAAGTTTGTAATTCTTAAAGAACATATTCTTTAAGAATTATATTTAGAGCTTAATGCCAAATAATTCATGAAGTAACAGGCTTGCTGCAACAACAAAAATTCTTTACAAAAGAACCGAGCAGACTAGACCATGGTTTCGTCGGACGCTACTCCGACTCATCAGTAGTCTCTGTGGTTCATGCAGTCCACTAACTTTGAGAAGCTAATAAGTGCCACTGTCAAAAAACCAAAAAGGAATTACCAGCACTTTTCACTTTCTCAAAGCAGTGTTTTTCTACTCTTTTGCTAGTCGCAAAATTTAAAAAAATTGACTGCATTGCTTCTGCAAAGATTTTGTTGTTGCGCTTTTTTTTTTACTTCTTTATCACGTGTCCATCTGGGTTCCAACATTTTGTTGGTATTAAACCATAGAAGGCGTGAAGAAGGTTTTTTTTCGTAAAGCAGATGTTAATTATATGCGCAAACATATAATTACTCATCATGTTTTCGTAGGTTTAGCTCGCACCAGTTTACATGAGTTATAAAATTGTGGCATTTTGATTTGTTATTATTAAGTTTGTAATTCTTAAAGAACATATTCTTTAAGAATTATATTTAGAGCTTAATGCCAAATAATTCATGAAGTAACAGGCTTGCTGCAGCAACAAAAATTCTTTAAAAAAGAACCGAGCAGACTAGACCATGGTTTCGTCGGACGCTACTCCGACTCATCAGTGGTCTCTGTGGTTCATGCAGTCCACTAACTTTTTCCTATTTCTTCATTGTTTAGGGCTTTACCACGTGGCATTCTGTAAAACTATTAAAAAAAAGAAGTTAATAGAAAAAATTAATATTATTCTGCTTCAAGAAGAAACACTTACGTGTGCTTGTTCGAATGATCGCTAACATGCAATAACAATAGAGTTCAGCTACTACAGCTTTTTCGCACATTCTCAGCATTAATCTATTTAAAGCCACAATCCAGATCTCATTAAAATATTTCAATGTCTTGAATTCCAGCGGCTCAAAACAGGTTAATGTGGGAAAAATTTACCCACCATAGAATGGATTGGGCTCAGGACAACACAGGACATAACAACTAACCATGCATAAACAAATACAAATCTAATTACACAATAGCTTTCAATCTACTTTTGAGTTGACCTTTTGACAAACTAACATCAAAAAATGCACAGTTGTTAACAGAGGCACTCATGCGGTTTAAGGTACTATTACAGTGTGAAGATATTAAAAACAACACATTTTTTATTAATTTTTTTTACATAGTATTATACAATTATTTAATTCAAATTTATTTTCATTATGAACAGTTAAAGTTCAAGATATAAAAAAAATGTTTTTTTTTGTTTTTGTATTTGTTGTTTATTTTCTAGAGGACGTTGAAGTTGGCGTGTTTAAAAAAAGGTTGTAAGTTGGTTTCTCATCTCCAGCATTTCCAAGGCGTCGGAAAGTAAAAAATCAAAGTGCATTCTTCAGTAAAAGGTTGTAGTTGAGCACTCTACCTACGCAAATAAAAAAACAAAAACAACAAAAACTAGTAAGGTATATCTTCGACTGGGCCGAAGTTAAAATACCCCCACGTCCGATTCTTAAAGGTAAAAAAATTTTAAATTGGAGAGCTTTTTTTTATGAGATTTTGAGAGATTTTATTATTTTTATGTGTCTAAAATACATACATATCAAATTGTTTTCCTACAGCTTAAATATAAGTCATTTTATAACGTTTTCAATTTTGGGGTTGTATGGGAGGTGGGCGTGTTAGTTTGTGTATCACGCCCATTTTTCTAACACACCTCAGTTTTGTCATGGAATACAGGAATATCGAGTTTCCGTTTTGTACCTTTAATATTAGCCTCTTTATAGGGTTTTCAATTTTGGGGTTGTATGGGAGGGGGGCGTGTTAGTAGGTGGATGACGCCCATTTTTCTAACACACTTTAGTTTTGATATAGAATACTTAAATACCGAGTTTCCGCCTTGTTACTTTAATATTAGCCTCTTTATAGATTTTTCAATTTTGGGGTTGTATGGGAGGTGGGCGTGTTTGTGAGCGGATGTTGCTCATTTTTCGTACACACCTTATTTTTGACATAGAATATACAAATACCGAATTTCAGTATTGTAGCTGTAATATTAAACTCTTTACAGAGTTTTAAATACTGGGGTTATATGGGAGGTAGGCGTGGTTTTCATGCGATTTAGCCCATTCTCGAACTTGATCTTAGGTTTTTAGAAAAAAGCTCAAATACCGAATTTCAGCTCGATAGCTTCAAAATTACGGCTGTAATCGTGTCCACAGACAGACAGACGGACAGACAGACGGACAGACAGACGGACAGACAGACGGACATGGCTAAATCAACTCAGGTGGTCATGCTGATCAAGAATATATATACTTTTCTATACCTAACACGCCTCCTTATGGGCGTTACACACGTCGTGACAAAATTAATATACCCCTTACGCAGTACGCGTGGGGGTATAAAAATGGCATGAGTTGAAAAACAAATTTACAAAAAATCCCTCTTTTTGGCTGAAATTCTTAGCCGTAAAAAACAAAATATAAAAGTTTCTCAGCTTTTTATAGGTAGAGTGCTTAACAGAGTCTATGAAGATTACAATGAACCAAGATTCATCGAAATCCATCAAGCAGAACTCGAGATATCTTAGAAACCAATTCGAAAAAACTTGATTCGAGAAAAACGCGATTAAATTTTCTTCTATGAACGATTATATATGAAGAAATGGGCGACATACGAATATAATGTATGTTATATCTTTTGTTTTATGCGATATTTTTTTCAAAAATTTCATATACACATTCTTAAAGCCTTAAGGAACCAGATTCTAAAAAAAACAAAAAATTATTTTTCATTTTTTACACACTGTAATAGTACCTTAAAGGAGCAGTAGCCATGTAATTTGTTCTACTAAATGGTAGATAAATTAAGTTGTTAGCATTTCTACTACTTCTACGGTTAGAGTTAAAGTTTATAAGAGAAAGTAGTTCCGGACAATTGAATACACCGGTTATAAGTTGGTGTAGATAGACGATATCCGCACACTTCCTTCGTTCACTTAAAGATTGCATTTTTAATAGTTTTAAACGATCCTCGTATGGAGGAAGGTTAAACAAATCAATCCCACCTAAGCCCCTAAGAGCAAACCGAACAAAACGTTTTTGGATTCTCTCTATACGTTCAACATGAACACTATAACTTGGGGACCAAACTTGACTTGCGTACTCCAAGTGAGGGCGCACTATTGCATAATACAACGTTGTAGTTGTAATCATGCTATTGAATTCTTTGGCCCAGCGTTTTATAAATCCAAGCATTGAAGATGCTTTTTTACAAATGGAATCAATATGATTGTTGAACGATAGCTTAGAATCCATGCATATACCAAGGTCTTTGACGGCACCTACTCGACTTAAAGCAGTATCTTTTATATTGTAATCAAAAATAAAATTATTCCTTTTACGCGAAAAGGTCATAGTTTGGCACTTATCAGGATTTAGAAACATATTATTTTTAAAGCACCAAACTTCAAAAGATTTCAGGTCAGCCTGAAGTAGGTTGGAGTCGTCTCTGGAATTTATTGTTCTGTATATTTTCATATCATCTGCATAAATTAACAGGTGAGAGTGTTTAATAATGTGGGTAACATCATTAATGGCTAAAATAAACAGAAGTGGACCTAAGTGACTGCCTTGAGGAACACCTGATTCCGCAACAAATTCAGGAGACAGAACCCCTCGGAATCGTATTTGATAAGATCGTTCTGTCAAATACGATTTAATCCAGCTAACAAAATATTCTGGAAATCCCAATAACTTGAGTTTGAATAAAATTAAATTATGTGGTAATTTATCAAACGCTTTACTAAAGTCGGTGTAAATACAGTCGACCTGGTTACCAGATTCAATTGTATTAAGGCAGAAAGATGTAAAATCGAGAAGGTTGGACACAGTGGATCTGCCATTGACAAAACCATGCTGACGAGTTGTTATGACTTCTCCACAGTATCCCCTTACCCGATCATACACCACTCTCTCAAAAAGTTTTGGAATCGATGATAGTTTAGCAATGGGCCTGTAAATGGGGCTTATAAATGATTTTTTCCAAAATTGAGGAAAATGGCTTTCATTTATAGATTTATTAAACAACAAAGAAAGTGGTTGACATAAAAAAGAACCACATTGTTTTAACACAGCGGCAGGAATTCCATCAGGTCCAGCACTAAAATCTTCATCTATCGATCCAATATAATTAAAAATATCCTCAGCGGTAAAGGATATAGATTCCAAAGAAACCTTGGGTGTAGAACTCATGTAATCAAAATACCCAACATCAGGGTTGAAAGAATCGGAACAGAATGATTCTTTAAAAAGAGTAGCAAATAGGCCATAGATTATGACGGGATCATCAGTAAATCCGTCTAGAGTTTTAAATGATGAGGGGAATCCATCGGATTTCTTTTTTGTATTTATGAATCCCCAGAATTTCCTTGGATCAGACAATATTCTCAGCTTAATATTGTCTAAATATTCATTATAAAGCGTAGCTGAGCAATTTTCAAATTCCAGAAACAAACATTTGTAAGTTTCTAGGTCATTTGAGTCTAAGCTACAGACATATTTCTTCCATGCTCTGTTTCTGTTGTTGCGAAGTGTTTTTAATTCCTTTGTGTACCAGGGGTACATTGAATTATTCGCAAATTTGAGGCTATATGGTACAGATTGAGAAAACATAGCAAAGAGTTCCAAATAAAAATAACTAATGGAATTATTAAGATTATTTTCATTTATGTATTCTAAAATTACATTGAGTTTACTATGAATTAAATTATTCAACTTCAAAAAGTCAGCTTTTTTAAAGTTGAATTCATAAACTTTGTCTATGGAATTTGAATTAACTATATTTTCTCTATCTGATTTGTACCATATACTCAATGGTGGATGGTATTCATCAACAGTTGTAAGAACATAGAAGGCCCTCTTAACAATGACATTGTTACTGTCTGTAGTTAAGACCAGTTCAAGAAGTCGATTAAGACTATTATAAATACAACTCACTTGTTGTAAGTCAGAACATATATTATCAACGAATATATGTTCTTGGCGGGTCTTCGAATTAGAAGCACATAAATGTGTATCATCGTCAGAAGAATGCCATTTTAAGTCAGGCAAATTAAAATCACCCAACAATAAAATGTCGTCATTGACGTCAAGTAAATTTATAATGTATTCTATGCAATCCGCAAGGTTTGCATAGACGTCAGCACTGCTCTTTGGAGGAATGTACGCGTTGACAACATATACATAGGGAGTTCCTGATAGCTAATAAGACACCACCACCAACAGTAGAAGAACTGTCAGCGTATCTGTCCTTTCTAAAAACTTGGAAACTATTGTCAAACAATTCCAGGTCAGTAATGCTTCCGTTGAGCCACGTTTCAGTTAACGCAATAATATCTTCTGAAAAATTCTGAGTTGACAAAAATATGTCACGCGTCTTAGAACGTAATCCCCTTACATTTTGATAGTAAAGGGATAGCCTATTCAGTTTTTTTGGGTCTGACGGACGATATTATTCAACCTTTCAGACTTATTTTTAGGCTTAAACTCAGAAACGAAAATATTATCGCCCCACAAATTAGAGTTTAAAACAGTTGCAAACTCTTCAGCTGCAACTGTTAGAATGAAGGAAGCGTGGGAAGGTTTATTACCTATTTTTTTGCATGAACAGAATGCATTATGACGTATTAAATTATTTTGTTTGACAAACGTCAAAACATTTTCAGTAGTTGTGTCGGGCTGAAGGCGTGAAATAAATATTGTTTTTTTTCCTCGACACTGCCCTTAAATTGAAATTTAGTTCATTATTGGGCTGAGTTGAAATTGGACTGTTAGTCAATGGAGGAATATTTAATGGCGATGGTGTAATGACTTCATTATTTGATTCAGAAGGCATTGCTGAGGATTGCATAGCCTGAGAAGTGATTGAAGACACCTTGCGACGCTTGCTATTTTTATTTTTATTTTTATTTTTCCTCTTCTTATTTTTATTTTTATTTATATTTTTAGGTTTATGTAGGTCTTTTTTAGATGAAAGGATGGTTTGGGCACCGGAAGAAACTGTCTGAGACAGAGAAGGGGAGATATTTTCCGGTATTGAAATTTCATCGTAAACGCTGGTACTGGCTGCGCTAGTAACTTCGCTAAAAAATCCAACAATTTCTCTAAAATTGTTATTAAGCGAGTTAAGACTTTCTCCAAAAAGCTTTATTTTAGAATAAAGTTAATCTGGAGAAATGGCCCTGCACGAAGCACAGTACCAGCGAAGACCTGATCGCACTGAGATTAAGTCGTCAAGGCACGACTTAGAAATACCAGCACAAGATGCATGGAACATTCGCTCACATGGGCCAGAACAACTAAACATGGGATAGAGAATATTCTGGCTTTTGCATAGCTCGTTTAAAGAACAAGCAGCAATATTTTCTACAGAAAAATAATTCATGTTTATGTTATTGCTAATGAGCGAATCTTTAAAAAATGCAAAAATGTGCTTCTAGGCTTTAATTTTTATTAAGCAGTGAACGCAACAGTTAAATTATACAAACAACAATCACTACAAGAAATAAACAAAGCACCGCACAAAGAGGAATGGCAACAATAACAACAACAAAAAACAAGCAAGCTAACATGCAAATGTAACAAATTTAACACTTAAGATAGTGAAAATTAATTTTAGTAAAGAAATAACTAAAACTTAGTCTTACTGTTAATATATATATTTTAACAAATAAAAAAGAAATAAAGTAACATATATATTAAGACACTCACTATTATTTTCACGGAGATTTTACACAAAACAAAACAAAACAAAAACTATCACAAGACAATGACTAAAACACTTCCGACACTGACTAATGGACGAGATCAACTGAAAACAATTAACTAAAAACAAGTTTTCTACTATGCCTTTATACTTACTTCGCATTTTAAACACCAATACTAACGGACTAACGGTTCTTTTGTTTTTACTCTCATTGCACTGTGGGCAACAAGTGATGTTTTTGAAAGTTTATTAAGCACATTGTTGCTCAGATTTAAACATGTTTTGTTTCAAAAAATATTTAGTCTTTTCTAGTAAAAGTAAGGAAACTAGAATGCCTTTATAAATATTTCGGGGAGTGTAGTTTGGCATTTACCAGGATTGAGACACATATTATTTTTAGAGCACCAAACTTCAAAGGATTTCAGATCAGCCTGGAGTAGGTTAGAATCATCTTTAGTATTTATTAGAGTCCGACCGATTATTCGGCTTCGGCTTCGGTAATCGGCATAATCGGCCGATATTTAGACCTTCGGCATCGGCTTCGGCTTCAGCCGAGATAGCCGATTATTTTTGCCGAATGTTTTTGCTTTGCTTTTATAAGTTCTTAGATTTTTTTTTTAATTATTCAGTGAACTCCGTTAATAATTCCACATTTGGAACATTTTCAATTGTTTGTTTTGTTTTTCTCTCCTTTTCTGTTCTTTCATGAGTTGGTGTACACTCGTTGAAAATTTTATTCAAATGATAAATCATATCTTATGAATTGGTTCGTTTTTCATACCAAATTTCTTTACATTCGGTCTAGTCGTTCAGGCGTTATTGAACCATATATATTTTATTACTTTAAGCGCCCTCTATCGAAAGTTTATAATAAGAAAGTTTTTTGTGCATGGCGAGACTTTCGGTACCTTCATGCTGAAGAAACAAAAGATACTCAATAACATCGCGATTAGACGGTGGTTTTGTTAAGATTGAGTGAATTTTCACGAAGCGCATTTCTTATGAATAGCAGATAGTATGTTTTTAGTATTGAAAATATTTTGTTCGCTTGTGTGTGAGGTTGTGTGCCCTTTCCTTTAGTTGTTGCTTTGCTTGTAAGATTGTTTTTTTTTTATGTAATAATATGGCAAAACGGTCAACTGGCTAAACGACTCGAGCGATTTTGATGAAATTGTACGAGATTCTTCTGACCTAGTAACACAAGATAGACTTTTAGAAGAAATAAAAACTTTCGATAGAGGGCGCTTAAAGTAATAAAATATATATGGCTTAATAACGCCTGAACGACTGGACCGAATGTAAAGAAATTTGGTATGAAAAACGCTGTAACTTTTTTTCCTACGAATGAAATTTAATAGTTTCTTCACAAAAGTTTAATGATTTTTTATGAACTTTTGTTGTATCAAAAAAAAACTTAAAGTTTTGGGGGTGCTTGTGTACTAATTAAGACATATCCAAAGATATACTTCTTTTCACGATCGGGCTAAGACTAGTGATGTTTTACAAAAAAGACCATTTGGGGCAGATTTTGGGTTCACAAAAAAAAATTTGTATTGTACTGAAATCCTTTCAACATAAGCTTTCATATTAGGGGCGGTAAATGCAAACTTTTCCCATATGGGGTGATCCACCTTAATACCTCATGTAATAAAATGCACTAATTTTAAAATGCTATATATTTTTAATGAACCATAAAAATCACTTTAATTTTTATATCATCAGAATCCTCTTATTACGTTGTCTATTTAACATTAATTTCAAATTTTTTCACCCGTGCCCATTGGAGATATTTGACCCCAAAGTTGGGGCAAACTTGAAATTTTTTATTTTTCAAAGCGATGCAACCCAAAAAGTTTATGATCTAGTCACTTTTAAAAATTTATATTTTAAGTTCTTACTAAGACGTACCTAATACCAAAAAAATAGGTCTGCCACTAACTTCTTTATATTAAATTTTTTTTTAAAGTTACCAGAAATTACGATTATTTTCGGAAACTTTTACTTTTTTTAAATTAAGTAACATCCCAATAAATTTTTCTGATATACAAAATAATAGCCTAAGGAATAATTAATATTATGTTTGTTCATTTATTACTGTATGTTGAATAGGAGCTGAGATATGATCATTACCGCAAACTCTATAAATACGAAAATCGCTCGTGGTTGCATGAAAAACATGGTCACCATTTTGTAAATACAACAAAAAAATTTTTTTAAAGCAGTTCTAAGGTGCCGAAACATTTCGAAATTAATGGTAAAAAAAAACTTTTTAAAATTGTTGACCGACCGAATTTGCTATTTTGTGATCAATCTCGGCGGAATGACCCAGTTAGTATCAGGAAGTAGCTTTTCTCGACTGGGTCAAAAATTGATAACATTTTTTGTCCACGTTATCCTGACGTCAATAAATCAATTACAGAAACATCCGAAATTTGTAGAAAAACTCTTACATTTAATTCGAATTTAATGATTTCATTACGTTTTTTTGTACTTGTAAATGAATATATAACAAAAGCAAAGAATAAATTTTTATAATTTTTTTGACTTTAAAACATTTGTTTTTTATTCGGCTTTGGCTTCGGCCGATTATTAATTTTTTGCCGAAGAATCGGCTTCGGCTTCGGCAAAAATTCACATTCGGTCGGACACTAGTATTTATTATTCTGTATATTTTCATATAGCCTGCATAAATCAGCAGACGAGAGTGTTCAATGACGTGTGTTATTTAATTGCTTAAACAAACAGAAGTGGACCAAGGGGCTACCTTGAGGAACACCTGATTCAGCAATAAATTCTGAAGACAAAACACCCCTCGAAATCGTATTTGATAAGATAGCTCAGTCAAATACGATTTTATCCAGCATACAAAATAATGTGGAAATCCCATTAACTTTAGTTTAAATAAGATTAAATCATGAGGTCACTAAAGTCAGTGTTAATATAGTCGACTTAGTTAGCAGATTCCATTGAATTTAAGCAGAATGTTGTAAAATCGATAAGATTGACACAGTGGATCTTTCATTAACAAAACCATGTAACGCGTTGTTATGACTTCTCCACAATGAATTTTAACACGATCGTACACAATTCGCTCAAAAAGTTTGGGAATAGACGAAAGTTTAGCGATGGGCCTATAATTATTAACATCATTCCTGCAACCTTTTTTATATATAGGACTTATAAATGATTTTTTCCAAAAAACTGGAAAATAACTTTCTGTAATTGATTTATTAAACAATAAAGAAAGTGGTTGACACAAAACGGATCCGCATTGAGTTAACACTGCGGCAGGAATTCCATCAGGTCCAGCGCCAAAATCCTCATCGATTGTCCCAATATACTTTAAAATATCCTCAGAGGTAAAGGATATAGATTCCAAAGAGACCCGGGGTGAAGAGTTCATGTAGTCAAAGTAACCTTCATCAGGGTTAAATGAATCTGAACAAAAAGATTCCTTGAAAAGATTGGCAAACAGGCCACAAATTATAGAAGGATCGTCCGTAAATCCATCAAGAGTTTTGAAGGATGAAGGAAATCCATCAGATTTTATAATCCATCTTAGTATTTACGAACCCCCAAAATCTCTTTGGATCAGACAATATTTTTACATGCAATAAGAAAAGAGTTCAGCTACTACAGCTTTTCGCACTTTCTCAGCATTAACTCATTTGAAGCCACAATCCAAAGCATCAAAAAGTTTTAATGATAAAGATTCCAGTGGCTCAAAACAAAGTTAATGTGGAAAAAATTTACCCACCAAAGTTTGGGTTGGGCTCAGGGACAACACAAGAAGTAACTACTAACCATGCACACTAGACCGTACCACCTCCTATGCAAAAAAAAAAAGTGCGCCGTAAACCAGCGAATATGACGCATTTGTGCAAGACAATTACGAAAAAAATTTTGTTTTTTTTTTTGACCGAACGTAGGGGTCGCGCATTGACATATTTCTTCATATCTCTGGTGTTTACAGTCGGATTTTAAAGTTTAGTACAACGATGTTTTTGTCTTAAGAAGATCAATATGACCTCTTTAGAAGTCATTGACCTCAGGTGTACCGTTCTAGTACTTACCCTCCAGATCTCAGTTCCTACCATCCTAATGTACCATCCTTATATCAAAAAAATAAAGCTCTTAAAATAGCATTAATCTTTTGCCCAGGAAGTATATCGAAATTTCAAGCAGAACTATTTTTAAAAAATTTTTGAAAATTTTTTTGCCGAACGTAGGGCTCCCTTTTTTCATTTTCTTCATATCTTCGGTATTAAAAGTCTGATCATATTGAATGACATATCGATGTTTTTGTTTAAAAGAGACCAATTAGTTTTATTCCAAAATAAAAAAAAAATATTCCTACAAGTCCTTGGAAGGTCTTAAATTGATTTTGAGGAACTTTAAAGCTCATAAAAGAATAAAAATAATGCCAATCTGCCAACAGAGGTATCAACACTATTTTTGTTGTGATTTTCTAATTATACAATGTATAATTATTTTCACAGCCACATTGAAAATAGCAATTTCAAACCCTGTCTATTGCAATTCGTTTTTCCCCGTGAAAAAACAGATAAAAATTGCGTCTGTCTAATATTTATTTCAAACGAGAGTTTTATAGAGTTTTGATAATTTTCAATGCAAATTGGCCAAAAACATTTAAAAAAATGTCTTATTGTGATTGACTTAAATAATACCAAATTACCAACGGAGTATGATGTTACAAATTGTTTATTGTATCTGCGGCATAACAGTAATAAAAGTGGAAAGTGGTATGATTTTAAACAAGAAGCCATAATATATTCAACTGGCAGTTCGTCCTTTTATAAAAAACAATGCGTACCTACTTCTCGCACCCGGAGAATATTTTGTTAAAACTAGCAAGAATCATTGCAGTATTCAATCGAATTAATCAAATTACCAGGTTCGCACAATGAAAATGACTTAATTTGATTATTTTTTATAGTAAACCTATATAACTTCACAGCTTATTCATGCCATTCTCAAAACACCGAGCCTTTTGTTCATGTAGTAAATGAATCTGCTTTGGGGGTCACCGATGAACAACTCATGGGCCACATTTTATCAAAACTCGAGAGCTGTCAGAAATATAGCCAGTGTTTGAAATTATATTTTCGATGTGGCTGTGAAAATAATAATACATTGTACATTTAGAAAATCACATCACAAATAGTGTTCAAACCTCTTTTAGAGCTCTTTACGAGCTTTAAAGTTCCTCAAAATCAATTTAAGACTTTCCAAGGACTTGTAGGAATATTTTTTTTTATTTTGGAATAAAACTAATTGGTCTTTTTCAAACAAAAACATCGATATGTCATTCAATATGATCAGACTTTTAATACCGAAGATTTGATGAAAATGAAAAAAGGGAGCGCACGTTCGGCAAAAAAATTTTTTAAAAATAGTTCTGCTCAGGGACCGAAAATAACTGTTATTTTACAATTTTTAAATGAAAAAGACACAATGAAAATATTGTCGAAGGACTTTTTCAAATATACCATTATGATACAAATGGCCTCAGCTTCACGAATGTTAAGTGCCTTTTAAATTTTCGACTGATTCTATAAAAGTTAAAAATTAACTGTTATTTTTGCCTTTTATTTTTTCGGACAAAAATAACGGTTACTTTTGACTTTTATTTTATCGGTCAAACATAACAGTTATTTTGTGACTTTTATTTTTTCGGTCAAAAATATCAGGCACTTTCTAGTTTTTTAAAGGCCGCTTGACCAATTAAAAAACTATTGATACCATATGTAAATTGTGCGCATCGACGAGACGAAAAAAATCGACAATAGTTTTTTAGTCGGTAAAACAGCCTTTGAAAAAACACAAATTGCCTGATATTTTTGACCGAAAAAATTAAAGGCAGAAAATAACTGTTATTTTTGACTGATAAAATAAAAGTCAAAAGTAACTGTTATAATTGCCCGAAAAAATATAAGGCACACAATAACTTTTATTTTTGTCAGAAAAAATAAAAGTTAAAAACTAACAGTTAATATGTGACTTTTACGATAAAAACCATAACCGGTACGGTCCCTGGTTCTGCTAGAAATTTCGATATACTTCCTAGGCAAAAGATTAATGATATTTTAAGAGCTTTATTTTTTTGATATAAGGATGGCACATTAGGATGGTAGGAACTGAGATCTGGAGGGTAAGTACTAGAACGGCACACCTGAGGTCAATGACTTCTAAAGAGGTCATATTGATCTTCTTGAGACAAAAACAGTGTTGTACTAAACTTTAAAATCCGACTGTAAACACCAGAGATATGAAGAAATATGTCAATGCGCGACCCCTACGTTCGGCCAAAAAAAAAACAAAATTTTTTTCGTAATTGTCTTGCACAAATGCGTCATATTCGCTGGTTTACGGCGCACTTTTTTTTTGAGGTACGGTCTAATGCACACATAGATCTAATTACAGATTAGCATTTAATCTACTTTTGAGTTGACCTTTTGACAAGGTAACATCAAAAACGCTACAGTTGTTAACAAAGGTACTCATGCGGTTTAAAGGAGCAGTTAACATATAGTTCGTTCTACTAAAAGGTAAATAAATTAAAGTGTTAGCGTTTCACTGCTTCTACGGTTAGAGTTAAAATTAATGAGAGAAAGAATTTCCGAGGAATCGAAAACACCGGACATGAGTTGGTGTAAATAAACGATATCTGCGGTCCTCCTTCGCTCACTAAGTGACTGCATTCTTAATAGTTTTAAACGATCCTCATAAGGAGGAAGGTTTGAAATATCAGTTCCACTTAAGCCCCTTAGAGCAAACCGAACAAAGCGTTTTTGGATCCTCTCTATTCGTTCAACATGCACATTTTAACTTGGGGACCAGACTTGACTTGCGTACTCCAAGTGAGGACGCACAATTCCATAATATAACGTTGTAGTTGTAATCGTGCTATTGAATCTTTGTAATCAAATAATAAATTATTCCTTGTTTGCGAAAAGGTCATATTTTGGCATTTACTAGGATTGAGAAACATATTATTTTTAGAACACCAAACTTCAAAGGATTTCAGATCAGCCTGGATCGTATTGATTCTCATATTGCTTTAGGAAAAAAAAAATAATCATCGCAGCCGGAACTGTTAGAACATCCTAGAAACGAATCGAAGGAACGATTGGAACTATGTCCGACTGCGAACACAGTTCCTGGAACTATACAGGTACTATACAGAACGACACATCTCTAGTTAACACTGCGGCAGGAATTCCATCAGGTCCAGCGCCAAAATCCTCATCGATTGTCCCAATATACTTTAAAATATCCTCAGAAGTAAAGCATATAGATTCCAAAGAGACCCGGGGTGAAGAGTTCATGTAGTCAAAGTAACCTTCATCAGGGTTAAATGAATCTGAACAAAAAGATTCCTTGAAGAGATTGGCAAAAAGGCCACAAATTATAGAAGGATCGTCCGTAAATCCATCAAGAGTTTTGAAGGATGAAGGAAATCCATCAGATATTTTCTTAGTATTTATGAACCCCCAAAATCTCTTTGGATCAGACAATATTCTCAGCTTAATATTGTCTAAATATTCATTATATAAAGCAGCTGAAAGATTTTGAAATTCCAGAAACAAACTTTTGTAGATTTCAAGGTCATTTGAGTCCAAACTACTGACATATCTCTTCCATGCCCTATTCCTGTTATTGCGAAGTGTTTTCAACTCTTTTGTGTACCAAGGGTACGCCGAGTTCTTTGCAAATTTGAGGATATATGGTACAGACTGAGAAATTACAGCAAAGAGTTCCAAATAAAAAAATTAATGGATTCATCAAGATTATGTTCATTTATATATACTAAAATTACGTTAAGATTACTGTGTAGTAAATGATTGAACTTCAAAAAGTCAGCTTTTTTAAAATTGAATTCATAAAGCTTGTCCATTGAACTCGAATTAACTTTATTCTCCCTATCCGATTTATACCAAATACTCAAAGGTAGATGATATGCATCAATAGTAGTAAGAGCATGGAAGGCCCTCTTAACAATGATATTATTACTGTCCTAAGTTAAGATCAGGTCAAGAAGTCTTTCCAGCAATTTAAATACAACTCACTTGTTTTAAGTCAGAACATATACTGTCAACGAATTTATGCTCCCCAAAAGTCTTCGCATTAGATGCACAAAAAAAATGTATCATCGTCAGAAGAATGCCATTTTAAGTCGGGCAAATTAAAATCGCCCAACAATAAAATGTCGTCAATTACGTCAAGAATATTACGAATATAGTCTAAACAATCAGCCAGACTTGTATAAACCTCTACACTACTGTTTGGAGGAACATATGCGTTATTTATGTATACATTTGAGCTACAATGTATAACCTTAATGCATATTAGTTCAATATTAGAAGCGCAGGGTATATCAACAAAGGAACTAACAAAGCAGTTCCTTACAGTTATAAGAACACCACCAACAGAAGAAATATTGCTGGCGTATCTGTCCTTTCTAAATACTTGGAAACTATTGTCAAACAATTCCAAGTCAGTAATGCTTTAATTCAACCACGTTTCAGTAAACGCGATTATGTCCTCAGAACAATTCTGAGTAGAAAGAAATAAGTCTCGCGTTTTGGAGCGCAATCCCATTACATTTTGATAGTAAAGGGACAGCCTATTTAGTTTTTTTGGTTCCTACGGGCTATATTATTTGAGCGCCTAGCCTTGTTTTTAGGTTTAAATTCTGAAACGAGAATATTATCGGCCCACATAATTAATATTATTATCATTTTTGTTATGATTATTATTTATATTATTACTATTATTATTATTTGAAAGAATTTCAGATACATGTGACGAGGAGGTGGGAACTGAAAATAGCTTAGCCTGGGGAATAGAAAACAGGCTTTGATTGGCACGTTTGCGCTTATTATTTTTTCGTTTATTTTTAGAATTATAAGCATTGGAGGCCATCATCATAGAAAAAAGACGGACTTCAGTCAGAAACTTAGCGATAATGTGGTCGAATATGATCAAGAGAAGTGTAAGCCGCGAATGGACTCTGAAACATTTGCATACATTTGCAGTCAAGGGTGGTTCTTTCTTTTCCTGCAAAATTGAAAATGAATGCACTGGTACTCGTTTAACCAAAATTCACATTATAAAAGCCATATTTCAATCTATGCAAATTATTTCGAGTTTCCGAGTAAGCCATTCACGGTTTACACTTCTCCCGATCATGTTCGACCACATTTTCACTATGTTTCTCACTGAAGTCCGTTCTTATTCTATTATTTTTGCCTCCAATGCTCGTATATCTCGATCATTTAGTTTTGATTTATTACCTCGCCCATGCTACTGTGCCTCAATTGAGGCGATATTCACATAATTTTTGATGACGTAGTGGACAGTTGACTTTGTTAATCCTAGGGGGAATGCAATAAAAGCCATAACTTTTGTGTAAAGTAAAGTTTTTAACAATAAACTTTCTTATTTCTTCACAAACCGCTTTGCCAGGTGCCACAGTAGAAAATCATTCAAAAAAACTACTGGAATGAAATCAAAGAGTGACCGAAATTTTCTCAAAACATTCCCAATATTTTCTCAATTGATATACAGAATCAGCAAGAAATAATTTGTCCCGTTATCCTTGTGCACACTCGCACTCTTTATATCGTACGAATTGAATGTTGTCAGTTTTTGGATTGCATTTTATGACTGTGTTGGTTAATATCGCTATTAACATTGTTGTTTTTGTATTTTTTTTACTTTTGCTATTAATTCTAAAAAATTACATTTCAAGCTTTAAGGATACAACAAACTTTGTATCAGAAATATTGTTTTCTTACTATAAATAAAAGTTGAAAGTGTAAATATTATAAAAAAAGCAGGCGTACGAACTGATTGTCGGGGTAGTATAAATGCTAGGAATGGCATCATCATCACTGTCGTCTGGCAATGAATGCAAACGCGGACCGCATTGATCGAGGAATAATGCTTTCGCATTTTCGGGAATTTTATGCTCGTTGGCGCACACGCACGAAAATCAATCTCAATTGAGTACTTGCCACGCGAAACACGAAATAGGACATCCCATTTGTTGGCTTGAAAAAATCGAGAACTCTTCGTTTGAAAAGACGACTTTTTCAGCAAGTTATTTAACCCACAGCTTCGATTGTGGGTTCTCGACACAGTTGGCATTTTTGCGCATTGCCACAATCTTGAAACTTTGTCGTATATATTTTCTGTGAATGCACTGTGTTTGACTTTTGAATTATGCTGAAAAAACAGCACGTATTCCACCACATTTCGTTTTGTTGGTAATTTTGTTTTGTCCAAGTCGCGCTTAAGGAAATGCATTTTGTTTAAATTCAGTATTTTGTGCACGATTTATGTGAATTAAAACTTAATATTATTGACCACTGAAAAAGACCGAATAACTTTTTGATATGAAGTGACCGCTACAGCCATCTTGAATCTCGAAAAGATTTTGAAATTTAAGAATAAAATTTGATTATTTGTAATGATAAAGTTTGATTCTTTGCATAAAATCGGTCGGAAGTGCTCCTAAAATCCATTTTTTCGATTTAACTTGTTCCCATGGTTATAATGATTTTTTGAAAGCTTTAATTTTTTAGATTTTTCGGAGCAGGATTATATGGTATGAACGGAGATAGATTGTGTAATCATTCGAAAAAAAACATTTAAGGTAAAAATGTTGTACACTTGCCTCGCCCGCGAAATAGCCCACAATCTCATGCAAATAACGATTAACAAATCACAGGTCTAAATTAGAACTTGTGTACCAAAATTTTATAGTAGGAGAGCTAGTGAACCATCTGACTAACCCGTTTCCCACAAAGCTAGAAAATTTTCAAGTGATTATTTATTATCTTTCTATTAAGAAAATACCGTTCTGGCAGGGATCTCGCGGTTGCATCATTGTCCTTTACATTTTTGAAAATGTAAAATAACATTTTTTTGAACCTTCTCCCACAAGGATAAAATTTTAATATGTTGTAATTTACATATATTAAAGCGTACAAAAAAATCGCCAGCCTATTTGGATGGTTGCAAGTATCTGCCAGAAGACAGCAAAGTTGTCATCGGGATGGTCATTCATAACCTGCTTCCCACAAGGGTGAAATTTTGAGGGTATATTCTTTCAATAGTTTTAAAAGTATATCTAAACAGTCAGCCTAATCTGAATCTAAATCTAATTGTTTAATAACACGTTGCTGTCCACCACGATAAGGAAACCAATTACATATTGATTACACTGGTTTACAAATAACGAAAAGTTGTTTGTACTTTTAATGCCACTAATGGTATTCCCTTAACGCCTCGGAAACAGCTTAAACCTCGTAAACTGCTTAATTTTAAGAAAATGGGAAATGATGGAAATATTTTGTATGGCGATTTTTTTACGATGTTTAAGCTACAATTTCAGTGCTTAAACAATGTAAAAAAGTTTGGTTAAACTTTCATCTGTCAAACTGTCAAAAAAGTGTGTGGTGTTTTTTTTATTTATTTTGGCGCTTAATTCATCCCAATTGGCAAGCATAGAAATGGATAGTGGTAGTGCTTGAAAAAGGAAAGAAACACTTCGACACATCGTTGGGTGCTCTGCCAGACAGTAGAACTACTGCAATTGGTATTGGATAAGGCTAAAGATTGCCCGGAAAAGTTTGGAGTAGATTAATACTGAGCACTTAAGTTTGGCAGCTAACTCAATTATTCCCATTTCAGAAACCTAGAGCAAACAGATTCTACGAACAAATTTTCGGTCGATTTGTTACGGCATGATGAATAATGAAGTTATATTATATTTAATTTTTTTATTGATCTGCTGTTTTTGACATATGCATGACAAATTTATCAGATGTCTAAAGGTGCGTTCCTTTAACAGAGGCTCGGAATTTTACGAGTTTACGAAATGGGAAATTTTGGTCGTTAAGGGAATACCATTACTATCCTTTTCTCATGTAAAATCGGTCGCTAATTCCGAAAAAAACATTTGTTTTTTTCTGTCACTCCGTTTTCGAGATATTGCCCACTGTAGGGTTTTCAACGAAAAAAAAGTTGGTTCCACTTAATTGCATATATCTCCAGAACCAACAACAGTAATCAAACAAATGATATATCAAATAAAAGCTAATAAAATTTCTTACAAACAATGCACACATCAGTTTTTGCTCGAGTTTTTAGTTTTGGCGGAATAAATTCAAATTTCGGGGATTTTTTTTATTTTTCAGAAAAATTTCCAAAAAAAGACAAAATAGTTGCAAATTTCGTTAAGAAATCAAAATATTTTGTTACTTTTGATATTTTTTACTAAAAGCCTTTATTTTTCCAAAAATAATAAGATATTGTTGAAGAAAATCTGTTGAGAAATGAAAAAGTTGTGTTTAATGGAACGAAATCACCCAAATTGTGTGATTATCAATTTATGCATTTGGACTTCTTTTATTGCCATAAAAAAAAATGAGAACTAAAGGTTGTTGAAATAAAATCATATATTCTTCATTTTTTCTTTTAATAATTTACATTATTTTTACATTATTTAAAATGGTATATAATTATTATTTATAATTTTTATTGTTCCCTTAAATCATTTTTATTGTTATTTACATTGTAAATAATTTTTATTTATCATTCAGAAATTCAAAATGATTAGATATCTTGTTTTGTCGTTTATTTAATTTGGGGTCGGTTTCTCTGATGAAAAACCAACAATAGTCACTCATCATTCCTTCGTCCCAAAATCCTTGGTACCGACTTTCAATTGCTTTCATCTGTTGTTGGAATCTTTCCCCATGTTCATCGCTCTCGTCACCGAGATTCTTCGGAAAAAAATTCAAATGGGAGTGCAGAAAGCGAATTTTCAGAGACATATTTACGCCCATCTTTTTATAGTTCTTGAGCAACTCGTTGGCTATTTTCTCGTAAGATTCACTTTTATTGTTTCCGAGGAAGCTAGAAACAGTCGTCCTAAAAGAATCCCACGCCGCTGCCTCAACTGGTGACAATAGTTCTGCGAATTGAAGATCGTTTAACACCTTTTTTATTTGCGGTCCAACGAAGACACCTTCTTTTATCTTGGCATCAGAAAGATTTGGAAAAATCGTTTTCAAATATGTGAATGCTTCGCTTTCTTTGTGTAACGCCTTGACAAAGTTTTTCATAAGTCCAAGTTTGATGTGCAGCGGTGGGAGAATTATGTTTTCCTTTTTGACGAGTGGAACGTTTTTGACGTTGCTCTCTCCAACTTTCGACTCAATTCTTTCTGGCCAGTCCTTTTTGTAATAGTGGTGTTCACGTGCTCGACTATCCCACTATCCCACTATCTCACGTGCAGAGAAAACAGTAGTACTTTGTGTAGCCACTCTGTAAACCACAAAGCATACCAACGACTTTGAGATCAGAACATATTTTCCAGTCGTGTTGTTCATATTTAATACATGTCAATAGCTTCGCCATTGTTTCGTACGTTTCCTTTTTGTTGACTGCATGTGCGATCGGAATCGATGACTTTTTGTTTCCTATATGAAGTAATACTGCCTTCAAGCTCACTTTGCTTCCATCAATAAAAAAACGCCACTCTTTGGGAATGTACGGCTGACCGAAGGTATTAAATAAGCCAGGAATGTCTACGCAATAGCAGATATTGTCATTCTTAATAAAGTGTATAGCAAACGGTTTTTTACGATTTCTGCAGTATGTCACCTTAACATCGGGTTTCAAAAAGTTGAATTGTTGCATACGAGAAGCATGCAATTCCGATTTTTCCTTTGACAGTTCCAAATCTCTTATCCAATCATTCAGCTGCGCTTGCGATAAAAGGTGAGTTGTGCTTTTAGTTGTAATAGTACTACCACCTGTGGTTCCTTGCGACTCCACTGAATCTACGGATTTTCGATTGTTTTCACATGTTGAATCGGGACAAGTAGGATATGGAATATCGTCAGAATGAGATACTGGCAATGAAACAGTCGGGACAGTGGCGTATATCACTCTTTTGTGTTTTCCAACACCAGTCACTTTGGCCGGACAAAAAAAGCAATCGTTTTGGTGGCAAAACAGTTGTCTCCAGATCATCGGAACATCGAATTTCATGTATCGTTTTTTACCCGAGCTCCATTCAGACAATATTAATTTGCACGATTGACACAAAATACTTGGCTTGGAGTAATAATTAAATCGAAAAATAAACGAAGACGAGTTAATGGCTGATGGTGATATTTAATTTAAGCATTTTCAAGTTTAAATATTTTTCTTAATTTGAGTGATATTGTGTTACACATTATAAATCAATTGTTAAATTAGATATATTGCAAATATTTCTGCATGATACGGTTGAATTTGTTTGGAGAAAAGTTATAAAAGAATACCAGTAAAACACCAGTGTTTTTGAAGACCAATATTTATAAAATTTAAAAAAGAAAAAAAAAACACTAATGTGCAATTCTTATGCGAAAGCTAGTTAGCTTGATCAGTGACATTAAACAATATTAACTGAAAACAAAAACAAATACACAAAAATATATAAAAAAAAAGCAAAAAGAAAACAAAACAAAACCGATCTGCACAAGAAGACTTCGTTTGAAAGATCAAACGGAGCCGTAAGTAGTTTAAAGCGCAACAACTATTTAAGCAAATAAATTATATATGTAGTGAATAACTCGGGGCTACATGTTTTGTAGCTGTCGTGTTTGTCGTTTCCTCGATTTCGCGCTGCCTGCATTTCAATCGCCTTAAATGACACCGACTCCGAGACTAACGCGTGAACAATTACGGCAACAAGGCCTTCGTCCAAAAAACGAAAATACTCCGAAGTCAGAGAGTGGCAGCTTGAGTGCTTTTAGCACTGCACTCAATGCATTGGAAGAACGTTTGAGTGAAAAGCTAAAAGTTGAGATAGAACAGCTAGAGGATCGTCTTCGAAAGCACAACGACAACATCTTCAATCGTCTCTCGAGCGAGATAGCAAACATTGAGACAAAATTGAGCAAAGAACTTAAAAGCGAAGTCACAACCATTAAAGAGACATTTAATGAGTACGATTTAAAACTCAGCTCTCTTGAAAATCGCATCGAAATTCTAACCTCTCGGTGTGATGTGCTAGCTGAAGATATGAAGCGATGCTCCACTGCATCTAACAAAAACAACATCAATAATAATAACACTACAGATGCAATTATATTTGGAGTCCCTTTGAAGACAAATGAAAATGTTAAGAGCATCTTCAAACTTGTCTGTCACTCTATCGAATTTCCACCACCGCAACTGAAAGATATTTTCCGTATAAAGCCCAAAACAATTAATACGAATTACGATCCCGCGATAATCGTAAAGTTTTACACCCCTTACGATCGCAATCGGGTTCTTAAGGCCTTTGGTGATTATCGAAGGCGAGCTAAGAAAGCTGTGAATCTCAAGAATGCTGGTCTCGAGTTCGATAACAACGTGTACATTCATGAGTGCCTCAGCGTTGACACAAGAAAGCTGCTTCATGCCGCCATCGCCTACAAGAGGCGCAAATGTGTTTACAACGCTTTCACAATCCGAGGTTGTGTTCACATTCGTCTGCACAAAGGTTCTCCAAGCATTCAAATCAACAATGCAAGTGAATTACATGAAGCTGTCTTTTCTGCTGGAAGTTGCGAAACTAGTCCTGATGATGACTTCGATGAAGTTGCCGCTGCCTAAACTAAACTTTATAACTTTCTTTTTTCTATTCTCTTGGTTTTCATTAATGCCTCCTTTATCTATTCTGTTCCTATACACTATATTTACAATTATCTCGTTCTTCTATATAAAAGCTTATGATTCAAACACACGTGCTGCAAATACTAATTTTTTTCAGTTTAAGATTATTTTAAGTGATGAGTTTTTGTAATACTAATCTTGTTAGTTCCAAGGACAATATTTATGCTTTAATTCGAATATTAAGCAGGCAGGCAAAAGGATTGCAGGTATGTCACATTAATGCGCAAAGTTTAAACAACAAAATTGATGAGTTTCGGTACATATTTGAAAACTCAAATATGGATGTTGTTTGCGTATCTTAAACATGGTTTCAGCTTTGCGTTCAGGATGTAGTATTTAGTCTAAATGGTTATAGAACATTTCGCGCGGATCGAGAGTCTCATGCTGCGGTGTTGCAATTTTCGTTAAAAGCGGGATTTCATGCAACTTTATAAGTAGATCAAACTTAGAGGATGAAATTGAGTTCTTATTTGTTGATATAGTTTACGAATTTAAAAAACTACTTGTCGGTGCAGTCTATAGGCCAAAACGTAATATCAGTACAGAAAACTTACTGTTGAAAATTAATGAGTAATGTTGTAATTGATCTAGATTCGATATCAACTTTAGATAAAACCATGTGAATTAAAATTGAGTCCAAAACATCCGCTTCTGAGCCCAGAAACTGTGTCTATTATATTGCGCAGCATAACAGAATCAGCTTTTGTTACAGCAGATAAATTAAAAATAGCAGTGATATGGTCACGAAAAATGAGAACCTTATTGTCAAAACGTTCTTTTAAACGAGCTAAAACTTTTAGATAGTTCTCTTCTGTAACTTGAAACGGTTCGACGACGGCAAGAGCTTGATCATAGAGACAACTGAATAGGTAATTAAACTTGTCGATAGCTGGTATAGGTTCATCATGAACTAGGTTGTTAAACGTTGAAATAAATCGCTTATAGTCGCTGTACTTGCCATCGAATTTTGGTAGTTTCAAGTTTGGTAGTCGATGGGGGCTAGAAAATCCTGCTGATGTTTTGTGAATTGTGGTATCTAATACGCTGGTTCGCCGCTTCTTATTGAGAAACGACAGAATTACTGCCTTAGCTGATGTATACAAATCTTCAATATCAGTCCTAGTCAAATCGTTATCGTTTAGTCTTTCGATTTGTCCCTGTATGTAGCTAAGTTGTTTGAAATAAGACTCTAATATTTGCAAGCGGCATTCAAGAATTGTTGCATCACTATTGTTATAGATAAGTACCGCGTTAGAGTAAATCACACAACTTGTTAGTTTTGCGTTCAGTTTTTGACTGCTTGTTTATTGAAAAAATTCTTTCTTATAATTATTAAACTTAAATAATGATAAGCAATAAAAGTAATTTAACCTAATTAGGCCAGCGATATGCATTGGCATTAAAAAAAAAAAAAAAAAAAACATAACTATGTGATCTGACAAATAACTATAAATAATAAAAAAAAAAAAAAACAACAAACAAACAAACTAAACAAAGAACTGCAGCATCGCCGCAAAATTAAACTGCAGCTTCGCAACATCAACAACAACAACTACATTAACAACATAAGCAGAACCGGTTTTGCCAGCAACAACAATACCATCGCTGGAGACTGCTTACAAAAATTTTTTGGCTGTCCAAGCGAAGGGCTTTTCTATGCTCTTTGCGCGTGAGTAATTGTTGTTTTTTCGTGTCCGTCAACTCCGCCATCCTCACCGATTAGTTGCTGCTGTGAGTGAGATTGCACTGTGGACAGAATTGTGCGGGGTAAAGGCATAACACTTGCCTCTGCATGGTTTGTATGTCCATGGTGTTTAATCTCTTTTTCAGTAGCAGCTAATTACCTGTTATACCTTTTTTTTGTTTCGAATTTACACTGTGAGAAAATGTCGGGTCATTTTCGCATGGATTTTAGCAATGTACGTGGGCTGAGAGCGAATTTCTTCTCGGTATACGCATATTGTACTCTACATAGGCCTCAAATAATGGCACTAAGTGAGGCCCAGGTGAGTGAGGATGCAGATCCACTGGATTTTCATATACCTGGGTATCACTTACTGCCATTGTTTTCTCTGCATAGTAGCATCGCCCTTTATATTAGAACAGATGTAGCCTATCAGTGCGAACGGAGTCTGACCGTAGCCGATCCGGAGTTTAGCTCCATGTGGGTGAGATTCAGGGTCCGTTCGCATATGCTACATTTCTGTTACGTGTATAGAAGCCCGAATCTAGGGAGGGAGCCCACTTTTAACAAACTGGATTCCCTCTCTGATTCGATAACGCACATTTTGGGGTTGTTCCCTGACAGCGAAATCGTCGTAGCCGGCGATTTTAATGTCCACAACCTGGTTTGGTTATGTCATTCTGGCCAAATAACACCTGAAGGTCAATATGTTGAGCTTTTTGCTGAATCGAACCGGTTGATTCAACTAGTGAAGGAACCAACTTTTTTCCCACGAAATGATGTGCAAAGCCATAAAATCCTAGACCTCGTTCTGACTTCGCATCATGAAAAATATGATGTGATTGTCAACGCACCTCTTGGTAACTCGGACCATGGTACCATCTCCGCTGCTTTTTCATATTCTAACGTTTGCACCTCTACGCCTAAAGCCCCGAAGAGGATTGCTTGGTTTTATGATAAAGCAAATTGGACTGCGCTAAATAATTTTTATCGCAACTTCAATTGGAAATTATGTTTCGCTGACAGAAATGTGAATGCCGCGGCAGTTATGGTACAAGAAATTATTTTATTGGGAATGCGGTCTTTCACCCCCAATAAGATGAGAAGCATTAAACCAAAAGATCACTCATGGTTTAATGAGACTTGCAGGATTGCAGTCAGGTCCAAAGAGGAAGCCTTTCAGAATTGGCGTTCTAACAAAAATGCTGATACTAAAAGACTTCGCATCGAGGCTAGGAATCGCTGTAATGCAATTTTAGAGCGCGAAAAGTTTCTTCACGAAACTCGCTTAAGAGAACAGGTTCTTCTCTGCCCCAAAGGGAGCAAAAAGTTTTGGTCGTTCGTTAAAAGAGTAAAGAATCAAACATCTTCGTCGATTCCAATTCTTTTAAAAGATGACCAAATCTTCACTGACTCGGCTGATAAGGCGAACCTTTTGGCTAAACTGTTTGCACAAAACTCTACAATCCCGGCTAGCTATCAGCCACTGCCCTTCATTGAGGGTAAACCTTTTGTAATGCAGGAGATTTACTTTCGATCGAGAGCGGTTAAAAGGGTCCTTGCAAAACTCAACGTAAATAAAGCCTCTGGTCCTGATGGCATACCACCACTTGTGCTTAAAGTGTGTGCTTCTACTCTTGCTCGGCCTTTGCGCAACCTTTTCAACATCTCCTACAGGACAGGAGTATTTCCATCTTGTTGGAATGTCGCAAATGTCCAACCGATACCTAAAAAGGGCGATGCCACGAACCCTGCGAACTACCGACCCATTGCAATATGCTCTACACTCTCTAAAGTTATGGAGAGCGTTATTAATTTCAACCTAATGAATTATCTGGAGCAAAACGGGTTGCTCAATGATCGCCAATATGGTTTCCGCAGGGCACGCTCTACTGGTGACCTAATGGCGTTCCTCGTCGAAAAATGGAACCAATGCGTTCAATCATTTGGCGAGAGCAAGGTCGTTGCTCTAGATATTTCAAAGGCGTTTGATCGTGTGTGGCATAAAGCACTCGTGTCAAAACTAATTGCATTTGGAGTCGGAGTAAACTTCTCTCGGTGGATCACGTGTTTTCTAAAGGATAGATCCTTACGTGTCGTGGTTGACGTCATTTCGTCCAGAGAACACACCACCGATGCGGGTGTACCGCAGGGTTCAGTCCTATCTCCTACTTTGTTTTTGGTTTTTATCAACGACCTTCTGTCGTTGACTCATAACCCAATCCATTCGTTTGCTGACAACAGCAGCATTTGTCATTCATATTCGTAAAAAAAACGCCCGAGCTCTTCGGAGATTGAGAGAAAGAGGCAAAATATGAGTGACTCACTCATCAATGACTTGCAAAAAATCTCCGAGTGGGGTCTTGCTAATAGAGTAGAGTTTAATGCAAGCAAGACCCAGTGTTGTTTGTTAAGTCACAAGCGAATGGATTGCCCTTTAGCTCCCCTCAATATGAATGGTGTAGATATTGCGGAGTCAGCCACTCTTGACGTTCTGGGCATATCGATTCAATCCGACCTTCGTTGGAATGATCATATTTTCGATGTGTCGAAAGAAGCGGCCAAGTGCCTAGGTTTCTTAAAACGGTGCAAAAAATATTTCACTTCAACTGATCTACGCACTATCTATACCTCATATATCAGGCCGAAAATGGAGTACAATTCGCACATTTGGCCAGGGGCTTCAAGATATTATTTGGAGCTTCTGGACCGAATTCAACGCCGTGCGATATATTTGATTGGGGATGATAACGTTTCATCATCTCTCAACTCTCTTGGTCATCGACGCAATGTTGGGTCAGTAAGCCTGTTATACAGGTACTACCATGGGAAGTGTTCAAGGGAGGTACACGACCTGACTCCACCAGCTCGAGTATTTCCCAGGTCCACTCGGGCAGCTCACCTAGCCCATCCCTACAGTATTGCCTCGTTGCCCAACAGAACCTCGCATTACCGTGATAATTCGTTCTTCAGTCGCACAATAAAATTGTGGAATAATCTCCCTGCGGATGTGTTTCCTGGCAGTTTTGACCTGTGTAAATTCAAAACAAATGTTCACCGTCACTTCTCCATCTTTCCACCCTCCAACTAGCCTATTACCCATCTTCCGAATCAACACAATGCTTTCGCATTAATAGGGGGCATCCCCTGAGCGTTGGTTAAAGCTAAAAAAAAAAAAAAAAATCGTTATCGTTTAGTCTTTCGATTTGTCCCTGTATGTAGCTAAGTTGTTTGAAATAAGACTCTAATATAGTAATATAGTAATTTACAAATGCTATGAATCGTTTGGCCTCATCCGGGCTTGTTGGTTCGGGGTAAGATACGATTTTTTCTTACGTTGAGTTGTCATGTAGAATGGTTGCTAAGCTGAAATACTTCGAAACAAAATTTAGTTCGGCAATAGACTGCAAAATGAAATGGAGCATAATTCGACAAATTGGAGTTGGTAGAAATTCTCCGCCCACTGATACTAGTGTAGATGTTGAGGATCTAAATCATAAGTTTATTGATATTCCTATGCCAACACCAGATGGAAACTGTTATCGCTACTTTCAAAGAAATCTTAGCTCGAACCTATGTTTTAGCTTCCATTGCGTTGAATTTTCCGAAATAGTACAAAGTTGCTTAGATATCAAATCAAATGCTGTTGGTTTCGATGGAATTCATCCAAAATTCTTCAAACTACTTCTTCCTGTACTACTGCTTTTCATTAAGCAAATTTTCAACACAATTATAACCAAATCAGAATTCCCCGCTATTTGGATAAAAGCCAAAATAATTCCCATTCAAAAAACTGGAAATGACTAACGTCCCATATCTATTTTGCCATATTTATCCAAAGTATTTGAATCACTTATGTACAAACAGACAAGCAAATTTTTCTTACATAACAAGTTTTTAACTGACAGACAATCAGGATTCCGAGCAAAGCGCAGTTGCGTAACTGCTCTACTAGACGTGACTGATGAAATACGAAAAAATCTCGATCGAAATGAAGTTACTTTCTTGATTCTCCTTGATCACTCGAAAGCTTTCGACACGGTAGATCATCAAATTTTATGTTCAAAATTGTCAAGCATGTTTAAGTTTTCCGCAACTGCAACTCGACTAATTAGCTCATACCTTACCAATAGAACACAAGCAGTGAATATCGGATGTGCGACCTCAAACTTTTTATGTGTGGACCGTGGCGTACCCCAGGGTTCTGTATTGGGTCCGCTTTTATTTTCGGTCTACATTAATGACTTACCCTCTGTTCTCCACGGTTGTGGCATCCAAATGTATGCTGATGACGTGCAGCTGTATTGTAGCAGTCGTAGGTCTGATATTCATTCCTCTGTCGCTAGTTTGAATGAAATCTGCTAACGGTCTTTGCCTCAACCCAAACAAGTCGAAATGTTTAGTTATAGCCAGAAAACATAATATCCACTTGACTATACCGGTTGTCAAACTAAATGGTTCATGTATTGAAGTTGTTAAAACGGCAAAAAACCTAGGCATTACTTTCAACAGCACTTTGGACTGGACTAATCATGTCAACATTACCGTAGGAAAAATCTATAGTATGCTTCGCAGTCTTTGGGCTACGCAATATTTTACCCCTTTTAACATTAGAATGCTACTAGCAAAAACGTATCTCGTTCCCACACTACTGTACGGGTCTGAAATTTTTTCATACTGCGATTCTGCAAGTAAGCACAAACTGAAAGTTGCTTATAACAACATCGCTCGCTATATCTTTGGACTGAAACGAACCGACAGCATATCACAATATGCAAAACAAATCTTTAGTATGACTTTTGACCATCTTTTGAACCTGAGGGCGTTAGTTTCCTTGCATAAGATTATTTTTACAAAGGAACCCCTTTATTTATATGAAAAATTAAAATTTTTAAGGTCCCAGCGCGGTAACAACCTAGTTAAACCTAGACATGCCTGCTTAGCATCGGAACGGCAGTTCTTTGTTAATACAATACGTCTTTGGAACTCACTTCCATCCTATTTACAGCGTATTTGCAATGCAACGACGTTTAAAACTAAGCTATTAGATTATCTGTCTTCTCTCTAATTTAAACTTTTGCTTTTTTCACTTTCTTAACTTATTAACTTTTTTTTTCATTTCTTTCACAGTTGTCTTTTTACTTTTGATATTTGAAATAATTTTAAGTTAATATCTTAGCTAGGAATTTAATAAATTGTTAATATGTCTTATATGTAATCTTTAAATCTAATTTTATTTTCAATGATGTTGTATATATCTAATTCTATTGATTTTTATAGCCAATTTTCTTTTGTAATCGGTGCTTAACTATAAGTTTATTCTTGTTAGCGCCTAAGTATTATTATTAAATAAATAAATAAATAAATAAATAAATTCTACTGTATTAACTGTAAATCACTGTCAAAAAAACACAAAATACGTATTCACATGGTATAATAAAAACAGGTAGGCTCTCTTTCTTATAGCCATAAGTGTCGAAATCAGACGTTATGCTGTGACGGTTTCGACGGTTGCACTCTCAGTCGTGAGCCTACCTGTTTTTATTGTAGCGTGTTTGTTCTTATCTTTTGTTTCGCAAAACCCTTGACTTGTTTCCTATTAACAATAAAAATTAAAAATAAAAAATTATAGTACAATAACCCAATTTATTTATATGACAATAAAATTTTTAAAAATAACATAACTTGGGTGCTTTCGTTCCATTGAACACAACTTTTTCATTTCTCAATAGATTTTCTTCAACAATAGCTTATTTTTTTTTGGAAAAATAAAGGCTTTTAGTAAAAAATATCAAAAGTAACAAAATATTTTGATTTCTTAACGAAATTTGCAACTATTTGGTCTTTTTTTGGAAATTTTTCTGAAAAACAAAAAAATCCTCGAAATTTGAATTTATTCCGCCAAAACTAAAAGCTCTACCAAAAAATGATGTCTGCATTGTTTGTAAGAAATTTTATTAGCTATTATTTGATATATCATTTGTTTGATTACTGTTGTTGGTTCTTGAGATATATGCAATTAAGTGAAACCAACTTTTTTTTTCGTTGAAAACCCTACAATGGGCTTTTTTTTCGGCATTAACGACCGATTTTACATGAGAAAAGGATAGTGGCATTCAAAGTACATATTGGCTGTAAACCAGTGTTACATTTCAATCCTTAAAATGAGGAAATACTTTATTGAGAAGATACATGTATTTATAATAAATTAAGACATTAAAATTTATAAATTTTAATTATAAAACCATTACACAAAATTTTAGAGCGTCGGAGTTTTTCTGCAAACAATTATGCTTGGAATAAAAACAATTTCGTTGAAGCCTCTTCAAATGAATGTTAAACGTCATCGTTCTCGATGCTACTTTTAGTGAATAGAGAAAAAAGTCACTCAGTTATTAGGAATTTAAGTAATGGGTATTTATTCTTACCTTTTATTCTTGTTTCTATATATAAAGATCAAATTTTGTATTTTTCAAATATTCTTCTGAAATTTAAGTTTTGTATCTTCAAAAATTTTAAAAATTTGACGCGTTTGAAGCAAAAAAACAAAAGTCAAACAAAAATTTTAAACAATCCAAAAAAAAAACAAACATCTGAAAAGCACAAAAGCCTGACATTTCTAATTGTATTACGAGTAATACGCAATATAATGCGTCATTAGTCAATCAGCATTTATGTTATTCATTTTAGAATTGAATGAAAATCAAGGCTTTACAAAAAATTTTGCTGGACGATCACGCACACTCACGATATGAGTTTTTCTAATCACACGCGCACGATTAAGTTGTTTTTAGCTTACGATCACGATGGCATTTTAACTCGTGAGTCCTCAGGAATACGTTTTATAGGAAAAAGAACACACATAAGTTTTTAATAAACGTTTATTTAGTGATTTAAAATTAGAAACGTAAATTAAATTCATATCTTATATAGATACATCTTATTTATTAACATTTATTCAATACATAAATTAGTTTGGAGAAAAATGATTGTTCTTTAGATGGAAAATGGACTATTTTGAAAAAGCTGTTGGTGGTACCTTATCCCACAAAGAACCACCAACCGCAAAGTTCATCATTCAATTTGAATTCATCGACTGAAGAATCTCAACATTTTATAGCATGCTCACCAAATTTACAAGAAAATATGAAGACTTGCTCTTCATTGAACAATTTTATACAAGCAAATCATGCAATTGATCATACCCAGGACAATGGTGGTGAGTTATTAACAAATTGTAAGAGGAGACAACGCAGAATCACTTCAGATTTCGCCAAAGTGGACGTTTCAAATTTTCGACCAGAATTATTTTATAATAGATTTGCTTTATAAGATAATCTTACAGAAAACCAGGCTTCTAAAGCAAACAAAAACATAAAAAAAATGTGATTTCGGGTAAAAGTAGTTCAGTATCTACCACTCGTCAAAGTTTATGGCCAATATTTTTATATAATGTTAATATTACAAACTTAGTGGACCAATTGCAAATAAAGATCCGAAATTATTTTTATACCCCCACGCGTACTGCGTAAGGGGTATATTAATTTTGTCACGATGTGTGTAACACCCAAAAGGAGGCGTGGTAGGTATAGAAAAGTGTATATATTATTGATCAGGATCACCATCTGAGTTGATTTAGCCATGTCCATCTGTCTGTCCGTCTGTCTGTCGACACGATTACAGCCGTAATTTTGTGTAAGTGTATATATTATTGATCAGGATCATCACCTGAGTTGATTTAGCCATGTCCATCTGTCTGTCCGTCTGTCTGTCGACACGATTACAGCCGTAATTTTCAAGCTTTCGTAATGAAATTCGATATTTAAGCTTTTTTTAAAAAAGCTAAGATCAAGTTCGAGAATGGGCTAAATCGAATGAAAACCAGGCCTACCTCCCATACAACAGCAAAATTTAAAACTCTATAAAGAGGCTTTTATTAATGCCCCTATTATGGTTTACAACTGAATCAAAAGTTGAGTTGTCAGGCACAAATCGGTATTATGACATACAACTAAACTCTGTATTCACAACTCAGTTGTCTTTCCAGTTGAGTTGTAAGAATTTTTGATATTATGGGACACAACCGTAACAAATTTTAGTTGTAAGAACTGTCAAAATTATACAACTGCATTTTTGTGGTTGTCTTGAACAGTTTAGATGGAAAAAAACTTGAAAATAATAAAAAATAACTTTGAAACAACTTTATTAATATATGAAACAATATTTAGAAAAATTACAAACAAAAAATAGATCGCGCTGATGGTTTAATTTATGGAAAATAACCCATTTTAAGTAATGTTCGGGTATCATCTAAAACATCAGCAAATGCTTCTTTGCTTCGCCTTAATAAGCTAAGGAATCTGTAAAAAAGCATTTTGTTCACATAAATTTGAATCAATATCAATAAAAAAATTACTTGGTGTGCGGCACCTGCACAAGATTTTTATTATAGCTGATTTGTGAACGTACGCCAGACACATTGAACTATTGTCTTCTTCATCGTTAAAAATAAATCCAAGAAGATTCCATTTCAAAATTCCTGTGTGCTTAACTTTTTATTTCACCAACTTATAAAAGCAGCGAAAATTAAAAATCAGCTGTTTTTTATTTACATTCAGCTGTCATAATTTCCATTAACTTCTATTACAATTTGGAAAGTATTCCATACAACTCAACTTAAAATGGTTGTAAGCCATAATACCAAAAAATATTCCAGTGGTGTTCAAGTTGAGTTGTGTTGTAGACAACTCAACTCAGTTTGGTTGTAAATCATAATAGGACTATAAAGCTACAATACTGAAATTCAGTAGTTGTGTATTTTATGTCAAAATTGAGATGTGTTAGAAAAATGGGCGTCATCCACCCACTAACACGCCCACCTCCCATACAACCCCAAAACTGAAAACTCTATAAAGAGGCTAATATTAAAGATACAAGACTGAACCTCAGTATTTGTGTATTCTATGTCAAAACTGAGGTTTGTTAGAAAAATTGGCTTCATACACAAACTAACACGCCCACCTCCCATACAACCCTTATTTTATTTTGTTTGTTTTTCTTTTATTTTTTCTTTATTACACTTGTTGTTATAATTATGTTATATAATATAGTATATTTTAATGATTAAGCCTATGCTTCATGTAGTATTATAAAAGAACTAAGTTCTTACTGTACCAATGATTTCTTAATAATAATAATAATAATAATAATAACCCTAAAATTGAAAACTTTATAAAAAGGCTTATATCTAAGCTGCAGGAAAATGTTTGATATGTATGTATTTTAAACACATAAAAATAATAAAATCTCTCAAAATCTCATACAAAAAGCTCTCCAATTTAAGATTCTTTTACCCTTAAGAATCGGCCGTGGGGGTAATTTAACTTCGGCCAAGTCGAAGATATACCTTACTAGTTTAAAATAACACTGTGCTAGTGTCAAAATCTGTCAAGTGGGGCACACAGCAGGTAAAACTAATTTGAGCACGCTATATATAATGACATTTACCGTTTTTCAAGATTAGCTCTCATTTTCGAGATATTTGAGATTACAATTTAAAGGCTTAGAGACCCCAAGAAAATATTATTATAGTAATTTTTTGAATTTGAATCGAAAAGTTCGATTGAGTATATATAATGTCGAGACACATCTTTTGGAGAATCTTCAGAAACCCCAAGATTTAAGGATATTGAATCATCTTATGTGTGAGGAACTGAAATTTGGGACAAATTTCAGCCCACATGAAAGTTCAACAACAACAACAGCCGCTACAACAACAACCACAACAACTACAATAGTTTACTTTTTACAACAACAATCTTAAACAACAACACCAACAACAACAACAACAACATCAACAATATTTTATTTCCAACAACAACAACTTTAAACAACAACACCAACATGAACAACAACAACCACAACAATTACAACAACAATAGTTCAATTCTAGCACAAACAACAACAACAACAACAGCGGGCACATGAAGAAGAAATAGGAGCAGGCTTTGAACAATAACAAGCCAAGCAGCAACAACAACAACAGCGGTGCAATAAAATATAAACAAACACAAAACCAAGAACAATAACAACAACAACTGCATAGCAGACAAACAAAAACACATAGCTACAAGAATTGCACACGCCACCAAACAACGGTATGTAATGCAGGCACACACAATTAGAACAACAATGTTAAACACGCGCCGAAATATGAACAACAACAAAGCCACAGCACAATAACAACAACGTAGGCGAGCCAGAGCTTGAGACAAAGCTAAGAAGCAAACACGCGGGTTAAGGACAACAACAAGAAACTGGTGCACAGTTAGATGTGCAAAAACATTTGATGAAAAATCGCACAAACAAGATCCCGTTAGCAAATGCAGCGATTTTTTTGCTATAAAAAGGGAGGCTGAAGACAGAATCGATCTCTTTGATCGCTGATCGTGAAAGGTAAGACATCCCTTCCTATCCCTTTATTCCGGGTTTCGAGCTTTTCTAAGCGGTTACCCTAGTAGAACTAGAGAAAACTGTATGTTTCGGGTTTCGAGCTTTTCTAAGCGGTTACCCTAGTAGAACTAGATAAAACTGTATGTTTCTGGTTTCGAGCTTTTCTAAGCGGTTACCCTAGTAGAACTAGATAAAACTGTATGTTTCGGGTTTCGAGCTTTTCTAAGCGGTTACCCTAGTAGAACTAGAGAAAACTGAATGTTTCGGGTTTCGAGCTTTTCTAAGCGGTTACCCTAGTAGCACATGATACATCCTGGAACCTCAAAATCCCACTTTCACGAGTCAGCAAACGGAGCGGAAGACCGGAGGACCGAGAAAACGCAGGACATCTCACGACATCGCAGGACATCAGGAAAATTAGTAACTATAGTCAAATAATAATAGTTGAATGATAAGCATAATAATATAAATGAAAAATGAATCAAATTTGTAATCATAGCATTAATAATAGTGAACTTAAATAATAAATCAGAACTTAACTACTTTTAAAAAAACGCTTTTGGTCTCAAATATATAAATATTTTTGTACAGAACGCTGGGCATCCGGCGAGATATACCCAGGCTAAAAACTTCGTTACATATGCTATAGGAAATGGAATTTCCTACATAAGGAAATAAGTAGTGTTGCTGCACGTCATGTTGCAGTTGTCAACCAGCAATATTTTAATGCATTCGTCAATAACGCTGATATAGTAATTCTAATAAAAAATAAAGTTCGCTACACTTGCTCGACTCAAGGTTAAGAAATGTGTACAGAAATTCTACACCTTTGTTTTGGCGAATTTACGTCTGTTGATTTAATTTTAATTTAACTTCACAAATATGCTATGTCTGTGTTATTGCATTAAATACAGTTTTTTTTATTACATTGATACACATATTTATATTTTGATTTTGATTTTGATCTTATATTTTATATATACATGAATATATTGACACGTATATATGTTATTGATATTAATGTATTATTAACTATTGATATATTATTAAGGTTGTATGCGTTTAATTGTATTATTGTTTATCATTATAAATAATATCATTCTAATTTAATAAAGGGTCAGTTGAACTCAGAAAACCAAAGACCAAACTTGTTCTTATTTAGCGGAGGGTATTTCTAGTTCATGTACTAGAAATCCAGATTTAGGAACTCTTACAGAATAAATTCCCAGT